>PVLA01003744.1:93472-201420 GCA_004027455.1 Hydrochoerus hydrochaeris
TATCTTCAAGTTTTGAAAGTTTGTCTTTAGTTTCTGTTAAAAGGTTTTGCCAGGTTTCAATGGAGTTTTTAATTTCCTGATATTCTCTTTGGATCTGTTTCATATATTCTAGGTTTTGTTTATATTCTTCATCAAAGGCTTCTCTCCTTTCTCTGGGTTCCTCTATTCTTTCATTTGTGTCTACTTGAGGATTACCCAGAACTTCTTTTATTAATCTTATATCTTGCTTCACCTGAATTAGACTTTCAATTTAAATTCATCGATTAGATCACGGAGGTATTTCTTTATTTCCGATGAGGCTGTCTCTGACATTACAGGTTTGCTGCTCTCAACCTCCTCTGCATTTACCTCTGCTGGGCTCACTTGCCCTGATTCTGCAGTTAGAGACCTTTTGCTGTTTCTCTGTCTGGTCATGTTTCTGGCCCCCTTCAGACAGGTGGGTAGTGGAGGCCTCTGGGCCTGTTGTTTTGCTTACAGTTTTTCTGCAGCACACTGGCTAGGGAAGTGCCGCCCCCTAGTCTGCTGCAGATCTGCGAGGTGCATGCTGAGAACCAGCCCCTCCCCCTACGTCAGTCAACCAGTTTATGCTTCAGCAAGTTCGTGTGTTCCCTGGGGATGCCACTAGCTCACAGCAGCCTTGTTTCCAGCTATTGGGCTTCAACCAGGGGCCTGGCCCAGCCCAAGCAGATCCCATCAATCTGCTTTGGACTAGGAGTCCTCAACCGAGACCACCTCAGGTTTTGATTCAAGCTGGTGCTGCCCAACTCCAAAATGTTGCCTAGCTGTTCCTCCCAATCTGGGGAATCCAGTTCCCATCACTCACCAAAGTTTACACAGCTCGACTGGCTGTTTCCACTCCCTGTCACAGGAAACAAAAGAGACAACAGTAACAGCCCCTAACAATAACAACATAGACTTTTAAAACAAGGTTATAGGAACATAACTAAGGTTGTTGTTTTTCACAGTTATGTTCAAAAGAGTTACTCAGATTACCAGATATAAACATGAAAATTCAATCTAATCCTATGGATGTTAGCTGTTTTGTTTCATGAACTAATAGAATTAGTAGAACAATCATCTTAGCTATCTTAAGTGTATATATACAAACATCTTTTTTATTTTCTCTTTCTTCTTTTCTCCTTTTCTGAGTTATTTCACACAGAATTTATTGAAGATTTTGTATCTTATTTACTCTTTCAGTTTCTTACACTAGGGAGACAACATAGTATTTACACTTATGAATTTGATTTATTTCACTTATGAATATGGTCTCTAGTCACATCCATTTACCTATAAAAGCTTCAATGTGACCCTTCTTATAGGTGAGTAGTACTCCATTGCATAAAAATAACTACATCTTTTTAATCCATTCCTCAGTTGATGAGCATTTAGGTTGTTTCCAAGATCTGGCTATTACAAATTGTGCTGCTATAAACATGGGTGCACATATATCACTGTGGTATGATGTTTTCAATTCTTTGGAGAATATGCCCAGATATGGAATAGCTGGATCATATAGAACTTCCAATCCCAGCTCTCTGAGGAACCTCCAGAGTGATCTCCACAGTGGTTGCACCAGTCTACCCTCCCATCAACAGTACAAAAGAGTTTCTTTTTCCCCACAGCTTCCCCAGCATTTGCTATTGGTAGTTTTCTTGATCCTTGCCATTGTTTCTGATTTTTCATTTCTGTTTTGCATAGCTGGGTGCCTCCGAATTTGGTGCAAATATATGTAACATTGTTATCTCTTCCTCTTGAATTTTTCCCCTAACTAGTATGTAGTGACCTTTATCTCTTTTGATCATTCTTGGTTTGAAGTTCACATTGTCTGCAAACAGAATAGCTACCTATGCTTTTTTGGGGGTTCCTGTTGCATGAAGTATTGTTTTCCAACCTTTGACTTTAGGTCTATGAGTTTCACTTTGGTTAGAGGGGTTTCTTGTATACAGCATATGGTTAGATATTGTTTCTTGATCCATTCTGTCAGTCAGTTTCTTTTAATTGGTGAATTGAGGCCATTTACATTAGTGATTACAACTGATATACGTAGGTTTATTTTTGACACTATCTTTCTGCTGTTGCTTCTTTACCTTTCCACTCTGTTCGTTAGCGTTGCTTAGTGGTTTTTTTCTTATGTCTATCTAGAATGTCTTTTGGTATTCTTTGCAGGGTTGGTTTGGTGGTCATGAAGTTTGTCAGCTGTTCTTTGTCATGGAATATCTTTTTTCTCCATCAATTTTGAAGGATAGTTTTGCAGGGTGCAGCAGTCTGAATTGAAAGTTGTTTCCTTTAGGATCTGAAATACTTCATTCCATGTTCTTCTTGACTTTATTGTTTGTGTTGAGAAGTGTGCTGTGATTGTGATAGGCTTTCCTTTATAGGTGATCTGTCTCTTCTCTCTAACAGCTTTTAATATTCTGTTCTTATTTTGGATTTTGGGATGTTGATTATTATATGTCTTGGTGTAGTTTTATTTTGGTTATGGCTATTTGGAGTTCTATATGCTTCATTTATCTGTATCTCAGTTTCCATTCTCATGTTTGGGAAATTTTCAGCTACTACTTTTGTAAATAGCCTCTTGATATCATTTGTGTTGTCATCTTCTTTTTCATTTACACCTATGAGTCTTATGTTAATTTTCTTTGCATCATCTTGCAGCTGTTGAATTGTTATTTCCTGATTCCTTGTTATTGTTAAAAGAGCTTTCCTTTCCTGTTCACTAGCTTCAATCTTGTCTTTGAGGTTTGAGATTCTATCTTCACTTTCATTGAGTCAGTTTTGCCAACATTCAATGGAATTTTTGATTTCCTGTATATCTCTTTGAATCTGTGTCATATGTCTGTTTGTTTCTTACATTGTTCATTCAAGATTTCCATCTTTTTGCATTGTTCCTTTAACTTTTTAACTATGTCTTCCTTAGATGTGTTCAGCATTTCTTTCATTACATTTATCATTACTTCTTTTACCTGGGAGATTATTTATGATCTGAGTCCTTTTATAGCTTCCCAGAGTTGTTTCTTTACTTCAATTTCTATCATTTTAGGAGTTTCAGGTGCATGGCTTACATTTTCTTTTATGTCCATGTCTTTTAGGCTTGCCTGGAATGGGCTGGAGGTTTGAGATTGCATTTTGCTCTTTCATTTTATCATTTTCCTGTATTCCCGTGGGGAAGCCAAATGCAAGGTCTCAGTTGCTTCCTGGGTTAAGCATGTCTGTCCATACTGCAGGGAGTTTCCCCAGTTGAGTGGCAGTCTTTAGGCAGAACTTATCATGTCCCTAGGGGCACTCAAAGGCTCTTCAAATGGAGAGAGAATGCTGGGTAAACCTTCAGCACATGCCACATGGCACTCTGAAGCTCCCTAGCTTCTTGAGTTTGCTGGGTGGGACTCTACCAGGTTCTTAGTGGTGTATGGAGGGTGAACAGCTAGATGGAGTATGTCATAGAATGCACCAAACAGCTCATACCACACAGTACACCAAAGCTCTCCAGCTGTTTGAGGGACACTGGGTGGGGCCATACCAAGTTCTGAGCGAGTTGCTTGGTTTCACAGCTAGGTGGAGTTTGCTATGCAGACCTTGGTTTTGTGCCACTCAGTGCAGGTGGTTCCCCTGCCACTTGGGGTCACTGGGCGGGGCCCAATCAGGACCTAAGCAACCTACCAAAGGTCTTTGGATGTTTGGGCATGCTGATGGGGTCCTGCCAGGTTCTGAGTGAGGTACTAAGGATACTAGGTGGAATTTGCTGTGCCAGCCTTTGGCTCTCACCTGCATTCATATCATTAACAAGATAATTTGACCTTAGGATTGTTAATAGGTCATTTTGCAGATGTACAGAAGTGGAAGAGATATCTAAGAATTGTCTTATAATAACCAGTAATTACCACTGTTTAGGCTATTTTTTGACTGTTGGTAGAGTCTTACATTCTTATTGTAAAACCTCAACCACCTTCCTCCACAGAATGGCAATGAGATATAGCACCATGCATCCTATTTTCTATTGTAAGTCTCCCCCCAAAAGCCTACTTAGCCTAAAAGATGCAGAGTGGAAATGCTAGCTTTTGCTCACTGCTACATTCTCTGTTCGTGATTTTTCTTCCTAGATGACCTCTCCCCTCTGCCTTTCTTTGACTCCTTTTTCTTTCAGAGATCATTATCTTTGCTACTTTCTTCACTGCTTGGACAAAGTGCCTGACAGTCACAAGTTAAAAGAAGAGAGGTTTTTTTTTGGATCCTAGTTTATAGAGGTTTCAGTCCATAGTTGACCAATTCCAAGGCAGAGTGGTGTAGCAGAGGGGCACAGCAGGAGAGAAACAGTTCATGACATGACAGGCAGGAAGCAGAGAATTAATCAAAGAGGAGTGAGGCAGCTAAAACCTGCCAGGTCAAGACCCCAGTGATTCACATCCTGCAATCAGATTTCACTGCCTACTGTCACACTGAACCATAAACTTGTCAGTGGGTGAATCTACCCATGATCTAGTCACCTCCCCAAATCCTTACTAATGAGCACATTAGACTTGGAGAGAGTAGCTAGATATAAACCATAACAGTCAACACCCGTGCTGTGTGTTCCAGTTATTTAATTCATAGGTTTCAATACATGCAGGATACCTTTTCAAGTAGCTCCCTTTATATCATCTCTCAGTTCTCAAATTTCCTGGGACCTTTTTTCTGTATTGGATGCCTAATTCTTTTTAATAGACTATCTCACACATTATTTTCATTGTTCTATTTAACTATGTTTTCATTATTAATTTCTCTTTCTCAAGCAGAAAACCAGACTGTGAAGATAATATGGCCAAGGTGTCAGTATTCTTTGTCTCAGTTGTGCTTAGCAGCATGCCTTTTAATAAACGTTTTTGGTAAGTAACAGAGGCTCAATTTTAGTGATGAAAGGAGAAAAAAACCTGTGGAGCAGAGCGAAGTCATGGTGTCTGTGACTCATCTCCTCGCTGTGCCAGACACATGGCCTGCAGAAGCTGAACAGGAGGGGAGATGTCCAGGACACACTGAGATGGAAAAGCCACTGAAGCGGGAGGAGGCAAAGAACTGATCTTCAGGGTCCTTCTCACACTGCTTTCTAGTGCAGCTGCTATGGGAATGTGGACAAGTGAGACACTAGCCGTTACGTTCAAAGTGTCCAGGTTTCTCAGTTCCGTGGTTTGACAGAAGCTGCCTGATTCTACCCTTGAGGTGTTTGTATACAGACTAAGGAATTGGCCCAATGATGAAAGAAAACACTTTATAAAATTAGCTCAGGTTTCAACCACTCTCTTCACCACTTGGATAGGAAGCAAGTTCTTAGAAGCGGCTTGTATAATCTCAGACCTGGCCTGCTCCTCTGTAAAATGAAGGATAATAAAAAGCTTGTGAGATTGCTGTGAGAATTAATTCTGCAGGAATCAGAGAATAGAGTATGTCATAGAATGAAGCTTGAACTCGTGACTTGGGCAAGTTATTTAACCTCCTCTGCTTCTGCTCGTCCTCTTTAGGTGGAATACTAGTGTTGCTTTAGCTTGGATTTGTGAAGATTAATTGGCTTAATGCATGCAAAGCCACTTAAAACAGTGCCTGGCTCAATACAAGGCTTCATTAAATTTTAGTTTCCACAAGGATGATGTACCTGAACTGCAATGTTTGACATTGGTAGATATTCATTCAGTGATAGATATCATTAACTCATTATTTAATAATAATTACTTGTTAAGATTTTTGTCCCTGAATTCTCTAGGAAGCTAAAATTCTTTCCCTACTAAGCATTGGAAAGAAGACAAAACTGGTGGTTGCGGACTAAAAGCCACACCATCTATAATAGAGATCTTATTATTTCCTTTCCCAGGGCCTCATTTTATTTCAGCTGTAAAAGGGTATGTTTAAGAGATGATCTCAAATGTTGCTTATGCATGTATGAAAATTTCTTTGGCTGGGATGTGTGTACACTCACTCACAACTCCTGGAATAGGCTTGAGTTAGTTAAGTGATTCCCACCAGGAAACTTGTTAGACATGTGACTGTGGGGTTCAGTGCCTGGCCTCTTAGGAGCCCCACATCTACACTTTAACAAGCCCTCTGGGTGATTCTGCTGCACTGTATGACTAGAACAACTTAGAGCTGGGTATTAGAAGAGACTTTATGAAGACTGCTTTAGAGGCCAACTAGTTTCTAACTAGAACAATGATTCCCAACTCATTCTATCCATCAGAATTAGTTAAATACAGAATTTTGGTTCTGCTCCAGAAAATCTGAGGTTTCTTGGAGGTGGGTGGTGGGGGACAGCATAAGATCCAGGAATCAGCATCTTTAAAAACACCTCAAGTAAGGAGAAAAAAAATTAAGGATAAAAATACCTCAAGTGATTTTGGGTGAGACCTACAGTCTATTATACAATCTTATTATGCAAATGAAAAGGGGAGGCACGTTGAGAAATTAAATGATTTGCCAAGGTTGCAGAGCTAATTTAGATTCTAATCCCAGTGTTCTAATGGCTGAGCTCATTCTAAATCATGTTTATTTTGTTGTGGATATTTTATTAATCAAGTTTTACAATTGCTCCCTTTAGGAAAAAAGAAGTCACAAAGTGAAACTATTCTAAGTACTTAGTTGTCTAATATATTTGCCCAAGCAGTATCCAAGTCTTTTAGTATTAGGAAGCTGTCTGCGCTTTGCTCCTTTGGTCTGTCAATGGTTGTTGAGTTATCTTTCTGCACCCACCATCCAGCAGTCGGTTTCCTATATAAATGTGGGTGCGTGAGCTTGTTCAACAGGATATCATAAGCACTCCTTTATAAGTTACTATACAGGGTTGCAGACACAGTGAACTAACATAGCAACCTCCAGGCTGGCAGATTCCATCAAGGGAGTAAAAAAGAGAAGCATGGTGGAAACCATGCCCGTGTTTCATGGGCCTGTTAGACACCTAGCAGTTGGTGGCTTCAGCAGTCACCAAGCTGGGATAATGTCTTGTAAATGGATTTGTGGCTCTAAAAATATTATGCACTATAGGAACTACAGGAATAGAATTTTTCATGTTACAAGAAAGCTAACCCAGCCTAGATTTTACCTCATAGAGATTCAAATAGACAATGATTTTCATAGTCTATTCATTCCTCAGGGGTTTATTACAGCTTCTATGAGTTAATCTACCCTCATATTTTAATTGCAAACTATCTCAAAAACTGAATTAAAAACAAAATATGTACATTAAAATGTATTTCATGAACACATAATAAAATGACCCCAATACATTAGCTTAAGTGCTTACTAATGTTCTGTTATAAATCTGAATTTATATAGTATTTTTAAATAAACACTAATTAGGTTTGTGTGTTGTAAATTTAAATTTACATGATATTTGTTAATAATTTTCACACTAACAGAATATACATTTGTTGCTTTATTTATGTGACATTCATGTAGAATTTTCTTACAAAATGTATCTAAATTTTTTGAAAATCACTAGACTAGAGAAAGAAAAAAAGAGTTCATAAGAAATATCAAAGCTACCAGTCAGTATCTAAATAAAATGGCACCAAAAAAGAAAATATTTTTAGGTCTCTAAGGCAAGCAACTAATACCTTTTATGAGACTTCCAGAAATAACATGATAAAATCTTCACAAGAATCAAAAACAAATTCTTCATATAATTTTTTTCTCTACCTTTTTATAGGATCCTGAATCTATGATACCTTTTTTTTTTTAGAATGATGAGGATCATTAAACTTAGAAAAAAAGTCCCTTTCCAGGGTTTTGTTATTCACCAGGTAAAAATATAAATTCTAAGTGAAAAGACAAAAGTGTTCATGAGTATTAAATGCATAGTGGAAAAATTAGGACTATTTAAGAAATGGGCATGGAATGTAACTCAGTGGTATAGCACTTGCTCCTATCATACATAAAACTCTGGGTTCAGTTCTCAGCACTGGAAAAAAAATGGGAACAATTGTCTCTATTTCCTTCTTTATTATGTCACAGATTTCAACTCCTATGCTCTCAAATAGACTATACCATAGCGCGTGCCTAGGGGAACCAGTTTGCTGTACTAGGACTGAGACTACGTCAAATGGCTCTGGACTCTTCTGCTTACCCCTGGTTCAAGGGAACACCTTTTCAGCTCTGTAAATTTCTCCTTTCCAGCAACCTCTGTGTTTCCACAATTGTGCCAATGATAAGAACCTGCTGATGAAAAATGTGCCCTAATAGGAAAGCCTTATTCAGTGCAGCATGTTAGCTATGAAAGATAACTGATAAGTACAGATTTGCAGATGCATAGGTGACATCAAAGATTCTGTGCTTTCCCTAAGAGAGCAGAATGGCATGGTGTGAATGGAACCCACCAACATTCAGGTCTTGATAGCATGATGGAATTAAGAAATGAGACCCCTTGTAGAGCTGATTAGAACATGAGGGGTTCTCTCTTGTGAATGTAATTAAGCCAGTTGCAAAGGAGACTTCACTTGACCTTTGGTTAACTTGGACTTTTTCCATGTGAGGGTCTGGTATTACTTCCATCAAGGATGAGGACCTCACCAGATCATTGATCCTATTGGCACCTTGAATTTGAACTTTGTAGCCTCTAGAACTGTGAGCACATGTTTCTAATTGTTATGAATTGCCTGGCCAAATGCATTGTGTTATAGCAGCACAAATACACTAAGACACAGGGCACCTATTCCTGAACTCCTCCCTCTGCTGTAAAGATCTTAATGTGATGATCCCACCTACCCCATACCTGGTAAATCAGGGTTATTAAATCTGCCTGTTACTTTAGCATAAAGGTTGCAACTCATGAGACATATACACAGATCTAATTACTTGTGAAAAATGGATGTAACAGATAGACATAATTTTGATTTTTTTTTATTCCCAGAGGTAGAGAAGATCAATACAAAAAGCACAGTACAATATAAGCAGGTATATGTTTCAAAATGTATGCCCAGGCAGAGCTGTGTGTGCTTGCAAACGTGTTTGAGTGTACTGAAAATCTTCGTGAAGAGAACAAGTTGGGGTTGTCCACCTGTCTCCCAGCACATTCCCAGTGGCTGTTCCTATACCCCCTCCTTGTTCAGACTGCAGAACCTTAGCTTTAGGCCCTAGTAATGGGCTTAGAGATGAGCACCTGGCCTGAACCCATTCCCTAGATGGATACCGCAGTGATTCTCAGGCAAGAAGTCAGAGCCACCTTGGCCTTGGTCACAGAGCTGTGGAGGCAGAGACCCAGTGTAGCCGTTCTCACTACTTACATTTCCAATTTTAAATACCTGTATGTGGAATTCCCCCTGGAAACCTCTTTCCTTGATATTTTACACGGCTGATCACCGCTCATTCTTTGGCACTCAGCTCAGATATTATCTTCCTAGAAAAGCCTTTTATATTTATGCAAATTTCAAGGTGTCTTCCCCTTGACCATCCCTCCATCTCTACCACTTACTTTCAATCATGTAACTATTTTCCTTTTTTTCAGAGCTTTTATCATTACTGTATTTTGAAGTAGGCACTTGGCTCAATCTCTGCCTCTCTCCTGTATCTCTGTATGTGTCCCTAACCTGAGCTATGTGAACACCTCAAATTCTCATGGCCTCCTAACCATCTCTAAGTACTATCTCAGCTTCAGCTTCACCTCCTCCTGCCATAATTTTTAAATTCTGAGAATAATTTGATTAGCCATGTTGTTTTCTGAAGCCATGTCAAATGAAGACAATCAGCTTAAGTATCAGCTAACCTCTAGTCAGGTGTGCACCACTGTGTAATGGGATGTAGTTATCCTTCTAATTTCTTCTTTTCAGCTGGTTTTGCATTAGCAAAGTAGTTTTCAGTGTATAGTTCCCAGATCAGTAGTGTCACATATTACCTGGAAACTGGCTAGAAATGCACATTTCTTAGGCTATACTCTGGGACTACTGAATCAGAAACCAGGTCTTTTAATAATTAGGAATATATTTTACTTTGTCTTGATAACCTTTATAGAACTTCTGAGGATCTGAAGATAATGATGGCTACCTGCTTTCCTATTTCTCAATATTCCTTCCAGAAAAGGTACAGAATCAGAAGAAGGTAAAGGTAAACCAACAGAAAAATCATGCCCTCAGCATCAGTTAAGCACATTGGGTTCCCAAATTTCAAAGTAACTATAAGTTAAAAAAAAGAAACATAGCTGAACATCAGTCAACCTTTCTGGGGTTCCCAACTTTCCCTGGCTCCACAGCAGATATTGCTAACATATGAAGAAAGACTAAGAAAAGCTAAAGGGAATACGGAAAGGGGAGGCTGGTGGAGAAGCCTTGGCTCCATCTCACCACACCAGTAGGCTACTGGAGTCTACTTTGAGGCTAAAATTATGAAAAAAGTATCCAGGTAGATCAGAGCACAGAGCACAGGAGGCTGGGTGTAAAAGCATATGCAGTCTGCAGATGTAGTTTTCAAAGGAAGTAGAAAGGAAGAAAACAGCTGGGCTTTCTAATAATAGGAAAAAGGGAAACACAGAAGAAAAACTAAATTTTGTAGTTCAAAAGATACACACACACACGCACACACACACCACAATCTTTCTGCCATGCAGAAAACAACATTCACTAATGTAAGAAGAAAATCTATGATACTAGGAATCTTGTAAATCTCCAATACCATCAAAAAACTAAATAAGAAAATTTGCATGTCCTTATAGAGGTACAGTCAAACAGGAAATGACTGAAAACATTTTAGCATGAGCTCTGAGGGGAGCACTTTAAACTACAGGAAGCGTAGCACGTGTCTCACTGTTGGGTCTGTTAACACTTTAAGCAGCTGTTTGATAATTTCTAAAAATGTTTAGCAGCACCTTCTCCCATTATTTGCAGGATGCCAGTGGCAATGCAGCCTTGTTCCCAATCCAAATCGTCTGGAAATTTTGCCTAATGTCTCTGCGAGGCCCATGTTCAGTTGAGAAGCTCTGGTGTATGTCTGAAACTGAAACAGAAGGAGCGCAGAGGGCAGAAGATCAATTTACAGCATTACACAGTGTGACAAATTAGAAATCATATAAAGAAAGAGAAATGAAACAATTTTCTAGTAAGGCAGATGAGGTTAAAGAGCACTAATAAAAAGTTATAGACCAGATAATAAGGTATGAAATAGAAAAGTAACTAATCAAGTACACTAAAATATAAACAAAAAGCTGGAACAAAAATGAAGACATTTCTAAATGCTGTCCCTTTTAAAAAAAATTAAATTCAAAGAACACAAATATTATAAGGAAATAATTGGGAATATATATAAATATAAACTGTTAATACCAAATCTATTGGTTATATATATATATACATATATATTAACAGGCTTAATCCACAGGTAAATAAGAAGATTTTCAATTTAGGTAACAAAATAAACCTGAAGTATATTTTGGATATAACGACTAAAACCAGAACAAAGAAGTTAAGGTGAAATTAAGTGGTAAACAAAGGTATACCAGGTAAATAGAGGGAAAAAAAGAAAGAAAGAAAATTATTCTGACATTAGAGAAGGTAAAAAATTGAAGTCAAAAGAAGTAAGTGATGATCTACAAAGAAATAAAATTTACAAATAATCATGTGCCATGAAACATAGTAACCCATATTTTTGAAGCAAAAACTTCAGTAGAATCAAAAAGTATAGAAACCCAATAAAATTGAAGATTCAAATACATCATTCACAGTACAAGCCAAATCAAATGAACAGAAACATAGGGATAGGAACTCCAGCCAGAAGCACACCCAGGGCTGGCCTAGATGCGGGCCTCTCCTGTGACTGCCCCTTCTCCGCAGGTCACCTCATGGCACCCGGGAACTCCAGCCAGAGCTCCCACCATTTCTCCCAGTACTTTGGACTACAGCAGATTAACCATGCTAGCTTGAGGGGAGATTCAGTGACTACCTCACCCAAATGGAAGATCTTGGCAGGGCTACAGTCAATTTGGTGAGTATGCCCCAAAATAGAGATGTAAAGTGGGTAAATAGGCCAGTAGTAAAGCTCCCTCCAACTAACTGAAAGACCTTGGTGAGTCTGACAAGAGTGTGGGTGATGCCTTACTGTACACAGAAAACATCAGGCAGAGTGAGGAGTGTGCCAAAAGGACTCCCTCAACTTGGAGAAAATCAAAAGGGCTTACAACACACATAGGCACACAAGAGGGACACAGCAGGCCTCAGCCAACACAAATACTATAGACAGGGAGATTTGGTGACCTTGAATAACCTGAAGATAAAGTAATAGCAGGAACTAAAAGTTGACCTACATCAATACTACTAGGCTTGACAGCCCAGGAAGAATATAGGACTCACCCAACAGGCTCTGCAGTGGGAAGCCAGGTGACTGGCCCACATGTTCATCATGGGACCCAGCAATTGGACAAATATCAACCTTACATTAGGACCCCAAGATACACACTACCAACAGTTGACACTAGTGGGATTGAAGTACCAAATATTAACTCGAAAGGGGGAAATGGCAAAAGGAAAAAAAAATGGAATTTCAAACATCTAGTCCACCAGGAGCAAGCACAGGAGATACTGAAACAGAGGACTTCAAAAGTAACACACCAGAAATCTCTGAAAAGATAGTGAGTGAAATAAAAAAACAACTCCATGAGGTTGTAGAGGAAATCAAATTGAAGTACTCTCCCATGTAAAGATAGAAATAACAACTTTAGTAAAGGAGTTGTTGAGTGCAGCTAAAGAACAAATAGAGAAAAAAAGTACAGGAGCATGGGAAACTGATTGAAACCTTGAATGACCACTATAGAAAACATGCAGAACTCATGAAACAAACTCAAAGAGACATCCAAGAAACAAAAAATTCCATTCAAAGCTGGAAAAACCATTCAAATGAGGATGAGGATAGGATTTTGGACCTTGAGGACAGGATTGCAATTAATGATCATGAAAGGATAGAACTTTTAAAAATAACAAAGCAGCATGAAGTGAAAATCTAGCAGCTTCAAGATGATGCCAAGAGAAAAAATATAAGATTAATAGGCATCACTGAAGAGGCAGGAGTCAATGCAAATGACATAATAAAAATATTCACAGAAATAATAGAAGAAAATTTCCCAAACTTAGGGAAAAAATATATATGCAGGTAAGTGAGGCATATAGATGCCAAATTGTCACAACCAACAAAAATCTACACCAAGACATATAATAATTAAGGTCTCAGACATACAGCATAAAAACAGAATACTAAAAGCTGTTAGAGAAAAGACCCAACTCACCTATCATGGAAAGCCCATTAGAATCACAGCAGACTTTTCAGCACAAACTCTCAAGTCAAAACGAGCCTGGAGTGAGGTACTTCAAGCCCTGAAGGAAAACAACTTTCAACCCAGACTGATGTACCCAGACAAACTTTCATTCAAATTTAATGGAGAAACAAGATACTTAGATACAAAGAACAACTGAAGAAATTCATGTTCTTCAAGCCAACCCTAGAAAGAGTATTGAAAGACAGACTAGATAGAGATAAAAATGACCACAATCCCCAGAACAACAGAAAGAAACCATCAGGTAGGACAAGCAATTAAACAAGGGAGAAAAGAAGAAAGCAAACAACTGGAAAATAACATGGCAAAGTCAAGCCAGTACATATCATTGATATCCACAAATGTAAGTGGCCTCAATTCACCTATCAAAAGAAATAGATTAACAGAATGGATCAAGAAACATGATCCCACAATATGCTGTATACAAGAAACACATCTGATCCAAAAGGAAACTCATAGATTAAAAGTCAAAGGATGGGAAACAGTATTCCATGCAACAGGAACCCAGAAAAAAGCAGGGGTAGCTATTCTGTTTGCAGACAAAGTGAACTTCAAACCTAGAAGGATTAAAAGAGATAAAGAAGGTCACTATATACTTATTAGTGGAAAACTACAAGAGGAAGAACTAACAATTATAAATATACATGCATCAAATACATGAGCACACAATTATATAAGACAAATACTAATGGACATGAAAAGCCAAATACACAAGAACACAATTGTAATAGGAGACCTTAACATCCCACTATCACAAAGAGATAGATCAACTAGACAAAAAGTCAGCAAAGAAATAACAGAATTGAATCATACCTGTGAGTGAATGGACTTAGTGGATGTTTACAGAGTGTTCCACCCAACCATATCCGAATACACATTCTTTTCAGCTGCACATGGGACATTTTCCAAAATAGACACTATATTAACCTATAAAGCATTCTTAACTAAATGCAAAGGGAGCAAAATTGTCCCATATTCACTATCTGATCATAGTACACTGAAATTGGAAATCAGTGGCAAAAAAATTGTAAAACCAGCATAAATACATGGAAATAAAATAACAATGTTTTGAACAACCAGTGGGCTACAGATGAAATTAAAGAAGAAATAAAGCAATACCTACAATTCAATGAAAATGGGGAAACAACATACTGTAACCCGTGCGATGCAATGAAAGCAGTCCTAAGAGGGAAATATATAGCAATAAATAGTCATATCAAGAAAACATAACGAGCACAAATAAACAACCTAATGCTTCATCCCAGGCGTCTAGAAAAAGAAGAGCAAGTTAAACCCAAAGCTCATAGAAGAGAGGAAATTGTAAATATTAGAGCACAAATCAATGCAATTGAAACTAAAAAAAAAATACAAAGAATTAATGAATCAAAAAGCTGTTTTTTTGAGAGAATAAACAAAATTGACAAACTTCTAGCTAACCTCATAAAGAAAAAGAAAGAAAAAACCCAAATTCAAGCAATAAGGACTGAAAAGGGGGAAATTATGACAGATCCCATGGAAATTCAAAAGATCATGAATACCTACTTTGAAAATCTCTACTCACATAGGGTGGAAAACAAAGAGGAAATGGACACATTTCTAGAAACATGTGAACTACCAAAGCTCAACCAAGAACATATAGCAACTTTGAACAACCCAGTATCAGCTATTGAAATTGAAAACATAATTAAAGCTCATCAACAAAGAAAATCCAAGGTCCTGATGGATTCACAGATGAATTCTACAAGAAATTTAGAGAAAATTTGATGCCAACACTCCTTAAACTCTTCAATGAAACTGAAAAGGAAGCAATGCTCCCTAAATCATCCCTGGAGGCAAGTATTACTCTGATACCAAAACCAGAGAAAGACCCAACCAAAAAGGAGAACTATAGGCCAGTCTCACTAATGAACACTGATGCAAAGATTCTCAATAAAATACTGGCAAGGACTGGGGATTTACCTCAGTGGTACCTCACTTGCCTGGCAAGTGTGAGGTTGTGAGTTTGGTCCCTGGTACATAAATAAATAAATAAATATTTAAAAAATAAAATAAAATACTGGCAAATAGAATGCAGCGAATCATCAAGAAGATTATACATCATAACCAAGTGGGGTTCATTCCAGGAATGCAGGGATGGTTTAACATACACAAATCAATAAATGTAATATACCACATCAACAGAGCCAAAAACAAAAGCCACATGGTCATCTCAAAGGATGCAGAAAAAGCTTTCAATAAATTCCAACACATGTTCATGATAAAAACCCTTCAGAAACTCTAGAATACATGGTTTCTACCTCAACCTTATAAAGGCCATCTATGCTAAACCAACAGCCAACGTTATACTAAATGAACAAAAACTGAAAGCTTTCACTTTAAAATCAGGAACAAGACAAGGATGTCCACTGTCACCACTCCTATTCAATATAGTTCTGGAAACACTAGCCAGGGCAATCAGACAAGAGAGAGAAATAAAAGGAATAAAGATAAGAAAGGAAGAAGTTAAATGTCACTATTTGCAGATGACATGATACTCTATATAGAAGACCCAAAAAACTCCATTAAAAGACTACCAGAGGTAATAAACAAATTCAGCAGTGTAGCTGGATACAAAGTCAGTGCTTGAAAATCAATAGCATTCCTGTACACAAATAAAAAACTCACCAAGAGAGAAATTATGGAAATATCGCCCTTTATAATAACATCTTAAAAAATGAAATACTTAGGAATCAACCTAAATAAAAATGTAAAAGACCTATATGCTGAAAATTATGTTACGCTAAAAAAGGAGATTGAAGAGGATATTAGAAAATGGAAGGATATTTCTTGCTCTTGGCTAGGAAGAATCAACATTGTGAAAATGGCCATACTCTGAAAACTATTATGCAGATTTAACGCAATCCCAATCAAAATACCATTAACATCCTTCACATATCTAGAGAAAACACTCCTAAAATTCATTTGGAAACAGAAGAAACCTAGAACACCAAAGGCAATTCTGGGCAACAAAGGCAAGGCAGGAGGCATCTCAATTCCTGACTTGAATCTATACTACAAAGCCACAGTGATAAAGTCAGCATGGTACTGGCAAAGAAATAGACCTGAGGATCAATGGAACAGATTAGAATAGCAAGCACAACTACAAAGACACTCAGCCACCTGACAAAGGGGCTAAACATGTTCACTAGAAGGATAGCCTCTTTAACAAATGGTGCTGGAAAAATTGGCTTTCTACATGCTGAAGACTGAAACTAGATCCAAACCTATCACCATGCACAAAACTAAAGTCTAAATGGATCAAGGACCTAAATATCAAAACAGAAACACTGAATCTACTGGAAGACAAGGTAGGTAGAAGTCTTGGAGACATAGGGGTAGGCAGAGAATTCATGAACCAAATGCAAACTGCACGGGAAACACTTCCAAGAATCAACAACTGGGATCTCATATTATTGAAATGTTTCTGCACATCAAAAGAAATTACCAACAGAGTGAAAAGAAAACCCACAGAGTAGGAAAGAATTTTAGCTAACAATCCCCCAGACAAAGGACTTATATCCAGAACATATAAAGAACTGAAAAACATCAAGCCCCCCAAATTCAAAGACTCTCCCTAAAAATGTACATCTGAGATAAACACACAGTTCTCAGAGAAAGATATACAAATGGCAAATAAATACATGAAGAAATGTTCACTGTCACTGGTCATTTGA
Organism: Hydrochoerus hydrochaeris; assembly: GCA_004027455.1. Lineage (NCBI taxonomy): Eukaryota > Metazoa > Chordata > Mammalia > Rodentia > Hydrochaeridae > Hydrochoerus > Hydrochoerus hydrochaeris. The sequence goes on from PVLA01003744.1 coordinate 110,453, forward strand.
GAAATGCAAATTAAAGCAGTATTGAGATTTCATCTCACTCCTGAAAGAATAGCTGCCTTCAAGAAATCAACTGATAACAAATGTTGGCGAGGCTGTGGGGAAAAAAGGAACACTGCTCCATTGTTGGTGTGAGTGTAGACTGGTGCAGCCACTATGGAAATCACTATGGAGAGTTCTCAGAAGACTAGGATTGGAAGATCCATTTAATCCAGCTATTCTCCTCCTGGATATTTTCCCAGAAAACCTGAAAAGTTCATATCACAGTGATATATGTGCACCCATGGTCATAGCAGCCCAATTTGTAATAGCTAAATCTTGGAAACATCCAAAATGCCCAGCAACTGCAGAGTGGATGAAAAAGATGTGGAATTTTTATACAATGGAATATTATTCAGCTATAAAAAAGGATGATCTTGAGGCCTTCATATTGAAATGAAGGCAACTTGAGCCTATTCTCATAAGTGAAATAAATAAGAATCATATTCGTAAATATCACATTGTGTCTCTAGTGTGAGAAGTAATGAGAACTATAGGAGTAATAAAACCCAAAATGTGTAATTGCTATTGTCAAAAGGAGAGGAAAAGAAAGCGCTGTAAAGAATATAACTGCATGTGTGTTTAAGTGTGTAGGATTGATAACCATATTACTGTTTGTTGGATTGTTGAGCAGAACTGTTTGCAGTCTCGCTGTTTGAATGTCCACTTTGTAACTTGAAAACTATTTCTAAGATGACAGTATGTAATTTGCCAACTAATGATTTCTTAGTGTTTATTTTATTTTATTTTATTTTTGGAATTTTGTATTATTGCTTCCCTTTTTCTGTTTTGCTTTTTTTTCCTCTTTAAATAAAATTTTTAAAAATTGAAAAAAAAAAGAAAAAAAATAGGGATAGGAGAAATAACACAGTCACCAAAGTAGGGCTGATGGGTACATGTTGCTCTCTCCACACGCTCACAGTAGGCGAAGCACTTCTGAAAGTGCTTGTGGGTCACTAATCAACCACATAGTGATTAGCAAAATAAAAACTAGTTTCCTACAGCAGAAGTATTTCAGACACTTATCACAGTACAATAAAACTAGAGGTTACAAAGAAAAACACAAATCAGAGTAGTCTTTATACTTGGAATTTTAAAAAACGTAAGGAATAGTTCGTAAGCAATACAAGGTGGAATCACATGTAACTTAAGTCAATATATGTGAACACACTTGGCCAATAGTAAAATGGTAGACAGAGTTACGGATTCATTTAATTATTCATAACAACCCCTCACCCAGGAGGAAATGAAGGCCTATTATTTATGCTTACATCAGAAGCTGGCCACCCACCATTTGGCTAGGAGCAAAGCAACTCAGAGTGTAAACTCTTAAAGAAAGAATCGTCTTTCCCCAGAGTGGCAAAGCTGGAGGACCCCTTCCTCCAGAGAGAAGGGATCCCTTCGGGAAAACTTGGAACACGCACACTTGTGCCCTGTGTGTGTTCACACATGGGTGTGCGTAGTGCATTTTCATACTGTTACTTTCTATTCATAATTTTCTGTCTCAGCATATTTAGATAGCAAAAGCAGTCAAAGAAAATGAAAATTACCCACAGAAACATCTACTGCACAGTGTCGTACACTTCTCAAGTCTTTTTGAAAGATTGTACTCACTGAGAATGTTTTTGAACTTTCCTACTTAACAATTTATTATGCACATATTCTCATATTCATTAAAATTCCCCAATCAAAAATTGCAAATTATCTATTATTGCATAGAGCCCCATTTGGGGATATATTTTTTATTTACTTTATTGTTATTTGCTCTGCTAGTTTAAACATTTTCACTTAATTAAATATATGTCTACCAGATGATACAGCCACAATACTGTTTATTTACTGAGGAAAAAAGAAACATCCCTTCATGTAAAATTTTGTATATGAACATGTATGGCAATTTTATTTGTAATGCTACTAACTGAAAAGGACCCAAATATCCATCAGAAGGTAAAGAAAAAAAAATACCAGAAACAACAAAAAAATATAATCTATCTGTACAAGGCAAAACCATTCAGCAATAAAAATGAATAAACAATGCATGTATATTACATGGATGAATCTCAAAACTGCAGACTGAGAGAATCCAGATGCTAAATAACGTGTGTAAAATGATTTCACTTCCATCACACTCTGTAGAACGCAGAGCACTCCACAGTGACAGCAGCTACCCCTTGAAGGGCATCCTGAGGGGTGAATTCAGAAGGATCACACAAACCTTTCAGGAGTGATGGAAATGTTCAGTGTCTTGATTTTTTTTTATTGTTCCATGGGTGGAAACATAAGTCAAAAGTTTGTGAGTCATCTACTTCAAATATGTATGTTTACTATACATAAATGACACTGAAATTACTCAAAACCCACATAACACAGTATAAAACAATGAATCAATTTGTGATTCTTAAAAACTGTGTTCACAAATATTTGTATAACAGTGTTTCTTTTAATATTTCCCTAGAAGCAACAACATTCCTGAGAAAATGGTGTGATCTGTTAGGCTTTGGGCGCATACTGTAAAAAGGCTGATCAAATAGATCTTATAGTTAGGGTTGCAGTGTCAGTATGCAGTGTTTTCTGGCAAGTGGGAAGCTGTGTTCATTCATGCATCATTATGTGTAAGGAGGAGTTAAACTCTGTACAGCTCCTTTGTGGGCAAATTGGAAGGTAGAGCAGAACCAATTCATTCTTCAGTTGGCCAGTGGTCCTACAGATTAACACTTACTGAACTGCAAAACGAGAGACATGATTGGCTGTGTGGCACCGCCTGCCTGTAACCCCAGCACGCGGGGAGACAGAGGCAGCAGCACTGCAAGTGCAAGTCCAACCTTGGCACCTTAGTGACAGTGAGACTGTGTTTCAAAATACAGAATTTAAGACGGTCCAGTGAAAAAGCCCTGGCTTCAATTCCCAGTGCTGGAGAACGCAAGAGCAAGAGCAGGATGGAGAGGTGCAGGGTTACCGGTTATTCCATAATGTTTAGGACGTAGCAAAAAGAAACAAATGTTTTCTAAATTGTTATCCAACTCAACTGGACCGTCTCATGTGTTGACCAGGAACCTGGCCACTTTCTCACACCCCAGAAGGCCAGTCCAGGTGATCAAGATAGACATTCCGTTTATACTTGTCACAGAAGGAAGCTGAGAATAAGAATTGCGGCTGGTTTGGGACAGTAGTTGCCCGTGGTGCAATCACAAGGGGTCCTTTCCATCACTGACTCCACCCACATTGCTGGCTGGGACCCTGAGTCCCAGTGCTTCTTGGCTGTTCAGCTGTAATCTAGATTTTTGTGCTGGTAGAAGATCTTTGCTATGAGTCATAGTTTTTTTTTTTTCATTTTTATTTTTTAAAGAAAGGAAGCAGTTGCTGGAACTGGTTAGAACATGTCTATGTGCTCTCTCCTGTGTGTGGCTTTGCACACATTACTTCCTGTCTGAGATTTAAATGAGATAATGTATGTAAAAGTTTCCCACAGTGGCTGGTACAGTGTTATGTAGATAGTGGCAACTTCCCAATTACAAACAAAACAAAAACCAAACCAAACCAAAAAAAAACAAACAAAAACCACGTATAGGTCTGAATCCCCAAACAGATTTTTACTGTGTATTTTATTTACCCAATCTATAGTTGGAAGGAAAATATACAATCTGTGAAGATGTTTTGTAAACTACAGCGCACTATTCATGCCTAAGACATTGTTACCTTTGTATTTCCAACATTTAGCATCTGTGTCAAAGTTTTCCCCTCAGAAACTGAAAATCTGTCGTGTCTGATCAATAAAAACAAAGAGCACACATTTTCAAAACTTCAGCTGAGGCTGCCATCCACGCTAATCACCGAGAAGAAGGGGCCAGCGCGGGCTGACTACATCCCCTGGATCATTACGGTGGGTGGTTGCCAATGGGCAGCGGTTTCTGAAAACCCTGGATAGGAGCCAGACCATTTCATTTAAGGAAGAAATGTTGTCTGACGAAATATAGTCACAAAAGCAGTAATGGTTGTGGTTGCTAACAAAGGAGAGACTTCCAGAAAAGCAGGTTCGCAAAAAAAGCATTTTCTTACCCTTGCTAATGAGGTCTATGCCGATAGCAGCTGTGAATTTGGAACCGCGGACCTGCTGTTAACAAAACGCTTACACGGACTGCAAAGCTGTGAAGAAAACCAGATAGCCTTGTCCTAAGGGGCAGTGAGCATGTCTGCTCATGCTCTCCCAACCGGAAAGCAGCTTGGGAAATTTCTGAAGTTACCTTGTATTTTTGGAAAGTGGGAAGTAAAAAAAAAAAAAAAAAAAAAAAAAAAATTCCTGGGAAGCCATCCAAGTTTTAAAAACATCTTCTCTTCTCATGTGCTCTCCTGCTGTGATTTAAACTCTCTGCAAAGAAGGACAATCAATAGCTATTTTTAGATATTTAGCACATTATGAGATTGGTAATTAACCAGGGCCAAGTCTTTGAGAATAGTTTGTTTCTATAGAATATGACGGCTCCATTTTCATAGGGTTCTCCCCCTAAAAGCAGATGCACATTTTCATCCTGCCCGCCTTGGCTCAGGGAGGATGATCTGTCTTCTGTAAGTTATTACCCTCCCTTGTGCTCAGTACAAAGTGACAGAATGAAAAAAAAAAAAAAAAGAAAAAGAACTGCTATGAGAAGATCCCAGATACCACCAGAGCATGACTTCTGTTGGAATGCGAACAAAAAGATTAAGTAATACATAAAAGACAGAAATTTATACTGGGAAAGACACAGTAGTTGGTTAATTGTACTGATAGAAAGGTAAAGGAAAATACTATTGTGCACCATTACATTTAGGAAAAGAATACAAACTAGGAAGCTGTGAAGCATGTTTTATTTTAAACAAGCATAGAAGAAATAACAAAGAGAATTCTACCCCATGTGTTTGGTTTGCCTTACTTGTTTTGTTTTTGTACTGAGAACTGAACTCAGGACCTTGTGCTTGCCAGGCAGGTGCTTACCCCATGTTTAATAAGCATCAAGATACTCCCTGTGTCCTTCCTTTCTGAAGATTCCATTGTTTGAAGGATTTTTTTTGTTTGTTTTATCCACTGAGAGTGGAAGGTAGAGTCTCCACAACTCTACATGCTCTCTGCCTGAAGTATCCCATTTTCTTATAATTGCAAGATCTGCTCCAGACACATGAAATTCATAGGAGAGGAATGCCAGGACATAAGCACATTGCGAACATCTGACTCCTGATTTGGGGAAATGATGAAAAATTAATGGGTACAGATGTGCCCGTCCTGCAGTGGACAGATGTTCACGTTACACATCATTTAGGACCCCCAGGTGTGCTTGACTACAGGATGATGGGCCCACGGATACAAAGCTCAGCAAAAATTAGTAGAAAAGTAAAAGTGTATGCTGGGCCATGGCAACTCTCCTCTGTCAGCTGATACTTGTGCATCTAATGAACATACTGTTGGGGAAGGAGATGGCTCTTCATCACATGATACTATTTTCAGACTAATATATGTTTCTGGTACCCTATTTTCTGGGGTTTTTATCTGTTTCTTTTTAGGATTGGCAAATACTATGTAATACCTGATAAACATGCTATCAGATGTGTTTTTCTTCTATAACCTTACAGATTAATTTATGAGATAATTCTCAAGCAGGAGAAAGTCTTTAATGGAAAACATTTCTAGCCAATTAGCTTAGATGCTATCCAACAAAATGTTTTTATAAAAGTATAACATTAAAAAGAAAAAAAAGAACAAAAAAAAATAACAGTGAAGCTCTTGTCATTTAATAAGTATTCAGTGAAACCTACTCTTCACCAAAGAATGTATTGAGGAGAACAGTAACAATGTGTAACAGGCAACATCTAATAGTAATGCATTACATAATATATGAAATAAAGATAGCATTATTAATCATTTAGTGCAATATATATATATTATATATATATAAAACTATTAAATTGTTATAATATATAATTCTTATATATTATCTGGGTCTTCAACCACCAGTTACTTATGTGCCTATATATCAGTGTGCTAGAAATTTGAATAACAATCAAAATAATATTTCAAAACAAAAGATACCGCTATGGTTTGAAACCAGCAATAGTTTCATGGAAGAGAAAATCCAGGAAAAGAGAAGAAAGAGTGAGACACAGTGGAAGAAAGCTCTGTAATTAAGAATAAACTCGTGGCTGTGCAGGGGTCAGGGGGAGCAGTAGTGGCTTGGGCAGTGAGAGGCCCCTTGACATTTTTGGATATTAAAGGAAAACGATCAAGCCAGTCGTAAGGAATCACTGACCCAACTTAAACTTAAATATGTTAGTGTCATTTCAAGGAATGCAAACATTAAATGCAGCATACAGAATGATTCTCAGAAGTCTTGGGTATGAGGATATCTTTGGGGGAAGCAGTGGGCTGCATCTCTGCATAGGTTGCTCAGCCTGGATGCTGAGTTTGGATCAAGAACTACTTGTCCTTACCTTGTTCAAATTGGGCTAGTTTTCATAGCAGATGGAATATTTGAGATGCCCCAGAGGATACCACTTTCAAAAAATGAAAGCATGAAATGAATATCCACATTTAAAGGTTAAAAAAAAAAGAAAGAAAAGAAACATATGTATCTGAAGAACTGAAGGCTCGCTGATGAGATGACAGTTTTTAGGGCCTCTTCTAAAAGTAGAAAAAGAGATAGATGCTAAAGCAGTGTGGCAGTTAGATTTTAGAAATGTCTGGACTAAAACATTAGAAGTTTATAAAAAAAATATTTGGAACCCACTTCCTTTAAGACATCCTTGGAGCTGCGATAGTTTATATGCCATCTTGTCTAAAGACAACGAAGTGGAATCCATTAGATCATTTGAAAATCTCTTGCAAAATGGGATCTAAGGAAAATGGACATTCAGTAGAGAACAAATTATTGCTCCTTCTTAAACTATTTTTTCTTAGATCACACAATTGTAAGATTTCTTTTGTTGTGTTCCTTTGGCCAATATGTCACAAAGTTTTCAATTATTTTTTAGGTCAGTTAGTTTATTTAAATTTATTGGTACAATGTAGGGATTCACAATGATAATGTTCATTGTAGGGAATTTGTAACTGTACACAATATATCTCAATTCCTTTCTGTTTCTCCCCCATTCTCATCCCCTCCTTTCAAATTTGCTTCTCCTCACTATTCACAAGGTTCTGTTTTCATTTTATTCCTCTTTTCTCATTTTTCTTTCCCTTTCTCCATTTCCCCCTTCCTTCTCCCTTATTCCCTTTTCCTTTTGAACAATTTCTTCCTGTTTCACAGTATCTATTGTACATTTTGGTCCTTATTTATGTTTTCAGTTTCTCACACCAGAGAGATAATGTGATATTTATACATGTGTATCCGATTTATTTCATTCATGATTATGGTCTCAAGGTCCATCTATGTAGCCATAAATGTTTCAATTTATCTTTATGGCTGACTAATACTCAATTATGTATTTAAAACAATATATCTTTTTTATCCACTCATTGAGTGATGGGTATTTGCATTGCTCCGAGATTTAGCTATTACAAACTGTGCCCCTATAACATGAGCACACACATATCACTGCAGTGCGAAGCTTTTAATTCTTCTAGAAAGATTCCCAAAGAGGAATAGCTGGGTCAAATGGGACCTCTAATTATTGCTTTTTGAGGAATCGCCACGCTGATTTCCACAATGGCTACACCAGTCTATACTCCTACCAACAGTGGAGAAGTGTTCCTTTTTCCCAACAGCCCCTCTAGTACTTGTTATTAGTTGATTTCGTGGTATCAATCATTCTTTTTAGCAAGAGATGGAATCTCAGCATTGCTTTAATTTGCATTTCTCAAATGATCAGTGATGTTGAATATTTTTCACACATTTATTTACCATTTTGTACTTTTTGTTCTGTTAAGTGTGCATTCATATCAGATACCCATTTTTGGATTGAGTCTTTGAATTTGGAAGGTCTGTTTTTTTCAGTTCTTTATATGTTCTAAATATTAGTCCTTTGTCTGAAGAACATCTGGAAAATATTTTTTCCCACCCTGTGGGTTGTCTTTTCTCTTGTTGGTGGTTTCTCTTGCTGTGCAAAAGAAGCTTTTTAATAATATGAGATCCCAGTTGTTGTCTCTTTGTGATAATTCTTGTTCTGTGTGGGTTTTGTTCATAAAATGTTTGCCTACACCTATGTTTTCAAGAGTTATACCTATTTTATCTTCCAGCAGATGTAGCATTTCTGTTTTAATATTTAGATCTTTGATCTATTTTGAATTTAGTTTAGTGCGTGGTGATAAACATATGTCTAGTTTTAGTCTTTAGCATGTGGAAAACCAGTTTTTCTAGCACCATTAAACAAGCTAAACCTTTTCCAGTGAACATGTTTGGCCGCTTTGTCAAAGATCAGGTGGTTAAGTGTATTTGGAATTGTTTCTGAATTTTTTAATGTGCTCTATTGATACTCAGGTTTTTTTTTTTTTTGAGTACCATTTTTTTTTTATCACAGTTACTCTATTGTATAATTTTAAGTCAGGGATTGTGATGTCTCCTGCTTTGCTTTTGTTGCCCCAAATTGCTTTTGCTATTGTATGCCTCTTTTGATTCCAGATAAATTATAGAATTGTTTTCTTTAGTTCTATGAGATACACTAATGGTACTCTGATTGGAATTACTTTAAATCTTTATAGCAATTTTCAGACTATGGCCTCTTCCATTCTGTGGTTCTTTCTATCCAAGAGCAAAGGATATTTTTCCATTTTCTGATATCCTTTTTGATCTCCTTCTTCAGAGAACTGTACTTTCAAATGTAGAGATCTACTTCCTTTATTAGATTGATTCCTAAGTATTTTGTTTTGTTAGATGCTATTTTGAAGATATTGTTTCCATAATTTCACTCTCAGTGAGTTTGCTGTTGTGTACAGGAATGCTATTAATTTTTGAGTGTTGACGTTGCATGCAGCTTCGCTAGTGAATCTGGGGATTAAATGTAAAAGCCTTTCGGTGAAGTTTTTTGGATCTTCTACCTACAGTATCATGTCATCTGAAAATAATGACAATTTACTTTCTCCCTTTCCTATCTTTATTCCTTTTATTTCTTTCTCATGTTTAATTGCTCTGGCCATGTATTTATGAAATTTTTGTGGTTTCCTTTGTCATTGATTTCAAATTTCATTGCACTATGGTCTGATAATATGCACAGAACAATTTTAATTCCTTTGCATTTGCTTAGCATGTTCTATAAGCTAGTATGTGGTCTACTTGGGAGGATATCCCGTGTGCAGCTGAGAAGAATGTGTATTCTGATGTTATTAGGTCAAACTCTCTGTAGACATGTACTAAGTCCATTTTTTCATGTTTGGTTTAGTGCTGATATTCCTTAGATTTTTTTTGTCTAGTTGCTCTGCTTGTGACAGTGGGGTGTTAATGTCTCCCATTACAATTGTGTTAGTACTTATTTGATCTTTCATGTCCATTAATATGTATTTTATATGGGTGGGTTCTCTAGTATTTGGTGCATACATATTTATGATTGTTTTCTTCTTGTTTTTACTTAAGAATATAGCGATCCTCTATTCTTTTGACCTATCTTGGCTTGAAGGTCTCATTGTCTGCAAATAGACTAGTTACCCCTATTTTTCTATGGATTCCTGTCACATGGAATATTGTTTTTTATCCTTCAATTTTCAGCCTATGAATTTCTTTTTGGATTTAAATGTATTTCTTGTATGTAGCATATTGTTGGATCTTCATTCTTTTGACTGGTGAATTGAGACCATTTACTTTGATGGTTGTAACTGACATGTATTGGCTTATTCTTGACATATTATTTTCTGCTGCTGGTTCCCTGTCTTTCTCTGTTTAATTACTTGCCCTGGCTGGTGGCTTTTTTAAAATTGAAATTCTTGGATTTGAGCACATTGCTATCTCTGTCTAGGGTATCTTCAGAACACACTGTGGAGTTAGTTTGGTGGTCATGAATTTCTTCAGTTGTTCTTTGTCATAGAAGTATCTTACTTATCCACTAATTCTGAAAGACAGTATTGCAGGATTCATCAATCTGCACTGGAAGTTATTTCTTTCAGGACTTGGAATACTTCACTCCAAGCTCTCCTTGAATCAAGGTGCATGTGGGGAAGTCTGCTGTGATTCTGATGGGCTTTCCTTTACAGATGACTTATTTATTTTATCTAACAGCTTTTAATATTCTGTTCTTATGCTGACTGTCTGGAATCTTGATTATTACATGCCTTGGTGTAGATTTATTTTAGTTGTGACTAATTAGAGTTCTATATTCCTCACTTATCTGTATGCTGATTTCTTTTTCCACACTTGGGAAGTACTTTACCATTACTTCTGTGGACATTTTTTCCTGTGTCATTTGTGCTGGTGCGTGCTTTTTTTCTTTGACTCCAGTCAATCTTATGTTATTTTTCTTTGCTTCATCTTTTTTTTTTAGACTCTCTAGCTGCAATCCTATCTTTTAGGTCTGAAATTCCATCTTCACTGTTATTCATGTTGTTTTGCAAACTTTCAATGGAATTATTAATTTCCTGGCTATCTGTTTGAATCTGTTTCATGAATTTTATTTCATTCCAATGTTGAGCACTCATGGTTTCAATCATTTTCCTTTGCTCCTCTATTGTTTTTTAATATCTGTTTCACACCACTAGCTCCTCTCACATGCTGCCCTCCTTGTCCCATGACAGTAGCCACTTTCACTGGCGGTCACCAGTCAGAGAGAGTATTGACTTCCTGGCCCAAGAGTATTTGTTTCCACTGGTCACTGGTCACAAGCCTGGGGAAGTGCTAGTTTCCCACTCCTTGTTCTTGGTGCCCTAGTTTGCAGCTGCATCTATAGTTCAAGTCCTTCTCCAGCAGGACAGGAAGGGTTGTGTTTTTTTTCACTAGCAATCCTCAATGTCACAGCTGATTCCTGGCTTTGTTATCATTAGAGATTCCAGTCAGCAGTTACAGTGCTCAGTAGAGAAAGAAAAGAAAAAGAAAAGAAACAAGAAGAAGAAGAAAAAGAAGAGGAGAAGGAAAAAGAGGAGGAGGAGGAGGAGGAGGAGGAAGATAACAAGGAGGAGGAACACTGGCGGCATGTTAGGGAGGGAACAATCACTTACTCTTGCATGTGCCAGCAAAATGTGTTGCCTGGCTGCAGTGTCCTCTGTTTATATGAAATCAAAATTGGAGAGGGGTCTTATGGTCTACCCTGTGTAGACTGACTTTGCTACACATTTGCAGTCCCTCTGTTTTTTGGTGGAATTTCCTAGAAAAGGCAGTTCCTGCTCTGATCCTGTTGGTGGTAAACCTACAGGCATCCAGTGGGCTGGGTTATTATTTTATCCTATTTGTATATTTCGTTTGAACTACAAGTCTCTTATTTCAGATTAATTTTGATATTAGGACATATGTCCCTTTCTTTCTTCCCAATACCTGTGCTTTTAGTTGATTTTCTCTAAGAAGTTCTAAGGTGACTCCTCTTTCATTCAGCCACATGGAAGCTTTAGTTATTTCTTTCACAGCTATTGTGATAAATCTGTAATTAAAGTGGTGCCTCAGTTCATGAACTTAATTAGTTTCATGATTTTGGAAAAGATGTCATGTTTGGGTATGTGTGAGAAAGATGGCTAAAGTCATGTTTGTCACCTGATGCAGAGTTTGTAAACAATAACAAAATTCTGCCAGGTGCTTCTGTGTGTCAACCAAACTATTTGCAAACAAGAGCACCCATTCATGGATGCACCTCTGAATCTTGTTTCATTTTTTCACTGCCTGTCAGAAGATGTGAGGGAGGAGGGCAGAGACCTTCCTGGTAGAATGCCTTACTTTTTATATGGTAGATGTTCACTAAATATATGTAGAAAATTGTATTTCAGTTATGTAGATAAAGTGGTGGTGGAAATAAGGCAGGACTGGATGAGAAAATAGGATCCATCCTTTCTTTTAGCATCTAAACTACTTTAGAAAAGTCTTTTTGAAATTACCTCAATTTTCTGCTGCTTTTTTGCAGTGAAATGGAGAATCAGGCAGCAGCAAAGCTTCCTCTGATTGAAAGTTCAGGCAGTGTGTAGGAAAGCCTCTTCTCAGATTTCCTGAAGATCATTAGGTATCTTCTGGTCTGATCCTTTTTGCTTGAGTAGTTGGCCACTGTTCCTGAAATTGTTATTTTTTTTTCCTCTCCTATTATGCTTGTCCGATGTGGCACTTATACTTTAACGCCTTATAGATAAAAAGGTCTCTGTCAGACTGCACTTCTCATGCCCAGAGAAAGTTTTACTGCTTCATAAAATCCTGTAATGCCCCAGTGTTTAAAAAAGATCTATCACTCTATCAGTGGGTCTTTATGGGCTCTGTGTACAATTTTTTTTTCTTTTTTCTCTGCAATGCAAGGTTGGTTTCTGAAGCAAAAAGGGACAGAGATAAATGGATCTATGTGTGCTAACAAATGTCAAGAATCCAGCTAAGCTTTATATGGAGGTGGTATTAAACAGCTAGTGCAAACTGTAGACTATCCCCCAGGCAACAGTATTAAGCACTACAAAAGGACTAGAGTGCAGGAGTAAGATTTGCTTTCATAAGTAGTTACGGCGAGATTACTATTGTGTTTGCTGGCTTGCGTTAGAGAATCTCAATGCTTGCTGTGCTCCAGTTTTCTATCACCTGACAGATACTCAGAGTCTTAATGTCTGTTGAGTTCAGTTGGTGGATAGGGGACATTGAGCACAGTCTGCTTCCTGACACCTGTTCTGCACCAACATCTCTGTGTGGGCTGTAAGAGCTTTGAAAAGCATCGTTTAAAGGTGTGAGCAGAAGGGAGAACTGTCATATTTCAGGCAGAAAACATATTTCTTTCTTCTGTAGTTTTGCGGATGTGTTAACTGCAAGTGACAGAATTTTGGAGAGAGAGAGAGAGAGAGCGAAAGAGTATGTGTGTGATAATACACAGACATGTGTGCAGCCGGCACTGTGTCTGTAGCTGTGCAGGTGACCCAGAGTGGCCCAGGGCTGAGAGTGGGAGAAGTTGCTGCTTCTCTCTGCCAGGACGCCAGGTCATCTCCTACTGTGGCTATGGAAAGTGTAGTAACTCAGTCTCCTGCCATTCCAGGCATCTTCTGAACTTGCGCTGTACTCCCCACTCTCTGAGAAAAGAACTGGAACCTTATTTTTAGAAGCTTTCAAGCTTTTCTGCACTATTGAACAATGTGCTGTGTTAGGTTCAGAAGATACACCAAGTAATTTATTTATGCTCTGTGCTTTGCTAACAAAGATGGTGACTACACATGGAGCAACGGCAACCAAAAGTGGGAGCTGACACAGGGATGCTTGGATAACTTAAGCCAGAAAGTGCAAACAAGTGACAGGAAATGGCAAAGGTGAGCCAGGCAGCTCCTCCAGGGCATTGGCCTGGAAATCTGATCCTTGCACAAAATTCTTCAGTGCCGCAGCTGCCCAGCACATGCTGAGCAAACGCATGTGGAATAGCTGCTGCCTATCCCAGTCAGCTGTGGAATAAAAAATAAAACAAAAATTAGGGTAAATACAGTCACTTACCACCAAAGTACTTAGTTTTGATTTTGAAAGTAGTGGTTTTTAACAAATAAGCAGCAATGGTCTTTAGTATGGAGATGCTCAGAAAGGCCCTCCCGTTCCTGCTTGGAACCATCCTCTTAGAAGGGCAAATGGGCAACAGCCAAGGGGAGGCGAGAGATCACAAGGGAGAAGACAGCTTCTGGCCACGCGTCTCTCGTATTTTGTATTGCGAAACTGTCACCTTTTTTGTTCTAGGCCCTTTATACGGGGGAAAAAAAGCATGTGATCAAGGGAAAGTATAAAAAATATTATCTTATGTACTTCCCAGGGTTATTGCTGCAAGAAAAATGCTTTGTGTTCCAGGGCTTTGTGAAGAAGATGCTGTTTTGTGAGTCATTACTGGTTAGGAATGTAGGGGGTGCAGTCTCCCATCACAGGAAGTAGACTCAGAAGAAAGCGATGCTCAGAGGATGTCACCAAAGAGGAAATCTTCCACAAGCACGTGTAGCCTGGTTATGATGCTCTTTGTTTATATGCATCAAAGCATCAATGAAAAGTAACATATTAATATTTGTTATATGATTAGCACTGAAATTCTAATCGATATCTTATAATCTCCAAAACTAGTATCAGAGCTCCAGCTGAGTCATTCTGAGATGCTATAGACCAAATAATTTTGGAGTAAAAGTTTAAACTTATAGGACTATCGATACAATTTCAACCTGAATGCTGAAAACTAAAGAGCACATACTGCAACCTTGATACCATATACTACTCAGGTGTGAGCAGAGTTTTTCCTCACCTGTGTTAATGAGCTCCATTTTGGTTGCTAAATGTCAAAGAAATTATCAACAAACGTGTTGAACCTTGCCTGAGGACCAGCTGTCAGTGGAGGTGTGGAAATCTGCTGTCCTGGGCATGAGAAGTAAGTTCTAAATCTTCTTTTTGTCACAAAGCAATGTGACGAATCTGCTGTCCAGAGAGAAGTTTTCTAGGGATGAGCCTTCCCTCTTCTTACATTGGAAGTCCGTGTTGGGCCTGAGTCTCCTGTCTCCTGACTGAACCCTAGTCCCTTCAGTGTCTGGAGTTTAGCTCCATCCTGGGACATGACTCCTTTCCTCTTTCTCTCTCTGCAAAGGGTAGGTCCTAGATCCTATTTATAGTACCATCAGCTCATGTAGGGACCTACCTTCTTTGAGGATTCTTTTTCTTTGTGTGTGTGTGTGTGTGTGTGTGTGTGTTTGGTGTTGGTGTTGGGGATTGAGATTGGGGCCTCAGACATGCTGTGTAAGGCTCTTCTTCTGAAATATACTCTCAGCACTACAAGGAACTTTTTATGTATCAAGATGATCTGTTTTCGATTCTGATTAATTCTGTATTCCAAAAATTTAGAATGGAAAAAATTTTTTAAGTGTTGTGGGAGAATGCTCTATTTCTTCAAATGTGGGGGCTTGTTTTTCCTGCATAACTGAAAGACATTTATTAGAGAGTTTCCTAAAAGATTATTTGCTAGAATAGTGATGTTAAAGGAGTCTGATGCTTTAGAAGAGGCAGAAATTTGGTATCTGGGGGAGATCATGTTCTCTGGGAGGAGGGGGATCCTGTAAGCTGAGGGATGAGGAGGGAAATGGACACCCAACTCCTGCTCTCTCCGTCATGCATTAGAAGTTCTGTGATTATGTGGTAAGGTCTGTCATTTGTCAAACTATTTAGAGGAACATTTTTGTGGAGCTCTACTGTTAAGCTGGGCTTCTTTGGTAGGTGACAACATGCGGCACGTATTTTACCTCTGCAAAGAACTCAGCTTTGCTTTGGCTAAGAGACAACAGCTCTGTCATGGGCTTTTCCCTGTTTCTGATCTAATCATTGTCCCCCTGAGAAGTGGCAGAGGCGAGGCCTCATGGGATGTGACAACGGGAGCCAAAGTAGAAGAGGGAGAGTATGTCATATTACACATTTGGCCTTTGGGTACCTATGAGGTACCACTTGAGAACCACTGAGAAACAAACCTGGTGGCACTTAGTAGAAAGGATGGGTGCCACAGTAGTATGCAGTTTGATGCAATTGGGCCAAAAGTACTTGAGTTGCACCCAGAGTCACAGTTCTGCCACCAATTTGATGAAGAAGGATCACTGCTATTTGGGGAATCCTGATACTCATTAGATAGGGCGTTCTTATTATCAGCACAGGTCTTTATCTGGCTGGATCCTGCCTTGGGCATTAGTTGAGTCTGCTGTTAGGCATTTCTACAAAGATGAATTCCTTGAGCTGTAGACTAAACTTAGAGCCTTTTATGAGGCTAAAATCTATGCATTAGTAAGAAAAAAATTGGACAAAGAACCCAAATGCTTGTGATATTATAAGTTTGGGGTCTGCCATGTGAAGGGAGATAAATGGTGAAGAGTTTCAAGTACAGGGAGTTAAAGCAAAAGGTGATACAATAATGTATCTACACAAGCAACGCACATGGGTAAAATGAACATGTTTATCAAAGTACATACTAAAAGAATTAGGAGACCCTGTTCAAAAGTGAAATAAAGCCCAATAACAAACTAGTTAATAAATATCTTATTACCACCTCAATAATGTAAGAAGGATGTAATTTCCTAAACTTTTATGAATCTTTTGGCCATCGCTTTTTTGGCTACGTTAATTCAACATTAATTCCTGAAACATACCTCCTAAATCTCTAGGAAATAAGCATGTTTCATTTGTTAAAAACAGTTGAAATTTCAGTCCAGCAAACTTCTGTGGGCATCCTAATACCTTTCAGGCTGATGCTGGCTTCTGAATTTTAGTGCCAAATAAGAGGGGATCCTGCTTACTGTCTTTGTATGGAAAGAAACTGCTCAGAGCTATTTATTCCCTTCTCGAATAAGATTTCCAGTTTTCTCTGGAAAGATTTAGAAATACAAAGTCGACATTAATGGCTTTCAGGGAAATTTTATTAATTGTTTCACCTCCAGTTCTCACTATAGTCTCCCTGTAGCATTACCTCAAGGTGACCTTGCCAGCTATGGGGCCAGAACTGCTAGAGTTACTGTTTAAAGCACATTAGTTAAACCTATTTGTCTGTAGTGGGGCAGGCTAGGACAGTCAAGAAGCAGGGCAGTGGAGAGGGTAATAAAAAGAATTTCCTTTCAAAGCAGAAAGAAAAGGGAAGGAAAGGAAAGGAGGCAGGCAGGCAGGCAGGCAAAGGATAAAGGACAGAAAGGAGAGAAGAAAGAAGGAAAGAAGACAATAAGAAAAAGAAATAAGCTAGGTAATATGTACATCATGCATATTTCAAGTGGTGGAAAGTCATATTTAATAAGGATCACCTTCAGACCTTTCTGTGTTGTCAGGAAATCAATTTCCATAACCCTAAAATTGAGTATCTGTCTCAATTAGAAAAGTAATCTAGTGTCATAACCAAGCAATACCAACAATGTCGGTACAGTTAAATTAGTATCTGAAGTGTTATGAATACCATTTACAATATGATAGGAAGGAATATATATTTACAGCTGACCCTAGCAGGCATAAGAGGAATTTCTGATAAGTCTCTTGTAAAAATTAGTTAATATCTTGACTCCTACTTAAGATCCAGGTGGTCTCAGGAAAACATGCACTAAATTTGACAAAATAGAGTCAGTTTTTTTTTTTTAACAAGGCATTTTTATGTGAGAAGTAGAAAACTATTAACACAAGGGACTGGTGAAATTGGAAAATAATCAGGAAAGGACTGTTGATTAACCATTTTTGGGATCTTTTGTCAGTCGCAATACGTAACTTGGACAATAGCTCCAGGTAGCCTTGTTCCAGGGTGGTCATAACCTAATCAAAAGAGGAAGAAGGTGAATTTCTGTAGTTAGTAGTGTGAACATCCCTTGGAAGGAAAAAGAATAGTGCTAAAGCATATTACCTGATAGATTGTACTGGCTAGTGTTCATATTGTTATCCGTAGAAGTAATTCTTGGAGCCTCTGCTAGCTGTAAGCTG
This sequence comes from Hydrochoerus hydrochaeris, assembly GCA_004027455.1. Taxonomy (NCBI): domain Eukaryota; kingdom Metazoa; phylum Chordata; class Mammalia; order Rodentia; family Hydrochaeridae; genus Hydrochoerus; species Hydrochoerus hydrochaeris. The sequence goes on from PVLA01003744.1 coordinate 127,981, forward strand.
TAATGTGGTATTATGTGATGTTGTCTGTCATAGTAGTGAAGAGACGCACTTCCCAGGAATCAAGGGAGGTCATGAAAGAACTCTAGCATCAGCTCAGTTGTTTTTACACTCCACTTTGTTTTTCCTTTGCCACCCCCAAGTCTGGGAGTTCAAGACTCACCCACATGTAGCAAGAATAATTCCTTGAGAATCAACTTTGAGTATTGCTGGATGAAAAAAATCAGTTGACAGCCAAGGTCATTTTGGCAAAAGGAAGTTTTACACACAAGCACCACCATTTCAGAAGAAAGGCAGAGGTGGATTCTGAATAAACCAAGAGACTCAGGCCTAACTGAACATGCTGGCACACAGGCCAGTTCCCTGGGGGCTGAGGCAGGAGGGTTGCAAGTCTGAGCCCAGCGTGACTTAGTGAGGCCTAATCGCAAAATAAAATATAAAAAAGGGGTGAGGAGATAGCTCTGTGTGAAGGCTGGGTTCAGTCCCTGGTGTGCATATGCGTGTGCACACACACACACACGAAGGGGAGGGGTAGAAAGAGAGAAAGACTCAGAAAGTTCTGCCTTGATGGAAAGTCAGAATTCCTTTCACTCCCTTCCTACACCTGTGTTAGAGGATTTGTGTCTGGGCAGATGTGTGAATGCCTAGGCTTTTGATTTGAATAAACTGAATTCCAACTCTAAACCAAGTGAATCTGAGCAATCTGTTTAACGTTTCAAGATCTCAGCTTATACATTATAACATGAATTTCCCAGCCTCAATCTTATTTAATTGTGAAGATGAAATAAGTGTAAGTGAAACCCTGGAAGCAATGACTGACTTATTAATTAAGCATTGAATAAACAATTGTACCCATGTCCTCTTTTTTTATGTGAATGGATATTAATTTCCTGCACAGTTTTTAAGAAGAAATATAATGAATTCCTTTTGGTTTGGTACACAGCTAATCATAGGAAGAATGTCATTTTCATACAAATGTTCTTATATAATATTGCTTACACCACAGCTAATTTAGAAAAAGAACAGGAATTTACATGGGACTCAGTTTCTTTCGATCAGCTTTGTCACTGATTGCAGTGTGGGCCATGAACCACTGAATAGCACTGGCACTGACAAATTTTACTAATGGGGCTCAACTAACAGTCATCCTTGGATATCACTTTTAGGGTTTATGGGAAAGAAAAGGTATTAATCTACCAAAAAACAGGGAAAGGTAACCCTGCTTCTCAAATGAGGGGAAAAATTCCTTTGAGCATAAACAGATTGCACTATTTATACATGAAATATTTTCTGCATCTATAAACTTACCATGCTGAAGTATTCTAATTAATTGTGGTGGTTGCCAGAGAAACCAAACAAACTCAATTATAGATCTGTAGGAAGGTGCAGTGTATTTATGACTAGGAAGCAGGTAGTTTTCCATGCAAAACTGAGAACTGAACAGATGCTTAAAGATTTCAAATGTTCTCTAGACCATAGTGTTATCTCAATCGACTTGTTTAAGAACCTTTATTTTCTTTCTTTTTGGCAATGGGGTTTGGAGACATGGACAGTGCCTGTGATGGGCGAAGGTGCTAAGGAACATGACTGGCAATGGAAAGACAGAATGACTTTAGGGGCTGGTGGGCCCCGCCGAAAGAGTTCTCATTCTACACAACATTAGTGCTTGGCTACCTTCCTGTGTAATATCTAAGGTCCAAATAAATTAAAAAATAAAATGGAAGCAGCTATGAGGTTAACAAAGGATAAAAAGTCAGCTAAAGTAACTTTTAGAAGAAATTGTGGGAGATTGCTATTTGGGTGTCCTGGCGGCCCAGGAATGACCACACATGTCCTTCCAGGTACTTCTCTTCCTAACAGGGTTCCTAAAAACGCAGACATAGTCCTTCCACTTTACCTGTGCATTTGATTTCAGAGATCTCAGTTTCCTTTGTTTTCAAACAAAGCCGGAGAATAGTAAGTGGAAAACTCCAGTAATAAATAACTCATAGGTTCTGGATGGCATGTCATCCTGAGCAGCGGGATGACATCATCATTCAATCTGCTCCGTCTTACAAGCACATGAAGCATTCCTTTGCTCAGTATATCCATGATGTCTACATAAATTTGACAGCTTTTAGTTGCTGGTAAAAAAAATACTTGCCACACGCAATGTAAGGAGGAAAGGTTTGTTTTGGCTTACGGTTTCAGAGGTTTCAATCCATGGGTTCCTGGCTATAAAACAGTAGCATCACGGGAAGGGCACAGAGAGGAGAGATACTCAACTCATTGCATCTGAGAAGCAGAGCGAACAGCAAGAGCCTTCCAGGGCCCATACATTATAAACTGAGTCCAGAGGATGTCCCAGGCCATCCTTGTCCTTCTCGTTGAGCCACATTGGAAGGAGGAAATTCTCTGCTTTTTTCTGAAGCCCTAAGGCTAGTGACACTGTGGTGCTCGCAGGGCAGGTGAGGCCCGCTGAGGATGAAAAGGGTCTTTAAAGTGATGTAGTAGCAGTAGTCAAAAGTTTCACCCAGGGAGACTACAGTTTCCTTATTGGTCCTTATGTCATCCTTGTTAAGAATGCTTTGTTCTTATTGGTTGCTACTGTTCCGGGAATCACTCACTACCCTCCCCATGCACTGGGGAGCCTGAGAGGAAGGGGCAAGCGCTAGACGTAGTCCCCACATCACACTTCTGCGGTCCCCACCTTCACACCCAGAAGCCGCTTTCCCCAAATCTCTCAAACAATTGATTTGACAGGATGAGCCCTGACAGTACACTACCATTCATTCATTAATTACTAGCTGTCCACCATTATCGGATTGAATGTCACAGTGCTTGTGTTCAACTAACCCTTATTTTCCTTAACTAATGACCCCAGAATGCTAGCATAGTGACTCTGCCTAATTTGTGTTAGTGTAATGAATCTATTTTATTATTGCTATCGATGTCTTACTTTGCCTAATTTGTAAACTTATCTTTATCATAGGTGAGTACAAGAAAAAACTATAGAATACGTGGAGCTCAGGACACCAGTGGCTTAGGTATCACATCAGTGTGGGCATGTGTCCTCTGTGGATAGGAAGCATGACAGCAAGTTGACAGCAGAGGGAAGTCACTGAGGGGTGAGGGGGCAAGGAGAGTTTCTAACAAACCCTTCTCACCAAGTAAAGTTATTACAACTGGTAAAACATTGTGGTATTTTTATAACTTAGGAGACGACCATATTCATTGCACTATTAAAACCCATTCTTAGAGTTTAAAGGCTGTAAGTTATGAAATCATTGCTGGACATGGGATACTCTTATTTATCATGCAGACAAAATACCCTGCTTTCCTACTATCAGACAGACCTACCATCCATTCATCTGTACATCCATCCACCCTCTCAGCTATTCAGTTAAAAATCAGGTATTGAGCTTCTGCCCACTTTTCTGTTTGTGCTAGATTTTAGATACACAATCATGAATGTAATTTCTCCACTCAGTGAATATGATTAAGAAGGCATAAATTATATAAACAAATGTTTAATAAACTGAAACTTTATGAATAGTTCTTACAATAGCTTGACAGACATTTAAAGCTCAATCTTTCCTATTTCCATCAAAGAACCCATCCTCGTAGTAAGTCACCACTTCTGTCAATAATTTCATCATCTGTAGTAATGTTTCCTGCTTTGAAGTTTTTATGTTACTGATTTGCTCTACTTATCTTTTGGTTAGTATTAGAATCTTTCTGTATTTTTTATGATTTATATTTATAAATAGCATACAACTGAATATATTTTAAGATGCTGGGTGGTAATATTTGAATTTGGAGTATTTATTCTACCTAAAGCTTGTGTAAATACTAGTGCATTTGGAGGTTCCCTCCCCCTTACCCCCGCCTCATGCTGGGAACTGAACCCAGGACCTTGTACATGCTAAGCAAGTGCTCTACCACTGGGCTACATCTTTATCAAGTGTTTAATTTCCGTCGTACTATTTTTTTTTTATTCTTCCTTTTCATTTCTGTTTTGGGTCAAATAGTAATTCTTGTCATTCACTTTTCTTAGTCTACTAGCTTGCAAATCATATCTATTTTTTTATTTTGTGCTGTTTTAGAGATGGCTGAATCCAAGCCTTATTAAAATCTAGTATAAATTAAAATATTTACCACTTTCTGGATCATGAAAAGATCTAAGAATTCATTTCCTTTTGATCTTACCTTTTGTGCAATTTTGTTGCATTTTGTAGCCTTCCTGTATTAAACCCACAGGGCTGATTTCACATAATCAGTATTTATGTGCATTTATTCATACATTACCCTAGCTGTTGCTCTTTATTTTTCTGGCATTTCCATGTTTCTGTCTGGGAGCATTTTCTTTTGACCAGAATTACTTATTTTAATAGTTCTTTAAATGCAAACTTACTGTTAAAAAACATTCCCTGGTTTTGGCTTTTGATTGAAAAATATCTTTTTTCAAGGGGAGCGATTGGGATGCGCTATGTCTGTGTGCCAGCTCCACACAGCGAGTGTGACACTGTGTGCCAGTTCCACACAGGGGGTGTGACACTGTGTGCTGCAAACATGAGACACAGGGGAGAGGACCAAGGGGTGAGTGGAGTGAAGGGGCTGAAGTCAGGGATTAACAGTTAACAGGTGTTATGTCCAGGGACCAACCCCCTGCGAGGATGGTACACATTATGTATTACACATAGGTACTAATAAACTAAACTGAAACATCTTAAAAACACCTCTTTTCCACGAAGTATATTTTTGTGTGAAATGGAATTGTCTGTTGGTGGTGGTTGTCAGTTCCCATCATTCCCAGCATTCCCTTCCATTGTCATCTATTGTTCTTTCTCTAAAGGATATACTTTCTTGGTAGATGGTTAAGAGTGTTTTCCTTTCGACTTTCATCTCTGGGAGTTTTACTATGATCTGGCTAGAAATGGTTTTTGTCATAATTAATCTGTTTGAGATATCTAGAACTTTCCGTTGGCCTGAAAGTATTGTAAAAGTCTTGATATACTGCTTTTCCCTCTATTTAGTCTCTCTTTACACGTATCATAACTTTTTACTGCATCACACCTGTGTCTTGTATTCTTTTCTCTTTTTCATTCTGTCTCTTCTACTTTCTGAGGATTATTTATTAAGTTCTAAATTTTAATTTATTTGCCTTTTAATACATTTCACTTCCTGCTGAAATTCACCTTGTTGTTTTCTGTTATCTTGAATATATTAATAAGAACTCTTTTCTTATACCTGCTGACTAAAATACCTGGATAACCAAGAATTTGCTTGCAGTGAATATATTTTACCTTATTTTCAGTTACCTGGCAATTCCTTCTGTCCTGTATAGTAATTTTTGACTGGGTTATGAAAAAGCATATAGCTATTTTGAGGATCCGGCAAAGGTTAACATTCTGTAGAGATTTATCTTTGTTTTGGGGCTGGCAATTAGAGTTTAGGTCGGAGCTGTTTCTAGCTTGGATTTTAGAATCTTGTCATGCTAGGTCTGTTTTATACGCCCTTACTCCTGAACTGTAGCAGAGCTAGGTCCTCACTGCAGTCCGAGGTGTTTACCAGGGACCCTTTGACTAGGTGGGCCCTGAAGTATTGTTGCTACTTTCTTACCAGACTGCCAAAAGCTCAGCTGAGTCTCCCAGTTGCTTAGCTACTGATTTCTTCTTAAGTTTTTTTTTATTTTCTTTCTTGGAGCCTTGACAAATGCACCAAAGGGGGAAAAATACTCTTCTCAACCATCTTCCCTCCAGAATCTCAAGCTTGCAAGTCCTGTCTGCTATGGCAAAAATCAGGACTTCAAATATAATTTTTAAGAACTGTCCAGCACTTCTAGCCTTTGCAAACAGTCTGTTAGCAAAGAACACCTTCATTCCTAGAAGGAAAAATTCAGGAGTTTATTTTCATTACCCTATATCTACATGTTTATTTAGGTTTCACTGATGGTCACCATCACATTTTCTCTTCCATTCTGTATTATTCCCTTTTTACAAAACTGTAACTTCTGTGGGTTTTTGCTTCATCAGGGTTTACATTTGTTACTGTGCTGGCGAGAATATTTTGGTTAGTTTTTAAATTACCTTATTGGTGGCTTTTTGATAATCTCCACCATGAGGTAATTCATGAAACTGAACAAGAATTTTGGCAGGGGCTTTTACACTAACATCTCTCCCACAGAGTCACTGGGTAGCTGTTTCTGCTTCTCTTGACTCTAAGGTAGCTGCAGTCCGGGACGGCTCTCCTGAGCACCTGCTCGGACAGACCACCGCAGGTTTTGGAAACCATCTTTGATGAATGCCTAGCTCCACATTTTATGGAAAATGTGGACCATTTTCCACAATGCAGCTGCCTTGTCCAAAAAACAAATGAATGGCTCAGAGGGGAAGCTGAACCATGAGTTTTCTGAACTTCTGTGTGCCTGCCTGTCTGCATCCTCTGGAGGGGTTTGTCTGGCGACCTACATGAAACGGGATAAAATGAATTGTGGACTTTGCCGGGGGCCTGTGAGATTTGTCTATGAGGTGCTCTTTTTTCAAACAATAGCATCCAGCAAGGAAATTGTATTCTGCGTCGTTTGACCAACGTGGCTTGACAGCATGTTACATAGTGGCACTGACAGCACCCAGGATTGGAAAATGGAATTGCAACCATCAGGCTTCAAGTTATATTTTAACATTTAGTTATAAAGGCCATGTCATGCCCTCAGAGATGCAGCAGGAGTATGAGGCCTGGCATTTTGAATTTCAAATGCAAATTGGAAAGTCCAACCTAAACTAGGAAAGGGTGATATGCATAGATTGACTAAGTTCTATATTCAAAAATGGCTCCTGGGTTAGGGTAATCACATCTCCAGAAGGTTCTTATTTTACTTTATCACCCATATAAAAGGACAATTCCAATTAATTCTTCTGAGTAATATCTGAAGAGTACTTCTTGAATGTCTTATTGACAAGGAAGTTACTGGTAAGATCTGTCTACAGACAGATCTGTCTCTGGCTTCAGCTTAGTGTATGGTTCTATGTTCCCATATAAAACTCTTTATGATGTGAAATGAAGGAAACAAGCAGTGTAGTTGAAATTTGAGGCCATTCTTTTTATTTAGCAAGCACAGGTGTATGCAGGTAAAGGATTTAAGAACTGAACAGTAGCTGTGTGGCTTTAATAGTAGGCTGAAACCCCTACAGAGTTATTATGTCTTCAGTGATCTTTCTCAGACACAAATTTGGTGAAGTTCCCTGCCCACTAAGACATTTTGAGGCTTCTCATTGCTTAGAATAAAGTCTGACCACCTCGGTACAACTGAGTTGTGCAACTTCGCCTTACGGTTGCTCAAGTGTTCCGGCCTTGTCCGTCACTGGCTCTGCAGTTTGACTAGTCCCTGTCTGCAAAACTCTCCTTCCTTTTTGCTCTTTGCCTGGATAACTTCTCTTGATTCATCTGTTTCCACTCTTCTAATAAATGTTTTGTGTATTAGGTATAAATTAGTTTCACCTCTAGTACACTTGTCTTGTTTCAGGTGTCATAATAGGCATGATAATTGCCTATTTGTCTCTATTATCCACTGTTCTCTATATGCCATGTATCAAGACCTGTGTTTTTCTTGTTCTTTATTTTATTTCTGGAATTTAGCATCCTGCCTGGCATATAGCAGGGACTGTAGCTACAGAATGAATAAACACATTCAAAAAAGAATGAATAAACACATTCTAACCCTTTGAGAAAGATTTTCAATAGGTAAAAGGGCTTCTCCAAGGACACATGGTGCACTGATTTATTATGCATTATTTGCCAGTCATTTTCTATAAATTCACTATCACTTGGCACTGTTTTTATAAAAAAAAAAGATATTAAAAAGAACAAAGGCCTTGTGATGGATTTTCAGCATTCACCAACCTGTTGTGCCACTTCCTCTGCGTACACCTCTGCCCTGTTGCACTCAGTCAAGTGGCTCCCTCCAGTAAAGAAATGGGAGCAGAGAAGAAAAATGTGACTCTGTACCCTCTGGAACCATTTCATGGTGGTTTTGCTGAAATTGATGATTGATATTTTCCAGAAAGAATGGTCTTTTTATCTTGGATTCTACAAAACAGAACCCCCGCCTACCTGAGCCAGGCTTGGAGCATGAATGAGGAATGGAGATGTTTGTTGTCGTCCGCTGACAGCTGTGTGAGTGTTAGCTACTGCACCCTCACCTTCAGGTACTCACCCAAGTGAAGGGGAATTTTGGTGAAGAATCTAATAGGGAATCTTACTCACATGAATTAGAATCAAAACACTTGGAATTCACTGGAATAGAAAATTAAAATTTAGGAATGGTGGTTATTTTATTCCTATATTATACATTGAGAATCCTCTCACATTTTTGTTTCTTTCTGATGATTAGCTACTTCTACCCCTCTCTGCCAGGGAACTTTATAAACTTATTACTGGAAATAATCAAATCATGGCCCAGGGGAGATCTACAGAGCCTTTGTCTGCAGACTTATAGGTAATCTTCCAGCTAAGAACTCACTATCAACTTCCGTCACTCTCTGAATCTCTGGCTTTATATTCTTGAAAGATACACTGTGGTCTTAACGCTTCTTTTTTCAACTTGGTCACAAACTAGTTGTCACTGCCTATTCAGTGTTCCTGGTTTTTGGTCTCAAGTTTGTCCAGGGAGTTGTGTCTCAGTGTGAGTGTGGTTCCTGTGGGTGGGGCGTGTGGAGGAAAGTGGTGGTAAGGCAGAACAAGCCATGAGATGCGCAGCATTTCTATTTGGGACAGCAAAGACTACACAGTAATATAGGGACAAAACAGGTATCTGAAAGTATGTCAACTCGCACACATAGGTTTCATAAGTATCATCATCATCAACTAAAAATTTTGAAACAAAGATCAGCAAATAACGACTAAAATTGCCTACCGATAAGTGAAGAACAGAGTGAATTTAAAATTTCAAAATTCATGTTTAACCAACCCCAAGCCTCTTGCTCCACAGCATACTACCTCATCTCAAAGATTAGAACAGTCCTATTCAGTGACACAGTAGGAATAACTCTACTGTGAAAACAAGATTAAATGCAAATTATTCAAAGTTGTGTCAGATGGGGTTGTTCATTGCAGAGGAGTGGTTGGTATATTTTGAAGAGGAGGCTTTAGTGTCTTTAGTTTAAAAATAAGTATCTTTCTTTCCCACCAATTTCCCAGTATTTTGTTATGAAAAAATGTAAACATACATAATTTTATAGTGAACAACCATATATCTAGCACCTAGATTATAAAATCTGTAGTTTGCTACACTTTTCTTAAAATCACCTATACATTTATCCACCAATCCATCTTATTCTGGATGCATTTGTGAGCTCAGGTATGGATATACTTTTCTTTTACCACAACATTTACTTTCATATCAACTATAGTTCAATGTTTCTTTAGAGAAAATACACATACAGTGACATGCATCAATGTGAGTATGCTCTTTGCTAAGTTTTCAACAATGCGTAACCTTTGTTGCCCAAGCCCATGCCAGACACACTGTCACACAGAACATTCTCTTATGCCTTTTTCTAGATAGTCACTACTCTATACCCTTTCTATGTGAGAGAGTCTTTTCAGGTCTAGAACTCTATAAAAGTGGAACACAATATAGGTGGGCCCCAGATGAATGATGGTTTCATTTAAATTTTTTAAAATTTTACAATGATGCAAAAATGACATACATTCAGTGGAAATCATATTTCAAGTTTTGAATGTTTTTCTCCAAGCTAGCATTACAATACTTTCTCTTGATGAGGGGCAGCAGTGAGCCGTAGTCCAGTCCGAGGGTACATGGGTGACCAATCAGGGCAAAGCATTGTGCTGTGTTGCTAAGCAACCACGTTTGGGAGCTTAGGTGTATGAAGTGCGTTTTGAGCCATTGTATTTTCATTTTCTGATAGCTTTATTGGAATGGAAACCAATGGTAGGTTTGGAGCATGGGTGATGCACTATATAGGCTGCTCATAAGGCTCCCTTCACCTGCATGCTTCTGAAATACAGACATGTTGGTGTTGGTATCAGAGCTGGTTCCTCTTTACTGAGCAAGGAGCTTGAAATGCTAAATTAGACAATATCTTCACTTTATGTTTCTTTTACTTGTCAGTAGTGTGGGCTTGGGCAATAACTCACTTGAGTCTTTTTTCTCTGTAGTACAAGACCAGTGTCTACAGAGGTGTCACATCTTATTGTATGAATATACCATGGTTCATCCATTCTGCTCTGGGAAGCTGCTGTTTCTGATGTGGGTGACTATTCCTGATGTGGGTGACTATGAAGTATGCGTATCAATATTCTTATTCAAGTCCTTCTGTGAACGTTGGCTTTCATCTGTCTCCACTGATACCTGGAAGTGAAATTACTGGGTCACTGCAGACTTTTTCCCAAATTAATTGAATCATTTGGGACTCTCACCAACACTGTATGAAAGTGCTTGTTTTTGCCAACATTTGGTGTTTTCCATCTCTTTAATTTTAGCTCTTTTTGTGGGTGTGTAGTGCTACCTCATTGCCAATTTAAATTTCATTTCTTTGAAGACTAATAATGTTTTGGACTTCTTTCATATGTTCCTTGGCTAATTGGATATTTTCCTATGTCAAGTATTTATTAAAATCTTTTACCCATTTTAATTGGATGATTAATGTTTTTGTTATTAATTGTAGGAGTTCGTTAAATGTTCTAGATATTAAATCTTTGTGCTTTGCTAACATCTGTCAGCATGCAGCCTGCTTATTCATTTTCTGCATGAAGTCTTTAAATGAAGAATTTAGCATTGTGATAAATTCTATTTTACTGATTTTTCTTTCACATTTTTGCTTTGTGTTCTAAGAAACCTTAGCCTATCCTAAGTTTTAGCTATTATTTTTAGGAATGCAACCTATCCCACTTGGATTACAGTGTATTGTATGAAGTAGTAGGGTGTCACTTTTTCCAAGTGAATGTTTAACTTCTGCTACCATATTTGTTGAAAAGACATTTGTACTTGCACTAGTTTACATCGGCTCCTTTGTGAAAAATCAGTCTTCACTAGGAGGATCTGCTGCTGGACTCTCTTCATATGGTTTGTCAGTCTTTAAGCTAATAGGTACCATGCTGTCTTAATCATTGTATCTTTATAAGAAATCTAGAAGTCAAATAATGTAATCTTTTTAAATTCAAGGTCAGCATACATATTATAAATTCTATTTTTCCTTTGTGTGCCAAACTATAACCTCTATAGATACCCACATCCTAGTCCTCAGGACTTCTCTGAGGGTTACCTCATTTGCGAAAGGAACATTTACAGGTGTAGTTAACAGGATTTTCCAGGTGGGCTCTAATGCCATTGAGTGCATTCCCATAAGGAGGCAGAGGGAGATCTGGCATAGAAAAGGCTATAAAAAGACACAGACAAAGACAGGAATGATGCAAACACAAGCACAGACTTCAGCAGAAGCTGGAAAGACAGGGAGCAGATTCTGCCCTACTCGCTGGGGAATGAGGCTCTGCCAAAACTTGGTTTCAGTCAGTGATCTTCATTTTGGTTCTCTGCCCTATGGGACCATGTGAGAAATATCTTCCATTGTTTTTAAATCACTGAGTTTGTGGAAATTTGTAACAGTAGCACAAGAAACTAACATATCTTATCCCTTTTCAACTACATGGTACTGTGGCAAATATGTAAAGCTTTAGCCAGATAGATAGACTTCAAGAGAATGAACTCTTTGTTAAAAGCTTTGCTTTCTGGTTGAGTATATGCAGATGCTGGCATCAGACTGGAAGTTCTCAGGTATGCCTATGCATTAGAGATTCTTGGACAAGAACTGGACACTTATTCTTCAAAGATTGGGAGTCGTGTGGTCTGTCACATATATTTTCTTAAAAGGAATCTAAGTCTGGGCTAGGCAGTAAATGCGGCAGCACCACCTATGACACTAAGGTCACCTCAAACTTCATAACAAATGCAAAGCCCACCCCATCTTACAGATAGGCATTTCACCAAGTTACCCAAGTGATCGGAGCATTTGATAAGTGTTAAGTAGCACTGATATGGATGATTCTGATTTGTAGCAACAGATAAGAAGAGCTAGATAAGGTAAGTAGTTAGGTTTCTTCCACTTATCCACAGTATAATCTTGGACAAATGCTCACTTAAATTTAGAATTTTTATCTGTAGACAGACTTTTCAGTGTCATTACCAGACTCAGATTAATTAATGGAACAAGGGCTTTCTGCCAGTTCTTTAGTTTCCACTAGTGAATGAATGTTTATATGGTGATGCTGGAGTGATATTCAAAGTAATGACTCCCCGAAGTAAGCTGCTCTAGAGCTGTCTTGATTATTTCCCTATTCTATAGTAAAAGAAGAGAAATTAATCTGACAAGGTCTAAAGGAAACAGATATAACGGGATTTGAAATAAGTTTAGGTGAGACTAGTTGAAGCTTGGACAGCCACAAGCAGAGTACTGGGTTACATGTAGGAAGAGAAAGCACTTTTGAGGCTAAAGAGAAGTGAGAAAGGTAATTGTTTTTTGTCAGTTACAGTTAAGACATATTAAAAGAGAGATAAATAGAATGGCAGGGTCACTTATTCAGAGATGTAAATAGTTGACAGAAAGAGTAGAAAAGTTGTGAAGTGGTTTGGTGGCAGTGTTCCTGGAATTTGGTGATGATTTGAGTGAACAGTAACTACCATCATGAAAACAAGTTCTTTGCCATTGAAGAATGGTAAAGAGGGCATCAGAGACAAAAGGCAAAGGTTAGAATATCTGAGATAGGAGGAAGTAAAAGTACCTCACAAATACCAAGAGTTTAGAACACAAAGAAGAGACATTCACTACAGAACAACAAAGTTCAGAAGGAAAACAAAACAACCCTCTTGCATCTCCATAGTAAGCACCTATGTATCAGGGGACACAGTACCAATCACTATATTCAACAGCCCCCCTCAAAAGCACTATAGAATATTCTAGAATGATTACCTAATTCTGTTTTATGCAACCAACCTCTAGGTTCACAGAACTCACAGTCAAGCTTTCCAGAATGGGCCAATGTCTTTTTAATAAATGCTTCCTCTTACCTAACTTCCTCACTGATTCCTCAACCGTACTTTCTTTGTAGATTTTAGTTTTGTTTTACTTGTCTGATGCCCTTGTATAATAAAAGCTCAGTGAAGATGGAGGAACCCTGTTTTACAAGAAGCAAGTCCCAATCCTAGGGAAAGGAAAACTAAGGCCATTTACCCTGCATCCCAAACATTATGAGTCATGGTCTGTTTCCTATCCCAGGTTCTAAGGGGCTTCATCATATTGGAATTGTTATGACACCCTAAATGCTTTCAGCATCTTCTCAGAACTGTCATCTGATAGACTCATTCCTTCTACCAGACTACCTCTTTGTCATCAGCAGTTTAGATGCTATTTTTTTAGATGCTATTTTTAACCAGAGCAGAGTTTTATCTTTCCTCAGCAGAGCTGTTGCTTCAGTTCCTTTGATTTTGCTTTGCTTCCATTTGTTTAAAGAAAAACTCATTTCAAAAAATTTCCAAAGACATCTTTAGCAAATTTCAATGTTATTTCTTCTAACAAATAGAATAGGCCAGAGAATGTAGCCCTTAGACATTCTCTTAAAGGTTAGCATTTGATTCGGGGAAAACAATCTGAAATGCAGTGTTTTAAAGTGGGAAAAAAAACACAAGGCTTCCAAGGATTGGATATTTTTACTTAAAAAGGCAAGAAATAAGTGCTAAAGAGACAGGGGGGAAATAAATTCACAGAGACTTTCTAGCATAAACGAAACTTATCTTCTACAGTAAGGGTATGCAAATGTTAAAATAATTCTTTTGTCTCATCCCATAAGACACTGTGAGTGACAGCATAAAAGCAGATGCTGGGTTCAATTTCCATTTTCCTTCCGAGACTCACTCTCCAACACTGCCTACCCTTCTTTGCACTTGTACTCTGGCTAGCAAGAACCATCTCAGGACCTTTGCTTGTCCTCTGACTTGCCGTCGCGTGTGGCCCAGCAGGAAGCTCTGGCGGGAAGGACCAGGGCAGCATGGGCTGAGGTCGGGGTGCATGCTTCCCTGGTCCTTTTACCACTGCGTGACCTCTGCGTGACTGCACCCTTCTCCTGAAGGCTATGTTTTCTGTTGGGCAGGTTCATCTTACATCTATCCTCTTCATGTAATGGTGTCTGATTTCTTTCTTGCTCCTTCAGATGCACATTTAACACCCACTGCTGTTCCCGGCCCCTGGGTATTGCACCGCTCCTATTGGTCCACTTCAATCCTACACATAGTTTAATTTACCCAAGTTTCTCTGGTCGATTATTTTTCTTTCCCTCTGGTGTCCTCACTAATACAGAAAGTTTTATTAATTTATGAATTCATCCATTCCTTTATTCCTTTATTGATTATCAGAAAACACTGGATATCCTTCTATTGTGTCTTGTCATCTTACAAACACTGAGCAAAACAGTAAGAAATCTCTGACCAGAGAAAGCTCAGGTCTATGTAGGGGAGACAGATAATATATTAAACAGTTGTTCCTACACATTTGTGGGGTTTGTATCTATGAATTCAAGTAACTACACCTTGAAAATATTTTTAAAAATTCATTTATAATGAACATATATGATTTTTTCTTGTTATTTTATTCCATAAGTAATATAGTATAACACAGTTTTACTTTGTATTGTGTATTACCACTAATTGAGAGATGATTTAATGTACAGTAAGGTGTACATTGGTTATATGCAAATATCATGCCAATATTATGCCAGGGATTTGAGCATCCTAGAATTTTGATGTCAGTGGGGTCCTGGAGCAGTTACGCATTGATACTGAAGATTAACTGTGTGCTAGAAAGTGGAGAGTACTGTGATGATAGAATAAAGAGGAGAAAAAAGATAAGAATCATTTCTATAGGACAAACAGGATGTGATTAGAGAAGTTTTCAATCAGAAGTTGACGTTTGGGTAAAAATTTTAGGAATGAGAAAAAAAAAACACAAAGTAAATATCCAGGAGGAAATTTTATAGGCCAAAGTTTGTAACTGCAGAGTCTTAAGTAATGCAGCGCATGAATGATTGAAGACAATGAGACTATAACAAGATAGTAGGGAACTGGTCCTGGGTGATGAGTTCAGAGAACTGAGGGATATAGATACACGTTGGCCATGCAGCTAGGCTTCCTACCCTGAATAGGCAGGGAGCCATGGGAAGGCAGTCAGGAGATGAGTAACATGATGAAAATTCTGTTTTGAAAAGACTATTCTTGACTGTTAGGAACATACTATTAGCAAGTGAAATATGGAATCAGAGATAACAACAGAAAGGCAATTGCAATAATCAAATGGACATATGTGGTATATGGTGGCTTAAAGTAGGGAGATGTGAAAAGATGGGATGCAGTCAGATTCTGCCTACACTCTGAAACACTGCTGAGATGTTACCCAGAGGCCGTCAGTAGTATGTGAATGAGCACATGATAGGATAATTCCACAGCCTTTAGACTCAGAAAATGGAATAGCCATTAATGGAAATAGGAGGGATTGTAGCAGGAGATGGATTGGCAGTGAAGGACTGGATTTTAGGTTGGAGAGTTTGAGATGTTAGCATTCAAAGGTAAGTTCAAAGAAGGCAGTTTCATATATGGGCCTGAGATTCAGATGGAAGTTTCATGTAAAAAATGTGTTGTAGCCATTATATTCTGTGTTATTTGAAGGCTATATGGTGTAGGAATTTATTGAGAGTGGGAGGCCAAATAGATAAAGAAAAAAGTCAAAGGACTGAGTCCTAGGTTATACCAACAATATAGCATTATGAAGGTGAGGAAGGCTTGGTAAGGGAGACCAACACAGGGTCCCATGAAGAAGACTCATACAGAATCCTGAAGACAACTGAATAGTGTTTCAGGGAAGAGGATGATTAACTGTATCTAATGCTCCTAACAGGACAAGATTTGTCTGTCACATTTACCAATATGGAGAACCCTGGTGATCTTCAGAAAGGTCCTGTGGAATGGAGAAGCCAATAACGTGATTGGGGTGAACTCAGTAAAGAATGATAGTGAGGCATTAAGGAAAGAGTGTAGAAAACTCTTTTGAGGATCTTTGCCTAAAAGAGGATTAGAAAATAGAGCAGTGACTGGATGATAAAATGGTGGCAAAAAATACCATGTTTGTGTGTGGATGGACAATATCCACAGTAGAGAGACAAAATGGTATTATGCATTCAGGGTTCTGCATTAGGGTCCTTGAGGAAAGAGGGGCTAGGACAAGATTGAGCTGTGCAGGAACTGGCCTTGTGAGGGGCATGCAGGGTATGAGCAGGGATGGGCATACAATCAGAAGGCGATTAGATAATGCTATGATTCAGATCTAAAATTTCTGCCCAATGTGTTTGGTGGTGGGACCTGCTTGAAAGAGGAGGTCACTGGAGTTGTGACCTGTGCCCTTGGCTCCTCCTTTCTCATTCTCTGCCCCTGGATGCCAGAAGGTGAGCAACTTTCTTCTACCATACCCTTCCACCATCCTATTTTTTTTTTTTTGGTACTGGGGATTGAACTAATGACCACACACTTATAAAGCAAGTGCTTATGTCACTGAGCTAAATTCCTGGCCCACCATCCTATTTTTGCCTTCTAAACAGTTGATAGTGGACTGAATCCTACAAAACTGTGGATGAAATTAAGCCTCTCTTCATTTATGTTGAAGACATTGGCTATTTTGTCCCAGTGACTAGAAAGTGACCAATAAAGAAAAGCAGAACTGGAGAACTGGGGTTGTTGCTGTGACCGCCTGTGACCGTGTGGGTTAGAAGCGTCTGAGACAGGTTTGCTGGAGGAGTGCAGAAAGGATCGGAGATGCCAGCCAGAGAAGCCTGGGGATGCTGTAAACAGAGCTCAATGTGTGATTGGTGAGGACTCAGAAGGTCGGAAGTTTGATTGAGGATTGTAGAGAAGACTCGTGAGCTTTCCCTTGAGAACAAGGCCTCCTCTGGAAATGACTAGAGATCACGAACCTGTCTGCATCATGCCCATGTTCTTGGACGTTTCAGGAGACTAAGATGAAGGACAATGAACTAATGAATCTAGTAATGGAAATTTCAGGATAGACCAATATTCAGGCTGTGACACCTGTTGGTTGCTCTCAGCCAGAATATATCAGGGAGGTATTGGGAGGCAGAGCAAACAGTTTTGTAAAACTTGAATTTTGATCCAAAAGGAACCACAGGTAAAGCTGAGTGTAGCTGCTAAAAATATTAGCACTATTGAAAAAAAACAAACAAGTACTTCATAAGAAATTAAATGATTTGTGGGCCCCTCAGACAGAAATCAGCAAGATTCCAACCACTGTGGGTTCAAGGGTGAAAAAATGCAAACATTTCTTTTAAGAAGGGTGTCTATGAGACCCCTGCTGAGTGGCCTACCAGGGTCTCCCAGACCCATTCCACCATTCTCAGCCATCATGGCACTCAGAGGCTGCTACAGCCATGCTTGTCCACATGGAGCATGCAGAATTTACATGTTGTGGAGTCATGGAAGATTCCAGCCAGATTCAGAGAAAGGTCTGGGAGCTGAGCAGTGTGTTCCCGAGAGGACAATGTGTGAATCTGTGAGTGTAAAGCCAAAGGTGCAGTGGAGACCCCAGAATATGATAAATGCCAGAATTGTGGGACATCTGCTGAGGGAAGTTGGGGTCAGAGGTAGAGTCTGCCTCAGAGGGAACCGTGTGACCTACAACCAGCAAGGCTACAGGAAAGGAGAAATTCAAGCCCTTTGCCACTCACTTCTAACCACTCTGCCCTTGATGATGGATATGGAACTGCAGGATTTAATGTTTTCCCTGTAGATTTTTGGTTTTGTTTTAACATAATTCCTTTCTATTACCCAATTTCTCCCACTTCCCATGGTAATCTTCATCTCCTGCTATTGTCTATTAGAAGTACTTAACTTTCCACAGGAGCTCACAGTTGAGTTTACCTTCAGTCTTAGAAGAGACTTTGGACTTAAAATTTTTGGCATAGATGCCATTTTTAAGAAGTTGGCAATTCTTAGAAATAAACTAAATACATTTGCATAATGATATGGACCCGAGTCTTTCTGAGGCACAGAGAAGGATGCTACAGTTTAGATCTAAAGTGCTCCCCCATGGTCTCTTTTGCTCAGTGGTAAGGTCTGTTTGGAAAAGGTGAGTCACCAGAGGGGTGACCAGGAAGGACCTGACCCGGACTCTTCCCTTCTTAGTGTCTGCTTCCTGGGTATTTGAGATGAGCAACTGTTCTGTGCTATTCTCTTCACCATACCGTTTTGGCCTTGTAGTTAGCTGATCATGTAGTGAATTCCCTTAAAGTGTGAGCCAAATTAAACTTCAGTTCCTTCATGAGGGAGGTATTGGGTATTTTTCCTCAGCAATATTTTTATTTCAGATTGGTTGTGGTCAGGGAAAGGGAGAAAAGACCATTGGCCCTGAGCAAGGAGCGAGGATGCATTTTTATAGGGGCATTTAAGTAGGGGAAGGAGGCAGCATTGCCAAGGTGGGCTTTGCAAAATTTTGGGTCTCTGAGTAGGGAGTCTAGGGCTAGGTGATAGACAGGGTTTTGATGGATATAGGGGGTGCTGGCAGGCACAGTGTGTCTCTTGTGGCTTTTCATGGAATCAGCTCTCTGCAGGTTGAGCTGTGTGAGGAATCTGCTGGTTTCCTGTTGAACACTGTGCTTCCCCAGGTATGCAAACCAGATCTGCTTGGGAAGTTGTTTTCTCTCTCAGTTCAGAGACCTGACAGTAGCCTAAGAATATGGAATGAATAAATAAGTATGCAGTAAAATTTCTATGCAGTATTAAGTTTAAACATCATGAAATTTAAAGTGAAACCAGTATGCACTGCTGTGTTTTTCTCTAGACATCATCAGTTATGTGAAGGAGTAAAAAAGAAATTTTTACTGAATCAGGTGTGGTTCAGCCAAGCATCACAGGTTTTGTGGCCTTGGAAATGGCCTCTGAAGCAGACGTTTGCATAGTGATGGTTTTGCAGAGAGGTCTTTTGTGAAGAGTTCAAAAGGAGCCAAAGAAGCAGATTTGTAGGAGAGAGGTTTAACTGATCCCCAGTAAGGACCTTCAGAAATCCTTAGAGTCTGAGACTAGAATGACTCCAGGAGGATGCCCTCAATGGATAAAAGGGCACAGAAAGCCTGGTACTCCCTTCTAGCCAGTCATCCAACTGGGGTTGTTTTGGGATGGAGGACAACTGTGAGCAAGGCAGCTGGCTCCCTTTGGATAAAGGCAATGCTGCAGAAGGTGGTCTGCTGTGAGTCACCAGCAGGAAGCACTTCTGGTAGTTGAAAAATGGCCATTTCCATTCTAAGGAAAGGATCTGGCAGGCATATGATAGAACTTATATCACCCATCCCTTGTGCCACTCAAATCCTTTTGTTTGAATAATAGTGATTCACTATGTGAGGACAGGTCCTCCAGGGTTCCAGGCTGCCTTTTCCTGGGTAAACTGCAGCATTGAACACCTTCGCTCTGTTGCTATGGGTAGTCTTGGGGCCACAATGGATGAAAACAGTGATCATCCTCTACCACTTATTTTGGACTATTATTATACTTAACTGGCATCTCAAATGGCTAAATCCTAATGTACTAGAAGACTGAAACCCTGGTCAGAATGCTCGGCATGGACCTGGCTACTGCATTTGTTCACTTATTGTTAAAAATGGCAAGAGAATATTGTGGACCTTTCAGTGATCCACAAGATTCCTGCCTCCTAATATTTAAACCCTGTGTAGTGCCCAACCCAAGAATATGGGGGGATACAGTAGGTGCTTTTAAGGAGTAGAAAATGGAAAAGATGACAATAGAGTAGGTCAGACACTTGTTGTCACTGGACTCACTGCTGCTCTTTTGCTAGCCCTGAAAATCCAAGGTTTCACACTGGGATACCCGGTATCACTGTGATACTGTCAGTTGTTGACAGCAGCCTCTTGCTGGTAACCAAAGAAGAAAGTGGGAGGGAAAAGAGGGAAGAACAAAAAGAGTGAGGAAGGAAATAAGGAGGAGGAGGAAGAAGATAAAGAGGAAAGGAAGGAGAATGAGAAAGAGGAGGAGGAGGAGGACTGTGAGGAGGAAAAAGAACAGGAGAAACAAGAAACAGGTAGCAGCAGCATCTCCTAGCCTACATTTACAAGTAAATAAACCTTAGAGACTGTGGAATTTGCTCCTTCTCCAGTCAGACCAGGGGAGAATATTATCCTTTTACAAAAAATGAGTGGGCCACTTCTGTTGTTCTGGAATGTTTAGAGAAATCAAAACTTTGAAATATTTACAATGTTTTCTCATTTCATGTCTCAGAATTACATTACTTCTCACTCAAGGCCCAAAACGTGGTGCCCCGGCCTTTCCGAGCTTCCCGATACAATCCTTTGTAGTCCTCTATTGCCAGTTAAGTCCTGGGCCTGACCTTCAGTTTTCTCTGTGGTAGATGAAAGACAGTGCATACGGTCAGTGAAGCATTCAATGGTCTGCCTTACAGTGGTGATTAATCAACATTAGCCTTGTATTTTTTAAAAGATGTTTTAATAAACTCCAATAACAATCATCGAATTCTGTAATTTTTATAATGGAATTTTCCTTTAGATTTCAAATGCGGAGACCTTGTGCCTGTCAGGGAACTCTCTCCTACGGGCATCCCACCTCAGTGTACTATCCGTGATGCTTTACAGTCACACAACTGCAACATGTCAGGAGTTGCGCTAACTTCATTTCCCACTGGTTACAAAGTTCTCATCGCCATCTTAGAGACAGATGATCCAGTTCCAAAATCTGACATTAGGATGCACTTTCTACAACAGCTATGTGTGCTAACTGCTTGAGACTCATTCCCTGCTAGATGGACTCTGATTATGGAGATCTGTGCTCAGGTGTTCTGTAAGGTAGCAATTTGGGGAATAAACCCACCAGGCTGTAAGGTGAGGAGGAACAGGCAGAGTGGAAGCTGAACTCCCACGTGGTAAAAATAGTGCACAGTCCTTAGCTGATCCCACTGGGACAACAGTGCTTGGCATGGCCCTTCAGTGAGCTCTCAAACTAAGGAAAAACAGCCTCAAACCTCACATAACCTAGTTAGGGAAGAGATTCAGCTGTGAGCCAAATGAAGCCAAGATCCTTAGCATCTGGAGCAAATGAGATATCTTTAAAGGAATTATAGTACTATGAGGGATCATGGATTTAGTCAGGTGATGAAGAAAAGATGACATAAAAAGGTCAGAGGAGACAGAGCCAACGGATTATGGATCCTAATGAGGTCAAGTGTTCGAGTCAGTGAACCATAAATAATATGTTAGAAAGCACAAAGGATGATATTTGGAAAACAGTGATAATTTAGATCTTGGAAACTTTCACTCTCACATCTTATGACCATTCATTCTAAAGACTGAAACATTCAGTCATAAAGTTTTGACATATGTCAAATTACTTGCCAAATGAAAGCTGTTCTCTATATGCCAGTGTATGACTGTACTAGAAGTGTGTGCTTTGAAACACACCCACACATATAATCTTGACTTGAAGACTACATAATTTTGCCCCAAATCACACTGAAAAGACTGATAACTAGTTCAACAATTTTTAAATTATCTCAGTGGAAATAAATGATGTTTTTGTATCAGAAGAAGCTATCATCATTTTATCCCCAAATCTAGTTTAAAGAGTGGATATTAAAACAAAGTAATCAACTATTCTGCCTTGTCTGTCAGCACTTTAAAAGGCAATTCTCTTACCTTTTGGCTTCTAAAATCCTTTTTATCACAATTGAAATGCAGGGGTTCCTTGGCAAGGAAAGCTTTGAAAAAGAAAATTTGTAGACTTTGATTGACGAATAAAACTTTGCAGACTTTTAAAGTCCAACTAGAATATCTTTCACTAGGAACTTCAAATTTTCATTCATTTCTGGAGAAAACTTTCTATTGTCCACTAAATTTTGAAGGTTGCTGGGATAATTCAGGATAAAATGCCTACTTGGATGTGAATGGATAACAATGATGAGAAATTTAATCAAAATTAGATATTGAAAATAATATATGAACTATTCTTTCCTTAGGAGTATCTGTTTCCTACAGTCCAACATACTTTTATTTCAAATAATTCTCTCTTAATTTTGTAGCTGTACTTCTATAAGTTCACACATTTGTATATGAACAGCTCTATTCTAGATATAATCAATTACAACCTGACTGCTTGATTTTTTTTTTCTCCAGAGCCCTGTGAATGTTTTCCTTAAATATTCATGGCTAAGATTTCTGTTTGTGTTAAGCAAGTATTATGTATTTCATAGAAAGGACGCTATACCAATGATGAAGAGTTGGTATCATTTCACAAATGTGTACTGAGTAGGTAAGAAAGATGAAAATAAAATGTATATAAGGTCTATAGAGAGAAAAGTATTAAAGGGACCAAGCTTGCTATTCTAGAGCAAATATATTACCTTTGGGATGGTATTTTTCCTTCTAATCCTAAACCTCCCACTTTCACAGAGTTTGAGACTATTTACCTGAAGCCAGTCAAGGATTCTGGGTCAGTGCATGGCCAGTCTGATCACTTCTGAGAATGCAGTAGTTTTCCATTTTCCCTCTTTTTAAATCATACAATGTTCAAAGGCTGTTTGTGGTTTTTAGTAGAATCTGATTACAGTGTCATGTGAAAAATACTTTTTTTGTGAAAAATTGAGTGGCACAATGAACAACAACACAACTATACACTGATTCTGTTTTAATGAGAGAAAAGGAAATGTGTATCCAAGGAGGAAGTGCCAGCTTCACTAAAGCATACTTTCTACAGGTCCCGAGATGAGATTTGGACAGAGAGAAGGGCACAGCGTCTTCTACTGTAGATTTTAGTTGTTTTAAAGATATAAAAGGGGAGTATATTTCAATACTAATGTAGTTTTCAACAAAGCTTGGTGATGGATATATAGGTCTTCATTAAAATAGTCACATTATTGTATATTTATAATATTTCATAAAAATGATCGAAGAGGTTTAATTAATATTAGGTTGAGTCATACAGGTACTTGTACTAAATTTGTGATTGATTCATGGGAAAAGTGATTTTATATAGCTGAGCCTAATAGCATAGGCATTTGAAATATTCCTTCCCTGCTAACATTTATAGAGCACAGTTTCTTGACCTCCATTCATCTGGTCCAAAGAGGGACAAGATGTTTATAAAGTTATGTAATATATTACCATTCCATAAACATAGTTTTCCCAACATAAGATGTATTTTGTAACCACTAATTATAGTGCATGGATATTTCTCTAAATAGAGAAATCTCACAATATATGTTAATGGCAATGTGAAATATTCAGGATTTTTAA
This sequence comes from Hydrochoerus hydrochaeris, assembly GCA_004027455.1. Taxonomy (NCBI): domain Eukaryota; kingdom Metazoa; phylum Chordata; class Mammalia; order Rodentia; family Hydrochaeridae; genus Hydrochoerus; species Hydrochoerus hydrochaeris. The sequence goes on from PVLA01003744.1 coordinate 151,336, forward strand.
AATATGCTTATTTTTTGAAAGACATTTAAGGATTTTTAAGTTAGGTTGTTCTAGAAAGACAAAGAAAAAATGTTTGAAGTATGTTATACATCAAATTATGGTCATTTACAGATGTGTACTTTCTAATGTTTCTTTCTCACTCACTAATATCTAATTTAGCTTGAAAAATTCCCCTTGGTATTTCTTGTAGGGCAGGTATGGTGGCAATAAATTCTCTCAGTTTTTGTCAACTAATGTGTTTATGTTTCTAGAGGATAGTTTTTTATAGACATGATATATTTTTTCCACATTTTTTTTGTTTCCTACAATACTATGAAGATCTCTTTCCACTGTTTCCTGCTCTGTATGGTTTGTATGACAAACATACTATCAGAAAAAGTGAAACATCTTTGTATGTTGTTTCTTTTCTCTTGCTGCTTTCAGAATTCTGCTTTTGTCTTTAGCCTTTGATAGTATGATTATAATATGTCTTTAGGTAGACATAGTTGAGTTAAAACTCCCTGGTCAACTTTGAGCTTTTATACGTGGATAATATGTCTTTCTCTTGGTGTGAAAAATTACCTGTTATTATCTTTTTTTAAATTGTTACTATCTTTTGAAACAAGTTTTCTACCCTTAAGGCAGTCTCAAATTCCTCTTCTTAATACTCAATAACCTTAAAGTTTGCTCTTTTAATGCTGTTCCAAAGTTCCCACAAACTTTTATCATTTCTCTTCATTCTTTTTCTTTTTCACTTCCAACTGTATTTTCAAGCACACTAAGTCCCTGATTTATGAACAAGTTCCATTCAGGAAGAACGTTCATAAATTGAAATCATTTGTAAGTCTAATAAAGTGAATCTTACATGGATCTGTGAAAGTTCACAACTCAAACATTCAAAAGTCAGGGACTTCCTGTAATCTGTTTTGAAGTCACTGATATTTTTCTTGATATATTCAGCTATCAATACCTGATATGACGTTTTTATTTCACTTAGTGTACTTTACAACTCAGACTTCTGTTAGAGTTTTTAAAATTGCTTATGGCTGTATTAAGTTTTACTGATAGAATGATGATTGTTTCCCTTTTCCTTGAAGCTTATTATGTCTCCTTAAAACAGTTATTTAAAATTATCCATCTGAGAGTTCTCATATATTGGTTGCTATATGGCTTGTTTCTAGTACTTCATATTGTCCATTAGATGAAATCCATGGTTCTCTGGAAGCTTTTAATGCACATTTTTAATATGTCAGTGTTTGTGAATTAAAAACTTAGGTATCTACTCCAGTTTTTGGAATCTGGCTTTGATTGTGCCTAGTCTTCCAGAAATTTTAATCAGGGTGCTTATTTTCCAGAGCCTGTGGCAGCTATTTCAGCATGAGGTTGCATGTTTGCCAGGAGTTCATGGTTGGTGGGTTGTCATTGTTTCAGCACTAGACGGTGGTCCAGGCCAGAGCTGTCCAAATGCGGAATTGGTGTACTTCTCCGGATGGATTAGGGAGGTGCTTGAAAAGAGTAGTCCACCCTCAGAAGACTCTACCTGGAATCAGTGACGGCTCACCTACCTCATCCAGACACTGTTCTATGGTCCTAGGAACACATGGATTGCAACTAAGTTAAATGCATTTTAGAGTAAACATAAGACTATTTATAGAGAGGGGCGGGGCCAAAGGGGCCGGCAGCCAGATTGAGGCCCCGCCCTTCCCTTGACCCTGGCTAAGCGCAGCTGAAGCCCTCCGAGGAGAAGAAGGGCGTTGAAGCAGATTTCCAGCAGCAAGTGCTTTGGGGGATTGCAGAAGGTTTTTGAACATGAGAGTGTGGAGCTAAAACGTAAAATGAAATTTGCTGTCTACTTACCACGAAAGGCAGAAAAAAGTGCCTGCCCTGTATTGGCTCTCTGTCTGGTTTAACTTGCACAGAACAGAATTTTATATCAAAACCTGGTCATCATCAAGCTGCCTCAGAACACGGCCTTGTCATCGCTCCAGATACCAGCCCTCGGGGATGCAATATTAAAGGAGAAGATGATAGCTGGGACTTCGGCACTGGAGCGGGGTTTTATGTGAATGTTACAGAAAATCCTTGGAAAACTATCCACAGAATGTACTCTTATGTAACAGAAGAGCTTCCCCAACTCATAAATGCCAATTTTCCAGTGGACCCCCAAAGGATGTCTATTTTTGGCCACTCCGTGGAAGGCCATAGAGCTCTGATCTGTACTTTGAAAAACCCTGGAAAATACAAATCTGTGTCAGTATTTGCTCCAATTTGCAATCCAGTGCTCTGTCGTTGGGGCAAAAAAGCCTTTACTGGATATTTGGGAACAGACAAAAGTAAATGGAAGATTTACAATGCAACTCATCTTGTGAAATCTTACCCAGGTTCTCAGCTGGACATACTGATTGATCAAGGAAAAGATGACCGGTTCCTTTCGGATGGACAGCTACTCCCAGATAATTTCATCGCTGCCTGTACAGAAAAGAAAATCCCTGTTGTTTTTAGATTACAAGAGGGTTACGAACATAGTTACTACTTCATTGCCACCTATATTGCTGATCACATCAGACATCATGCAAAATACCTGAATGCATGAAAACTTCAGATGGAAGAATCTCTTCAAGATCATAAAAGTTAAAAGAATTGGGCCAGGGATTTAGCTAAGTGGCTTAAGCACCTGCCTGGCAAGCACAAGGTTGTGAGTTTGATCCCCAGTATCAAAAAAACCCAACCAACCAACCAAAAACAAAAACAAAAACAAAAACCAGTTAAAAGAATTGCTGAGAAAAGAAGATTGTGAAATACAGGGTTTCATAATGCTAAAAGAGCTTCCTTCTACAGTTGAATCACCTGAATGAATACATAAAACATGCTTCTGATTTTAAAAGTTATTTTACCAGTGTTCACATAGGAAAACTTAAATAATTCACAGCTTTGTTGCTGTCATTTGGAAGTCTTTGTTGTATTAATCTTAGGTCACAAAATATGAGTATAATTCTGCTCAAATCATAGAATGCTAACTCTGGAACAAAGAATTTTAAAATTGTTTAGTCCAAATTTCCCCTTTTTTCAGACTGTCAGCATCTGAAATCATGGACTGTTGATTTGATTTTTAGGAGGCAATTAATTAATGGTTGCCAGCTATAGAGCAAGGAAATAGGCTCAGAAAGTGAAAATATATCACCACTGTATCTGTGGAACAGCTAAGACTAGAAAGCAAGTTTTAAACTCCAGTCTAGTGATTTTTTTTTATTTTTTGAGCTGACTAAATCTGTAAGCATTGGCTTTTGTGATGTCTCTTATGAATTAAATATAGTAAGTCCCTGACTTATGAGCCAGTTCCATTCTGGAGAACATTTATAAATCGGATCCATTTGTAAGTCCAAGAAAGTGAGTCTTATACACCTTTGACACAAATATACAGCGTAAAGCATAAAAAACCTAACACAGAAATACTGCAATTATTTTTACTTTTAGTTACCCTAAAGTATACACCTGAGCTAAATTAGGAATGTTTCCTAAAGGAAGATTGGTTTACCTGTGAAAATTTCCAACTCAGATGTTTGTAATTCAGGGACTTAATAAGATTCAATCTGAAATGGCTAAAAGAAACTTATACATTTCATATATTACTGTAATTAAGTGTTTTTCCTTAATCATATGCAGAAATTTAACTTGGTGAACTCATCAAGAAAAGTAATTGGTTTTTTTGGTAAATAATAAATTGTGTTTCTTTATAAACTTAATAGTAAAACTTTTTGAAACATCACTGGTTTGCTTTGGTAAAATAGTTGGGTTTTTTTTATTAACACAAAGATTACTTATTGTAAATATTTGATAAGAAATCACAATAGCAAATATGGGGGATTTCCCTCCATCTTGTTTTTGAAATCTAATATTTTCAGTTTTGTTTGTTCCAATTTATTGTTTTGTATTATTCAATGTTCTGTTTTGGTTGGTTTTATTCTGTTTTATTTGATTTTGCTATGCCTGATGGGATGGACAGCTATTGTGAAGGTAACAAGATGTACTATGGTAGCCTTTGTTGATTTGCTCTTACCCTACTTCAAAGTTCTATACCACTTTTACTGCTTTGTTTTGATTGGCTTTACTCTGTTTTGTTTTGTTGAGTTTTATCATCTTTAAAATAAAAATAAAATTTAAAAAAAGAAAAAGAATATTTATTGAAATACGAAAAACATTTAACATGTAAAGTATGCAATACAGTGGTGCTTCAGTTCAAGAATCCTTTTATTTCTGAACAATGTGGTTCAAAATGGAAGCATCTGACAAAATTTTGTCTTTGTAGTGTAAGGACTGAGTGACAAACATGACTGCAGCCTTCTTTCTCATATGAACACACATGTCACCACCTTTTCCAGAATTGGGACCAAATAAAATTCATGAACCAAGGTACCACTGTGTTTAGATTCCAATAAAAAATTTTCAGGCATGAAAAAAAAAAGCAAGGAAATCCAACAGATATTCAGAGAGGAACAAGTAAGACAAAAGCAATCTATATTACATGTATGTTTTAGAAAGAACAGAAAATATTAAAACTGTTAAAATATAAAGCTACAGTAATAGAAATTCTCAAAATAAAAATAAAGGAAAAAGAATACAGAATAAATAAACAGTAAAGCATCTGTTAATTGTGAGACAACTTTAAGCATCCCAAAATATACATAAATAAATTCCCATGGAAGGGCAAGCAAAAAAGGGAATATGGTCAAAGATTCCAAATTTTTATGAAAACTATTTAACCAAAGATTAAGGCAGCTTACTATATGTTAAACAGAAGGAAAAGAAAGAGAAACAGAGACGTGGAGAGACAGACAGACAGACCGACAGAGACTTTTCAAGCATACAACTCCATGTGCAGTGCAACTTTCTTTTTTTTAAAAAAAAACTTTTTAATTAAGGAGAAACAAAAGCATGTAAAGGGTATAGATGATACAGAATTTAAAAAAAAAGATAAACAATAAAAAATCACTAGTTGATAAATTACATATTGTCCTCTTAGAAATAGTTGTTCAAGTTATAAAATTAAAGCATACAAAGTAGATATTAAAACAGTGAGAGTGTAAACAACTACGCAATCATGAATCTCTACATGTATTTCTATCCTTTCTGTATTGGAGAGAAAAAACAAAACTTAGCAAGGCAAAATAAAACAAATTCCTATAAAAACAAGAAACCAAAACGTCATGTAAAACCACAGTACAAGGTGATCTACAATGATTGCTGTGTTGTTTCTTATTATCTTCAATAGAATTGTCTATATCATCAGGCATAAATGAATATAGCAGTATAATTGAATATAGCAGTACATAACAATATTAGTAAAAATAGAACATTGTAGACAGTATAAAACTCAAAGGCAGGTAATAATCAAACCATAGTGGATATTCTAGTGAATCTTGTCATCTTAAGTGCAGTTGCCTATATTCTCTGACTTGATACTATCAATCATAACAGCTTTGAATAAAATCTATCAATACAAAACAGAGATCTAACAAACCAGATTTGATTATGATCAGTCATGGTAAAATAGTGTAAGTTTTACAGAGCTTTAGATTGACTTAATGGGAAATTAAGGATGATTACCATACTATATCCTGTTATTTTCAGGATTGCTGTCTGTGCCCTCAAATCTAGTACAGGTAGAATGACTGGAACAGAATAAAATACATCTAAGCAGAGTAGTATGAGTAATGTGGGTTTTAAATCCTGGTGCACTATTAACAATATAGTGTATCAAGGCCATCTGTGTTAGAGATTCTAGCCATCCTTCTCTGCCTCATTTCTGCTATGCTATTTTTCTGCCTTTGTTTGTCTATTTTTCTCCTTCATTCTACTGCTTGTCCCACTCATTGAGGCCTTTCTGCCACTGTTCCTAAAATCCTAGTATTTTTTTTCTCTCTCTCTAGGATGTCCTTTAGTATTCTCTGTAGGGTTGGATTGGTGGTCATAAACTCCCCCAGTTCCTCTTTGTCATGGAAGCATCTTGTTTCTACATTCATTTCTAGTGACAGTTTTGCAGGGTTCATCAATCTAGGCTGGAGGTTATTTTCTTTCAGGGCTTGGAATACTTTACTCCAAGCTTTTCTTGATCTGATGGTCTGTGTCAAGAAGTCAGCCATGATCTTGATGGGCTTACCTTTATAGGTAATCTGTTTCTTTTCTCTGACAGCTTTTAATATTCTGTTTTTATATTGAATTTCTGGTATCTTGATTATTATATGTCTGGGTGTAGCTCTGTTTTGGTTGTAGATGGCTGGAGTTCTGTATGCCTAACATAACTGAATGTCATTTTCTTTTCCCATTCTTGGGAAGTTTTCCTTGATTATTTCTGTGAATAGCCTCTGTAATTTGCCTGTTTGCATTCCTGCTTGTTCATTCACATTTCTTATTCTTAAATTGTAGATTCTCTTGTGGTCTTCTAGCCTTTGTATTGTTACTGCCTATTTCCTTGTTCTTTTTAAGAGATCTTTCCTTTCATGATCACACATTGCAAACTTGTCTTCAAGATTTGATAGTCTATCCTTAGTTTCTTTTAAGGAGTTTTGACAGCTTTCAATGGAGTTTTTAATTTCCTGGTAGTCTCTTTGAATCTGCTTCATGTATTCTATATTTTCTTTATATTCTTTATTGAATGTTTCTCTCCTTTTTTGTGTTCCTCCTTTCTTCTGTTTGTATCTTCCTGAGAGATGCTTCCTGAGAGCATTTCTTTTATTACTCTACTCATATACTACTTTACCTGATTTAATATTTCAGTTTTGAGCTCATCTACAAGGTCCTGAATATATCTGTTCATGTCCATTGAAACCATGTCTGATGTTACTTGTTTGCCGCCCTCAGTCTCCATTGTTTTTCCCTCTCCTGTATCAGTGCTCTCAGGGTTCTGGGATGGGGACCTCCTCCTGCCTCTCTCTCCTCTCATGGTCCTGGCTTCCTCCACACAGTTTACAGTGCAGGTACCAGCCCCCTTCCCTGTTGGCCATGTTTCCTATGAAGCACCCTGGCAAGGGACCTCCACCCTCTCCTGACTGCTCTTGTCACTGAGGTGTAAGCAGGCTGCGTATGCCTGCCCCTCCCCACCTGGCCAGCCAAACTTCAGGGGCCTTCACCCAGTTAGTGCATGCTAGGCACAGGGAATCGATTTGAGATGGCTCATTGGGTCTTGGCCAAGGGAGCAGCCCAATCCAAGCAAATCCCATGAATCTGCTCTGGGGAGGGAGCAACTAACTGAAGTCACTGTCGCTCCCCGTTCAGGCTCCTCTTGCCTGATTCCAACATGTCGCCCATTTGGTCGCGCCCTTTCCATTGTGTGGGGGGGGTCTCACTCCCAGCACTGACCGTGGATTAATGAAGGTCCCTTTTGCCAGCACCACTCTCCAATGGGCTCACCAACCCTCAACTTCAGCACTGCTGTGGTTCCTGTGAGTTGCAGCAGGAATGAGTTTGGGCAGCTCTGCTGGCTGGCATAGATTCAAGCTGGTGTAAATTCAGACCGGCACAAACTTGGTGGTCGCTGTGAAAAGGCTGTGTCCCATAATTTTTAGTTGTTTCAGCTGTAGTCCTGATGTATTTGACGAGCTTTTTTACATTTTAATTTCTTCCTGTGTCAAGAGGATCCATCTCCTTCTGTCTGTGTTTCTCCAGGGTGTTTTATTCTGGCATATGAGTTGTTTCTCCTGGGAGGCTTTGTATTTTGTTGCTCACTGATTGGCCATCTTAACTTCTCTCCAACTTTCTTTCAAAAATAATTATAAAACAAAATTTATTTTATGCATCACAGCTTTTAAGAATTTACCAAAGCAGACTACTGGACATGTTAAAGGAAGAAGGAGGGTAACAGGCAATGGAAATGTGAGATTTACTTAGTGAGATGAAAAACTCTAGAAATGCTAGCTACATTAATAGAAAATGTTCTCTTCTTACATTTTGCTAAAAGATAACTGTGAACGGTTTAAACAAAATAATAGTATAACATAGTTTATAATTTATGAAAAACTGAATACATGTAACTATAATATGTAAAAGTCAGGAGAGTAGAAATAGAATTATACAATTATGAGATTCTTATACCACAGGTAATGTTGTATAATAAGAATTGAAGTTAGACTGTGATAGATTAAAAATGTACACTCCATACCCCATAAAATACTACAATAAAAAATCAGATTGTACTTGTCTTACTTTCTTATTTTGGAAACATAATACCTGACAACCACAACTTAATGAAGGAAAGCTTTATTTTGACTCACAGTTTGTTGAGGTTTCAGTTCATATTCAGCTGCTTTCTAGGCAAGACACAATGGGCAGAAGGGCAGAGACTCTACACATGGGCTGGCAGACAGGAAGCAAAGTGATCGAGGGAGAAGGGAGAGAGACCCTTCCAGGCCACATGCCAGTGACCACCTCCTTCTGTCACCTCCCCAAAATCACATTTAGCTATAAACTCATTGGCAGACTAATCCACTACTGAGTGTCATGAAACCATGATCCACTGCCCTGCAAAAGCCCCACCTACAAGTGCATGGGGGCTTGGGGAGACACCTAAATATCAACCATAAGATTCCACCCCTGGGCCCCTAAAGACTCATGTTCATCCCTTTATGAAAAATGTGCTTTTCAGTCCATCTCTAAGAGTTGCTAAAATCCAAAGAGTTTCAGCATTAATAGAAAATCTAAGTCCTAAGTCTGAGATGTAAGGCAAACTCTTAACTGTGAGCCCATTTAAAAATGAAAAGGAAGTTAAACACTGCCAACACACAATGGCCCAGGAGAAACAAAACCATTCCACAAGGGAGGAATAGGGAGATAGAAAGGAACAGGACCAAAGCAAGACCAAAACCCAGCAGAGCAACCATTAAATCCTATAGCCGCATGTCTAGACTGGGGCAATTTGTGGCAAGATGTGAACTCTAGAGGCCTTGAGCAGCCCTGCTGCTGGTGGCTGTATCCACATGGTTTCTTCTTTGGGCCAGCTTCACTCACTTCTTGCCGGTTTCCCCAGAAGTTCCACATTCCAGGCTTTTCCAACCTCCTGCGATCTCCAACACACTTTCTGCTTCATTCTGACAGTGTCACACACGTCTCTCTCAGAAGCACACTGTCTGACCTCCTACTATTCTGGAAATCTGGATAAAAGGCACCTCTAAAAATCCATTACTGTCCCTGATATGCCTCTTACAGCCTTCCAAAGAAGTTACCCCCAAAGAAAAGCTATTAACCCTCCTCCCCAATCCTGTAAGAGATGCCATTCTTTGTTCCTGACCCTCAGTTTAACAAGAAGTTTATTTATACAACTTGATTTAAAGGGAAAACAACCTAGGATTCTCTTTTTTTAAAAGAGCATGTTATTTCCTACTTAAAGACAGATTGTTCTCCATGTAACAGCTATGTACAGAAAGTTATAAAATTGTCCTTGGTTTTAGAATGATAAATGAAAAACATTAAAATTCTCCAACCCAACAAGGTATGCAAAGATTTCTATGCTGTTGTCTTTTCCATTAAAACAGTGACAACAAAATAATTTACTGGAATATAAAGATAAGAGCTGATGAGCATGCCACTGATGGAGGGAAGTGATTTTTACAGAACCAGTAATTCCCCATTCCATCTCCATTTGATGTCAATCAAAACATATTTTTGGTCAGTTAGTAAAGAAAAAAAATAGTGTACATACACCCGACACTTCATGTACAATCAAGTCATAAGGAAGTGGTAACTATAGGAACAGAGAAAACCATACTGTAGAAGGGAGGATGTGGTGGAACCAAATTACGTTCTTGTAACTAATTCTTGTATCCTTGGTCTGTAAGAACAGTGCTCTGGAGTAGAGTTGTTGCAGGTTCCCTTTTTAGTAGACAGCTGTCTGCTGCTGGGACACTTCCATTGTACCTTCATCGTCCACTTCGAACTGTGGTTCCCAATAGGCTTTTATTAGTTTAATAAGTGGTGTGTGCCTCTTAATCTTGAGCCATACTACAGAACCATCCTGCCTCGCCACCTTCAAATTAATGCGACTGCTGTTGTCAGTCTTCAGTCCTTCATTGGGCTTTTTCTTGCCATTTGCAGATACTGCTTCACAGAAGAGGTACCAGGTCCACATGGGAGGAGCACAAAGAGAGCGCCAGGAGTGACAGAGGCAATGACCGCCGTGACACGGGGAAAGGATGCCCATGTTGTATGCGTCTTCCTCATCTCTCTCTCAGGTTTTAACAACAAACCTGCTTGGACTGTTGAATTCCTGCCCCTCTGGCTCATCCCCAACCTTTCTTTGGTGGGATGAAGAGCTGGAGGAGGAAACCCTTTTTGTAATACAGTCGATCTCCTCCATTTGCAGTTCAGAGCTCACAGTCTTAGTCATTCACCGATTCTTCCTTAGAACCTAACTAATAATTGTTCACAGAAACCCCTACAATGTCTCAGAAATCACAAATTTCCTTTGAAATTGTTTTCCTGGTGGTACTTTGCAAGTAGCCAAATCCAAGCATTATGAGCATCATTTGATGCTCCTTGCTGCTGGTTGGCTGCTGTCCAGTGCTCCTTGCTGCTGATTGGCTGCTGTCCAGTGCTCCTTGCTGTTGATTGGCTGCTGTCCAGTGCTCCTTGCTGCTGGTTGGCTACTGTCCATTGCAGATGCACCAGCATTCCCACACTGTAACAGGGTGCTGCACCTTCTTAAAGCCCTAAAAGCCCTAAGATCCCTAAGACTCTGACCATATATGAAATTCATCTATTTTTACAATTCATGGATCCTCTCTAGGAATGTAACCCCTGCAAATTTCAGGGGCCCATTGTAACAATAATAATAATAATAATAATAATAATAATAATACAGACACTATCTCCATTCTAGAGGCCATTGTGCTAGACCTCAATCTATGCACACACCACAGGCCATTAATCCACTGCCACTTCTGGGAGGGTAGGATTCTGGTCGTGTCAGCTTTCTCTTGGCACCTAGATAAAGTTGCTCAATGTCCCCTTTTCTTTCCCTTCCCTTCCACTCTCCAGTTGAGAACACCATGAAAAAGGGGACTGCTGCATTTTGATTAGTGTTGTGGCTTGTGTCTAGATGTCTCACTAAAGCCTCATGCAGTCATGGTCAGGCTCTTCAGAGGTAGCAGGGTCTGGAGTGTGTGACCCTGGGATTAAGAATGTGTGATTACTAAATCAGCCCACTGATTGGTTTGGCACAGTTCAGGGTAGGACTAAGGGTACCGCAGCCTGAGTGTGAGTGCTATCCTTCCTAAGTATGGGTAGCTTGGATAAATGTTAGGGATATAAAAAGGGTCACCAGTCATTTGCTGCTTTCTGCCTACCCTGCTTTGCCATGTGCTGTTTCTCCTCCATGATGCCCCTATGCCATGCCACCATGCCATGGCGCGAGCCAACTATCAGCCAAATCTTTACAAACTGTGAGGCAAATAAACTTTCTCCCTTTAACTTTGAATGCTGAGTGTTTTGTCTCAACAACAAGAAAATTAACTAAGACACCTAGGTATGATGCCTCCTTTCAGCTTGTGGAAATGTTTGTCTAGGTCCAGGAGCCTAGGGAAGCTCCCAAAGGGAGAAGCTCCCAGCTACCATTGTTCTTAGGCCCCCCTCAAGGAGTAATTCTCCCTGAAAAACATCCAGAGACCCTTTCCTTAGCTGTCTTCTCTGCAATCTCTCCAAATTGGGCGTTAAAGAGATCCTTAACATCAAAACCAAAGCAAAACAAATCTCTAGTTAATGGATAATGGGTCATGTTGGTCAGTTATGGGCAGTTTTGATTTCCAAATTCTCCCAGACCTTGATAATTGCCTCCAGAACACTGAGAAATGGTCAGAGGTTCTCTATGCCCAAGCCTTCTTCAGTCTCTGCAAACAACACTCCGTGTATCTCCCTCTCCTCTCAATTCCTGTCACAGAAGAAAATCCCTCAAACCCCTCTCACTGAGCTCATCAAACAAAAGCCCCTGCTTCTTTCTGCTCCTGTAATACTGTGGCTTTATCCCCTCTGACAAACCGGACTTGGCAGAAGAATCTCCACTGTTGTATCTCCCTCCTCTCCCCCCGGAAGCCTCCCAAAAGCCCAGCTTCCTCCCCACATGGGCTCCTTCTCTTCCTCTCCAGCTTCCCCCATGTCACGGCCCGGAGCCCTACCTCTCCTCCACACCACCTCGGACAGCTCTCGCTCTGCACACTCACTTCTTGCTCAGGACCTCCCCCAGCTACAGCTCACTCTGTCCTACCCACGGTGAGGTAGTTAGCATTGAAGGGCCCATTCCCATTCATCTTTCCCTTTCAGTCAATGATCTAGAGAGTACTGAACCCAAAGTGGGGTCCTTCTCAGAAAATCCTAACCAATTCAGGAAAGAATTCCTCTGAGTTGCTCACTTGGGAGGACATTTACCTCATTCTGACATCTAACTTCAAGGATGATGAGAGAGAATGATTCTGTATGCTGCTAAAAACTCATGCAGATGAATCATGCCACCAACACCCTGCTGACAATGCACTGGCAGCCTAAGCGTTCCTCAGGGCTGAGCCCTGAAATCCCCCACATGCAGATACCAACCAGGTGATGCTGGCAGGATGGAATGTGATCAAATGATCACTTACCCCCTAGCAGGGATGGGGAAAAAAAGGAACAGGTTAACTATGAGCACTGCAGAGAAATTACATAGGGGGCACCCAAAAATCCAGTCTTTTGTATGAACCACCTCTCAGAGGCTATGGTCAAATGCACAAACAACACCTTTAACTCACCTGAGGGCCTAATTCTTCTCTTGTTTCTCAGTCTCATTCAGATATTTGGAGAAAGCTCCAGAAATCACCAAATGGGCCCCAAAAAGAACTTTTTGTAGACCTTGCATTTAAGGTTTTCAATAACCAGGATGAAGAACAAGGAATTCAGAAAGAAAAATAGGCCAAAACCAAGTACCAGATTCTGACCTCTCTAGTTCTACCTCCTGATGATAAGACTCAAAAGGCCCCACCTCACACCTCCTGCGGCTATCCTAGCCACTGGACCAGTCTGCCCAAAGCCCAGGGTTCCTGCAAAGCTGTGCCCAGACTGTGAACAGCCGGGTCACTAGAAAATCGGTTGGCTCCTGGGAAAGTCAACTCCTCCCTTGAGTTCTCTCCTCTTCAGGCAACCAGACACACCCAGGGATGACCTGGCAGCCCTCAAGGCTTTGTCTTCAGTGAGCAATTAATGTGACCCAGATGCCACGGCCCCCTATATAAGGACATCAGGGGTCCATGGGCAACAACAGTGGCAGCTGGAAGGCAGGATTCCTTCCTAGCAGACTTGGGGTCAGCCTTTCTGTTTACTGATTATTTGGGACCTTTGCTCCTCTCCATTTCAGTTGTGAGAGTGGAAAGCTTAGAAACACCAGCCCAGACTCCTCCTTTCCATTGTTCCTGGGGCCAGATTACCTTCACTCACTATCTGGTAATGCCCCATTGCTCCATTCCCCTCATAGGAAGAGGTATCTTCAGTGCCTGGGGACATCCTTACATATTTTCCCACTTTGCTCATCATTCCAGTTATACTCCCTACAACTCCAACAACTCACACGCACTGTTCTTCCCCAGGGATTTTGAGACAGTCCCCATTCTCTGGCCAAGCACTACAAAAGGATCTCCAGTCCCTCAACTTTACCCCCAGCCACCCACTTCAATATTTTGATAACCTCTGGCTTTGAAGCTCCTCAAAAATGACCCTATCCCACATAAGCTCACTTCTTAACTTCCTGGAAAGAAGCTTTACCACGTTTCATAACACAAATCTCACCTGGTACAGAAAAATGTCACTTACCTCAGGCTTCACCTCACCCCTGATCCTTGCTAAACACCCTGCTTCCAAAACCAGACTATTGACCATCTTTCTTCCCCCACCACAAAATGAGATTTTATTTCCTTCTGAGGGCTTCTCAGCTATTTTAGACTCTGGATTTTAAATTTTTCACTCACTTTTAAAGCCTTTTACAAAAGCTGCCACAGTGATCCCCAAGAGAGGATGCCAAAGACAGATTTAATTTCTACTTCTTTCTGGGTCCTGAAGCAAGCACTTAAGGCACCAATTTTGGCCCTATCAAACCCTAATAAATCTTTCTATTTCTAGCTAGCAAAAAGAGACAAGTGTTAGGGGTACTCGTACAACCAACTGGAGATTACCTCCAACCTGTTGCCCATTTTTCCAAACAATTTCACCTGGTAATAAAAGGCTGGCCTCTCTACTTATAGGTCCTAGTATTAGCTGCATGCCTTATACTCAAGGCTTAAAAGGCTACCATTTATCAGCCCTTATAGGTATATGGCTCACAAAACCTCTCTGACCTTAGTTACCATATTTGATCCATCTCTTCCCAGCCCCATGCAAATTCTGAGCACAGGAGCAAAATGAGTTAGTCTTATATTCTCAGTGCCTACATATCTCAGTGTGTTAGTTACTTTTCTCTCATTTATGAGACAAAATACCCAACACTCCAAATTAAGGAAGCAAAGGTTTATTTAGCTCACAGTTTGTAGAGGTTTCAGCTCATAATCAGCTGGTTCCAAGGCAGGGTGGCATGGTGAGGGGCAACAGTTCTGGAGTGAAAGACAGCAAAAGCAGTAAGAGCAAAAGGGGGAAAAGCAAGTCTTTTTCTCAATTGTAATGTGTGTAGGCTACCTGCCCTAGGGCAGCACTCACATCATCTCCATGCCATCATCTTGCATAAGCTGAGGATGTTTACAAAGTGAGGACCCTGGTCCCCTGCTGCCTTACTTCTAAACTTCTCAAATTGACACACTGTGTCAACCATTACACTAAATTACCTTCTACTGCTCTTCTGTTCTAACCCTGATACTCTCCTCCCAGTACCTGATAGCCCAGACTTCACACTCTTTTTAAAAAATTTTATTTAAAGAGAAAAAAAAGGAAAAGAAAAAAGGATAGCAACAATACAGAATTCTAAAAGAAAAAAGAAAAGAAGAAAAAAAAACACTAAAAATCACTAGTTGATAAATTACATATTGTCATCTTGGATGTAGTTCTTCAAGTTACAATTTTTTTTAAAGATTTTTAAAAATTTTTATTTAAAGAGAGGGGGAAAAATAAAGCAAAACAGAAAAAAATGGTAGGAATGACACAGAATTTCAAAAAAATGAACAATAAGAAATCACTAGTTGATACATTACAAATTGTCTCCCTGGATATAGTTGTTGAAGTTACAAAATCAAAGCATACAAAGTGGACATTCAAACAGTGAGAGGGTAATAAGCTCAGTTCTCTGACCCAACAAAAACCTAGCAACATAATTATCAATCCTACACCCTTAAATATACATTCAGTTATATACTTTAGAGCACTTGCTTTTCCTCCTTTTGCTTTGTTTTTTTCCTTTTTTTATTTGAAGAGAAAAAGAAAGCATGTAAAGGGTAGAGATAATGCAGAATTTCAAAAAAAGATAAACAATAAGAAATCACTAGTTGATAAATTACATATTGTCCTCTTAGAAATAGTTGTTCAAGTTACAAAATTAAAGCATACAAAGTAAATATTAGAACAGTGAGAGTGTAAACATCTACACATGCATGAGTCTTTACATGTATTTCTATCCTTTCTGTATTAGAGGGAGAACAAAACATAGCAAGACAAAACAAAACAAATTCCTATAAAGACATAAAACCAAAAAGTCATATGAAACCACAGTATAAGTTAATCTACAATGATTACTGTGTTGTTTCTTATTATCTTCAATAGAATTGTCTATATCATCAGGCATAATTGAATATAGCAGTATAATTGACTATAGCAGTACATAACAAAATTAGTAAAAATAAAACATTATAGACAGTATAAAACTTCAAAGGCAGGTAATAATCAAACCATAGTGGATTTTCTAGTGAATCTTGTCATCTTAAGTGCAGTTGCCTATACTCTCAGACTTGATACTATCAATCATAACAACTTTGAATAAAATCTATCAATACAAAACAGAGATCTAACAAACCAGATTCGATTACTATCAGTCATGGTAAAACAGTGTAGGTTATACAGAGCTTTAGATTAAGTTAATAGGAAATTAAGGAAGATTGCCATACTATATCCCATTATTTTTGAGATTACTGTCTGTGCCCTCAAATCCAGTACAGGTAGAATGACTGGAACAGAATAGAATGCATCTAAGCAGAGTGGTGTGAGTAATGTGGGTTTTAAATCCTGGTGCACTATTAACAATATAGTGTATCAAGGCCATCTATGATAGAGATTCTAGCTCTCCTTCTCTGCCTCATTTCTGCTATGCTATTTTTCTGCCTTCGTTTGTGTACTTTTCTCCTTCATTCTACTGCCTGCCCTGCTTATTGAGGCCTTTCGCCACTGTTCCTAAAATCCTGGTATTTTTTTCTCTCTCTCTAGAATGTCCTTCAGTATTCTCTGTAGGGTTGGATTGGTGGTCACAAACTCACCCAGTTCCTCTTTGTCATGGAAGCATCTTGTTTCTCCATGAATTTCTAGTGACAGTTTTGCAGGGTACATCAATCTGGGCTGGAGGTTATTTTCTTTCAGGGCTTGGAATACTTCACTCAAACCTCTTCTTGATCTGATGGTCTATGTCTAGAAGTCTGCAGTGTGCTTACCTTTATAGGTAATCTGTAAGACTGATGGTAAGCCCATCAGTCTTCTTGATGGGCTTACCTTTATAGGTAATCTGTTCCTTTTCTCTGATGGCTTTTAATATTCTGTTTTTATATTGAATTTCTGGTATCTTGATTATTATATGTCTGGGTGTAGCTCTGTTTTGGTTGTAGGTGGCTGGAGTTCTGTATGCCTCACATAACTGAATGTTATTTTCTTTTCCCATTCTTGGGAAGTTTTCCTTGATTATTTCTGTGAATAGCCTCTGTAATTCACCTGTTTGCATTCCTGCTTCTTCATTCACATTTCTTATCCTCAAAATTTAGATTTTCTTGTGGTCTTCTAGCCTTTGTATTGTTACTGCCTATTTCCTTGTTCTTTTTAAGAGATCTTTCCTTTCATGATCACACATTGCAAACTTGTCTTCAAGTTTTGATAGTCTATCCTTAGTTTCTTTTAAGGAGTTTTGCCAGCTTTCAGTGGAGTTTTTAATTTCCTGGTAGTCTCTTTGAATCTGCTTCATGTATTCTATATTTTCTTTATATTCTTTATCAAATGTTTCTCTCCTTTTTTTGTGTTCCTCCCTTCTTCTGTCTGTATCTTTCTGAGAGATGCTTAGAATATCTTTTTATTACTCTACTTATATCTTGCTTTACCTGATTTAACATTTCAGTTTTGACCTTGTCTACAAAGTCCCGAAGATATCTTTTAATGTCCATTGAAGCCATGTCTGATGTTGGGTGTTTGCCACCCTCAGTCTCCATTGTTTTTCCCTCTCCTGTATCAGTGCTCTCAGGGTTCTGGGCTGAGCACGTTCTCTTGCCTCTCTCTCCTGTCATGTTCCCAGCCTCCTCCACACATGTGTACAGTGCTGGCCCCAGCCCCCTTCCCTGTTGGCCACTGTTCCTCTGAAGCACGCTGGCAAGGGACCTCTGCTCTCTCCTGCCTGCTCTTGTCACTAATATGTAAGTAAGCAGGGGCTGTGTATGCCTGCCCCTCCTCACTGGGCCAGCCAAACTTCAGGGGCCTTCACCCGGTTAGTGTGCGCTAGGCAGAGGGAATCGATTTGGGACAGCTTATTGGATCCTGTCCAGGGGCACTTTCCAGTCCAAGCAAATCCCACAAATCTGCCCTGGGGAGGGAGCAACCAACTGAAGTCACTGTTGCTCCCATTTCAGGCTCCGCTTGCCCAATTCCAACATGTCACCCATTTGGTAGTGCCCTTCCTGTGTGTGTGTGGGGGGTCTCATTCCCAGTACTGACTGGATTAATGAAGGTCCCTTCACTGGCTTCACACTGTTGGGCTCAGCATGCCTTAAAATCAGTGCTAATGTGGTTCCTGTGAGTGGTGGTGGGAACGAGTTTGGACAGCTCTGCCGGCTGGTGTGGATTCAAGCTGGCAAAAATTCTGGCAGGCACAAACTTGGCAGGTCACAGAGAAAATGCTGTGTCCCATAATTTTAGCTGTTCCAATTGAGGTCTTGACATGTTTGACAAGCTTTTTTACATTTTAATTTCTTTCTGTGTCAAGAGAATCCATCTCCCTCTGTCTGGATCTCTCCAGGATGTTTTATTCTGGCAAATGAGTTGTTTCTCCCAGGAGGCTTTGTATTTTGTTTTCACTGATTGGCCATCTTTAGCTCCTCCCTCATGCTACAAAATTAAAGGATACAAAGTAGACATTCAAACAGTGAGACTGCAAACAGTTCTTCTCAAAGATCCAACAAAGATTCAGCAATATGGTCATCTATTTTACACAAGCAAACAAACATGCAGTTATACCCCTTAGAGTCCTTTCTTTTCCTCTTTTTTTTACAATAGCAATTACACATTTTGGGTTTTATTACTCTTACAGTTCTTATTACTTTTTACACTAGAGATACAATGTGATATTTATAAATATGATTCTTATTTATTTCACTAATGAGGATAGTCTCAAGTTGTCTCCATTTGCCTATGAAGGCCTCAAGATCCTCCTTTTTATAGATGAGTAATATTTCATTGTATAAAAATACCACATCTTTTTCATCCACTCTGCAGTTGATGGGCATCTTGGTTGTTTCCAAGATTTAGCTATTACAAATTGTGCTGCTATGAACATGGGTGCACACATATCACTATGATATGAACTTTTCAGTTCTTCTGGGAAAATACCCAGGAGGGGAATATCTGGATTGAATGGGTCTTCCAATCCTAGTCTTCTGAGAATTCTCCATATGGATTTCCATAGTGGTTGTACCAGTCTACATTCCACAAGCAGTGGAACAGTGTTCCTTTTCCCCCCAGCCTCGCCAACATTTGTTATCAGTTGATTTCTTGATGGCAGGTATTCTTTCCGGAGTGAGGTGAAATCTCAATGTTGTTTTAATTTGTATTTCTCAAATGACTAGTGATGTTGAACATTTTTTCATATATTTATTTGCCATTTTTATATATTTCTCTGAGAACTACGTGTTCATCTCAGATGCCCATTTTTGGAGAGGGTCTTTGAATTTGAGGAACTTGATGTTTTTCACTTCTTTATATGTTCTGGATATAAATCCTTTGTCTGAGGGGTTGCTGGCTAACATTCCTTCCTACTCTGTAGGTTTTCTTTTCACCCTGCTGGTGATTTCCTTTGAAGTGCAGAAACTTTTCAATAATATGAGATCCCAGTTGTTGATTCTTTGAAGGGTTTCCTGTACAGTTTGCATTTTGTTCACAAATTCTATGCCTACCCCTTTGCCTGCAAGACTTCTAGTGACCTTGCCTTCCAGCAGATTTCATGTTTCTGTTTTAATATTGAGGTCTTTGATCCATTTAGACTTTAGTTTTTTGCATGGTGATAGGCATGGATCTAGTTTCAGTCTTCGGCATGTAGAGAGCCAATTTTTCCAACACCATTTATTAAAGAGGCTATCCTTCTTCCAGTGGACATATTTAGCCCCTTTGTCAAATACCAAGTGGCTGAGTGTCTTTGTAGTTGTGCTTGCATCTTCTAATCTGTTCCACTGATCCTCAGGTCTATTTTTCTGCCAGTACCATGATGATTTTATCACTATGGCTTTGTAGTATAGATTCAAGTCAGGAATTGAGATGCCTTCTGCCTTGCCTTTGTTGCCCAGAATTGCCTTTGCTATTCTAGATTTCTTCTGTTTCCAAATGAATTTTAAGAGTGTTTTCTCTAGATCTGTGAGGTATGTCAATGGTATTTTGATTGGGATTGTATTAAATCTGTGTAACAGTTTTGGTTGTATGGCCATTTTCACATTGTTGGTTCTTCCTAGCCAAAAGCAAGGAATATCCTTCCATTTTCTAATATCCTCTTCAATCTCCTTTTTCAGTGTAGTATAATTTTCAGCATATAGGTCTTTTACATTTTTAGTTAGGTTGATTCCTAAGTATTTCATTTTTTAACATGTTATTGTAAAGGGCGATATTTCCATAATTTCTCTCTCAGTGAGTTTTTTGTTTGTGTACAGGAATGCTATTGAGTTTTGAGCATTGACTTTGTATCCAGCTGTACTGCTGAACTTGTTTATTACCTCTAGCAGTCTTTTAATGGAGTTTTTTGGGTCTTTTATATAGAGTATCATGTCATTTGCAAATAGTGATAATTTAACTTCTTCCCTTCCTGTCTTTATTCCTTTTAAATCTTTCTCTGATCTGATTGCCCTGGCTAGTGTTTCCAGAATTATATTGAAATGCAGTAGTGATGGTGGGAATACTTGTCTCATTCCTGATTTTAAGGTGAAAACTTTCAGTTTTTGTCTGTTTAGTATGATGTTGGCTGTTGGTTTGTCATAGATGGCCTTTATAAGACACCGTGTATTCCGAGTTTCTGAAGGGTTTTTATCATGAAAATGTGTTGGACTTTATTGAAAGCTTTTTCTGCATCTATTGAGATGACCATGTGGTTTTTGTTTTTGGCTCTGGTTATGTGGTGTATTACATGTATTGATTTGCATTTGTTTAACCATCCCTGCATTCCTGGAATAACCCCACTTGGTTGTGATGTATAATCTTCTTGATGATTTGCTGCATTCTATTTGCCAGTATTTTATTGAGAAACTTTGCATCAATGTTCATTAGTGAGATTGGTCTATAGATCTCCTTTTTGGTTGGGTCTTTTTCTGGTTTTGGTATCAGAGTAATACTTGCCTCCAGGAATGATTTAGTCAGGATTGCTTTCTTTTCAATTTCTTTGAAGACTTTAAGGAGTATTGGCATCAAATCTTCTCTAAATTTCTTATAGAATTCAGCTGTGAATCCATTAGGACCTGGGCTTTTCTTTGTTGGTAAGTTTTTAATTACATTTTCAATTTCAATAGCTGATATTGGGTTGTTCAAAATTGCTATGTCTTCTTGGTTGAGCTTTGGTAGTTCATATGTTTCTAGGAATCTGTCCATTTGCTCTGTTTTCCATTCTATGTGAGTAGAGATTTTCAAAGCAGGTATTCATGATCTTTTGAATTTCCAAGAGATCTGTAGTAATTTCCCCCTTTTTAGTCCTTATTGCATGAATTTGAGTTTTTCTTTCTCTTGATAAGGTTAGCTAGGGGTTTGTCAATTTTGTTTATTCTCTCAAAAAACCAGCTTTTTGATTCATTAATTCTTTGTAATTTTTTTTAGTGTCAATTGTATTGATTTTTGCTCTAATCTTTACAATTTCCTCTCTTCTATGAGCTTTGGGTTTAACTTGCTCTTCTTTTTCTAGAAGCTTGAGATGGAGCATTAGGTTGTTTATTTGTGCTCATTCTGTTTTCTTGATATGATTATTTATTGCTATATATTTCCCTCTTAAGACTGCTTTCATTGTGTCCCATAGATTATAGTATGTTGTTTCTGTGTTTTCACTGAATTGTAGATATTGCTTTATTTGTTCTTTAATTTTATCTGTAGCACATTGGTTGTTCAAATGGTTGTTATTTAATTTCCCTATATTTATGCCAGTTTTGCAATTTCTTTCACCATTACTTTCCAATTTCAGTGCACTATGGTCTGATATTATGCATGGGATGATTTCAATACCTTTGCATTTACTTAAGAATATTTTATGATCAGCGATTCTTGAACTCTGCATCATGTTGGAACTTTGGGCACTGGAGAACAGGCGGCCTATTCACTGCCCTGGTGAGCAGCTGGTGGCCTGGCAAACCACTGGCACACCAGGGTGAGAACTATCAGCGACTCCTAAGCTCAGCATCATGTTGGAAATTTGGGTACTGGGAGAACAGGCAGCCTACAGGCCACCCTGGTAAGCAGCTGGGGGCCCTGCCAGTGCGCGGGCTAAGAATCAGACATTGATCCATCTCCCGCCATTAGCAAGTAGGCACCAGTGGTCTGAGTATCTTTTTGGAGGATGAATGTATATAGCTTGACAAGTAAGGGGGATTTCCTTCTACCATCTCTTTGAAGACAAATATTTTTATCACTGTTTTGCTCAGTTTTGATTAATGGTACTGCTTTATTCAATATTCTGTTTTTAAAAGTTCGATATTTCCTTCCATTTTCCTCTATTTGACTGAAAGAACAGCTAATGTGAACAAAATGGGCTGTACTATTGAGCCCATTGCTTGTATCCTTGTGACCTGCTCTGAGGTTCTGTGGTAGTTTTATTGCAGTGTGGTCTCATGGGTTTGTTCTGTTTTGTTCTGCTGTATTTTGCTACCTTCAAAAAAAAAGTAGATAAGAAAGTAACAAAATACCTCTAAAAATCTCCCAACTCCACCAAAGCTGATCCATGGATCATGGATGAGGAGAAACTCAAAAACAAGGCAACAGAATTATATAAAGTGATTAAAAGTATATAACAACAACAAAACAAGTCAGTAAGGTACTGAGCAACCTGAAACAGGATACAACTAAGCAGATAATGGACTTAAAAAATAAAAAGAAGAAAGGAAAGTGCTCTAGAGGATATGGCTGCATGTATGTTTGAGTATGTAGGATTGATAACCATGTTGCTAAGTTGTTACTGGATCATTGAACTTCTTTGCAGTCTCACTGCTTGAATGTAAACTTTGTATGCTTTAATTTTGTAACTTTAACAACTAGGTGTAAGAAGACAGTATGTAATTTATCAACTAGTGATTTCTTACTGCTTTTTTTCCCCTGAGATTCTGTATTGTTTCTACCCTTTTTTATGTTTTGTTTTTTTTTCTCTTTAAATAAAATTTTAAGAAAAGAATGTTTTATGAGATAATATATGGTCTATTTTGGAGAATGCCCCACACGCAGCTGGGAAGAATGTGTATTCTGATGTGGTTGGGTGGAACACTCTGTAAACATCTACTAAGTCCAATTGCTCACAGGTATGATTCAGTTCTGTTATTTCTTTGCTGACTTTTTGTCTAGTTGATCTATCTCTTTGTGGTATTTGGGTGTTAAGATCCCCTGTTATAATTGTGTTCTTGTGTATTTGGTTTTTCATGTCCATTAGTATCTGTCTTATATAGTTCGGTGCTTCTGTATTTGGTGCATATATATTTATAATTGTTAGTTCTTCCTCTTGAATTTTTCCACTAATGAGTATGTAGTGACCTTCTTTATGTCTTTTAATCATTTTAGGTTTGAAGTTCATGTTATCTGCAAATTGAATAGTTATCCCTGCTTTTTGCTGGGTTTCTGTTGCATGGAATACTGTTTCACATCCTTTGTCTTTTAATCTATGAGTTTCCTTTTGTGTCAGATGTGTTTCCTATATACAGCATATTGTGGGATCATGTTTCTTGATCCATTCTGTCAATCTATTTATTTTTATAGGTGAATTGAGGCCACTTACATTTATGGATATCACTGATATGTACTGGCTTGACTTTCCCATGTTATGTTCCAGTTGCTTTTCCCCTTACTTAATTGCATATCCTACCTGGTGGTTTCTTCCTGTTGTTGTTTTGGTGATTGTGGTCATTTTTATCTCTGTGTAGTATGACTTTCAGTACTCTTTCTAGAGTTGTCTTGGTGGACATGAATTTCCTCAGTTGTTCTTTGTCATGGAAGTATCTTGTTTCTCCATTAAATTTGAATGAAAGTTTTGTTATGTACATC
This sequence comes from Hydrochoerus hydrochaeris, assembly GCA_004027455.1. Taxonomy (NCBI): domain Eukaryota; kingdom Metazoa; phylum Chordata; class Mammalia; order Rodentia; family Hydrochaeridae; genus Hydrochoerus; species Hydrochoerus hydrochaeris. The sequence goes on from PVLA01003744.1 coordinate 174,967, forward strand.
AGTCTGGATTGAAAGTTGTTTTCTTTCATGTTTTGAAATACCTCACTCGAAGCTCTTCTTGACTTGAGAGTTTGTGCTGAAAAGTCTGTTGTGATTCTATTGGGATTTCCTTGGTAGGTGAGTTTTGTCCTTTGTCTAACAGCTTTTAGCATTCTGTTTTTATGCTGCATGTCTGAAATCTTAATTATTGTATGTCTGGGTGTGCATTTATGTTGATTGTGATTGTTTGGCATTCTATATGCCTCACTTATCTGCATATCAGATTCTTTCCCCATGTTTGGGAAATTTTCTTCTATTACTTCTGTGAATATTTTGACTGCATTATTTGCATTGACTCCTGCCTCTTCACTGATGCCAATTAATCTTACATTTTTTCTGTTGGCATCACCTTGAAGCTGTTGGATTGTCACTTCATGGTGCTTTGTTATTTTTAAAAGTTCTATCCTTTCATGATTACTAATTGCTATCCTGTCCTCAAGGTCTGAAATCTTTTACTCAGCTTCATTTAAGCAGTTTTGCATGCTTTGAATAGAATTTTTTGTTTCTTGGATGTCTCTTTGAGTTTGTTTCATGAATTCTGCATGTTTTCTATAGTGTTCATTCAAGGTTTCAATCAGTTTCCCATGCTTTTGTACTTTTTTCTCAATTTCTTCTTTAGCTGCACTCAGCAACTCCTTTACCAATGTTGTTATTTCTGTCTTTATGTGGGAGAGTACTTCTAATTTGATTTCCTCTATAGCCTCAAGGAGTTGTTTTTTTTTTTTTTTTTTTTTCACTTGCTATCTTTTCAGAGATTCCTGGTGTGTTACTTTTGGGGTTTTCTATTTCAATATCTCCTGCATTTGCTTCCGGTGGACTAGATGTTTGAGACTGCATTTTGCTTTTTTGTGTTGCCATTTTCACTCTGCCTGATGTTTTCTGTGTGTAGGAGGGTGTCACCCACACACTTTTCAGACTCACCAAGATCTTACAGTTAGTTGGAGAGGGCTTTACTATGGCCTTATTTACCCACTGTACACCTGTATTTTAGGGGCATACTCACCACACTGACACAGTTAATCCACTGTAGTCCAAGGTTTGCCACTTGGGAGCTAAGTTCCAAGTTTTTTCCATGTGTTGGAATTCCGCCAGAGCATGTGGTCAGGGCCTGAGGCTGGAATCTGGGTCCTGTTTGCTGCTTGGCATTTGCTGGGCATGGCCCGGTTGGGCCCTTGTCCCTGTGTGCAGCCCAGGGTGGTCTTGGACACAGTGCATGGTCTTGCCACCTGGGAGCAGGCTCAAAGTCTCTTTCCATGCACTGGGATTCTACCAGAGTGTGCAGTCAGGGCCCGAGGCTGAAATCCGACTTCACACTCTTAACATGAATATACTGAACTGCTTGGTTTTACCTTACCTGTTCCAATCACATAACCTCAGAACATAATCCAGTGTTCCCTGACTGTTCTGTTGACAGAAATGTTTCAAAAACTATGCCATCCCAGACAGGATACACCATCACTGAAGCCTATCATGATAGTCCTTCTACCGTCTCCAAGAAGCTAAACCAAAGAAAAGCTGTATCCCCTACCCCTTAGCCTGAAAGAGACAGCTTGCTTTGTTGCTGGTCATGAGGATAGAGGGGAGTCCCGCTCAGGTTTTACAGATAAACCTGCTTGGGTTCTTGAGTTCTGCTCCCCTATAGCTTATTCCCCACCTTTCAGCTACAACTGCATTCTGCATCCATGTAAAACCAGTACCACACAGAAGATGCCAAGGTCTGACACCAGAGGGAGCAGGAGGCAGACTGCCTTTGGTCATGGCTGCAGGGGTCTCCTGAGTACCTGCATGGCTGAGTGCTTTGAACCAAATCCCAAGGAACAAATTCCCTATACAGCTGCCATCCTGGTGCATGGTGTTCTAGGACTTTCTTCTCAAAACCAAAGCCTTTGGCTTTTACAGTTTTGAGCCAGCAAAAGATGGGGTCTTACTTATTCCTCACATACCATCAAGGAATCCTACCTATTGTCCTGCTGTAATGCACTTAGCATTTTTTAATCCTAATTTCTTCAGCAACCAAGCTCTCTTCTGCTCCAACCATGCAGGGTTCAACTTCACCCTAGCTTCCTTTCTGGCCAAATACAAAACTTGGAAAATTATTCTGTTGGGTTTTTGCTCTTGATTTTCAGTGTAGAGCTGGCTATAAGCCTCCCACAGTGTGATGTTTGGGTACTTCGAAATTTCCTCCATCAAATAATGAGGTTGTTGCCCTTGGTCTTGGTCTCATGCAAATTCTGAACATAGTAGCAAAATGTATATAAATTTTTTCTGCTAAAGCATATCACATATGGCCTGAAGTCCAACTGCTAATGTTACTGGGTTTTGGGGTGCTGGAGTCTCATTCTGGAGCTGGTTTCTAGGTTCTTTCTGTCTTGAGAAAAGAATTGGTCAAGAAAAATTCAAATGGTAGCAAAGTTTATTAAAGATAGGAAAGAAAACAGGATCAGCTGACAGATTCTGAGCCAAATAAAAGTAGAAAAAGAAGTACACCCTACAGCTTGAGGGCAGGCCCCTGTGCAAGAGAGAACACTGGCAAAAACTCAACACCCTTTCCGTATGAGCCACTTCTCAGGCTGATGTCAGGTCATCCCACTGAAAAGCCGCTTGACTTCTCAGGAGAAACTTGTGTGCAGGGCTTTGGGAGCTGTTTCGTGTGTAATACTTTGTATTACACAGGTCAAACCTACTGTGGCAGTCACTTTTGTTACAACGTAATTTCCTGTTTTATTTACCCCCTGAGGGACACAGCCTCCCATAATTCTTTATGGGGTGCTGATGGGGTGGAGGTCTCCATCTCCACACAGCTACTCCCTGCTGAGAGGGGACACAGGCTCTACCTACTGGGGAGTATGTGCTATCCAGCTACTTTGGGGTGTTGTGGCTCACCTGGTTGGGTTGAAGAAAGAAATTTGTCAGAAGATAATGAGAATCATTAGTGACTATTGAGTTGTCTGTTCAATGGGAGAAAGAAACTTTACTATTTTAAGTGCCTGCCTGGCAAGTGTGAGGTTGTGAGTTCAATCCTCAGTACCAAAAAAAAAAAAAAAAAAAAGAAAGAAAGAAAGAAATTTTACTATTGCTTTGAGGATGTGGAACTCAAATATGAAGAGCAGGTCAGATTTCCATGCTTCTTATGTCAGAAAATATATAGCAAAAAGGGAGGTTTCGTAATTATTGATAGCCCGAGAGCCACAGACTTGGCAAGATTACCCACATGATGAATCTAATCAAAAATGCGAGTCCTGATAAAGGGTACCATTTAGGCTATGGTGAAGTGGGGTCCTCACTTTGTAAACATCCTCAGCCTATGCAAGAGCAAGGCACAGAGATGGTGTGAGTGCTACCCTAGGGTTGGCAGTCTGTGTACCATAAAAGAGAGAAAAACAAACTATATCTTCCCCCTTTGTTCTATGAACACGGCAGGAAATGTTACAACTCTTGAGGTATTCTGTCATCCCATGCAGGTCAAAATCATTCATTGCAAGGGATCTAAAAACACATGTCTAAAGTCTCCTTGGGAAATCAAAATGCTGACAGGAAAAGAGAAGGAAACCTTAACAGCCCCTCAGGCCCTAGGCTTATTCCCAGTTCTTGAGGAACCATTCTGGTCATTCTTCAAGTGACACAGTGACAAGCTACAAAAGTTCTATATGGGAAATGTTCGCTAGAATTTTCACATGCGTAAGAAGAGAGCTATTGCTGAGAACCTCTTGACATGAGTATTGCTGTGAGTGCAGATAAGGATCACATTATACTTTCACTCAAATTATATTGCAATAGTAAGCTGTTACTTTTTAAAATTTACTGAGTCAAACTTTCCTCACTGACCAAATATACACCTAGTGGTGAAGCTGGTGGACTCTACAGTGTGTGGCTCATGCAGTTTCCTAGGACTTGGATACTTAAAATGGAATCCAGTGTGGAATGAGGAGATCCAATCTGAGCCTACAAAGCACTCCTCAAAAGACTCAAGTGTTCACTAGACAGGTGACTCTGTGTGAAGCTAGGATGATGCTGGCATTCTTTTCACAGAAGTCCACCTTTTAGTTTCCACATTGGGCCCCACTAAATCTTAGGGAGAGGCAGTTAAGCACTTAGTAGTTCTACCTAACCCTTCAGAACTCCTGTGAGGTCAGGGTGAGTCTCTCCCCACTGGGAGTTCCCTCAGCCAGATTGAAGCACTTTCAAAACAGTAATGCTTGCAGTAGTACAATCTTCAATACTCTGTTTAAGGAAATAGAGTCAGAAACTTTTTTTAATAAAACAAAACATTTTAGAATGACTTAAGGAAGGATAACACTATTATTTCTGTGTACTTGAGATCACTTGAGTTAAACTTTACTGGCTGTTCTTTCATTCAGCTTAGGCCATCAGGCTTATGTCTAAATTAACTGAATTTTTCTAGAAGAAACAAGAATCTCACCCCATTCAAAAGAAAGCAGGGAGGAAGCACATGTGTTCCTCATAATCAGAGGTTCGGCTTCTACCCACAGCCGTGAGTGCAAACACACGACTGACCCATGCTGCCAACTAAAATGACCACCAAACACAGTAGAATCATGTGCCCACTCACAGGAGAAACCAAAAAGGCTGCTGCTAATTATTGTAGAAAGGTGGACTTGGACAAGAAAGCCACTCACTGCTGATACCCAGAGATAAGAAGCCACCAAGGGGAGAAGCACAGGAAGACCTCAAGCACAAAAAGGAGTAAATTTGGGTCCGCAGCTACTCAAGCAAAAGACCAAGTTACCAACAGCCACTTCTCCCAGAAGGGTGAGAGAGCTGCGCACAGTATCACAGAAACTGGAAACATGAGGTGGAAAGGCGTGCTGAACACTAGGATGGCCAGATAGTACTTGTTGTGGTTTGTTCAAATAAACCCTCAAAGCCTTATGTGGTCATGGCGGGGGCGGTGGGGGGCTTTGAAGGATGGCTGAGTCTAACATTTTTGATTGGTTAGTTGCCTAGCGCTGGGATTGGTGGTGTGAGTGTTGTACCCACCTGGGAACAGAGCTGGCATACAATATAAGGGAGGGAAGGCGGCATACTTTTTCCTTTTGCCCTTTTTGCTCTTGTCGCTTGCAGTCACCATGAATGGCTGCCCCTCCACCATGCCACCTTTCCTTGGAGCCAGCTGATTATGGCCTGAAACCACCAAAAACTGTAAGTTAAATAAACCTACCCTTCCTTAAATTTGGGTGTCAAGTATTTTGTTTCAGAAATGAGAGAAAAGTAACCAAGACAGTACCTAAACCATCTGTTCTGCAACTGGATTAATAACAGATCCTCTGACTGTTGTTTACTAATTTGTACCTGCAGTGAGTGACCAAAAATGGGAAAGAGGAGAAAGAAATGTGGAGATAAACTTCAGGTAGACTTATAATCCACTTACAGGCTGGGAAAAACACAGAGGCCATGCATTTCCTTCTCCTAACCCCTGCCACATGGTGGGAAAAGCAGGAAACAGTCCCCAGCATCAAGGGAAAAGTTTCCTGAGTCTTCCAGGCTAAGGGAAAGAGAAGGGGGAAACAACAAACAAAAACCTTTGTGGCATTTCGGAGACAGAAACAAAAAAATCCACCGAAAGTTCTTATCCACTGCTCCTGGTTGGTTGAGCCAAATGCGTTACCAGGTTTTAGGGAGCTGGAGTCTCCTTCTAGAGGTGGCTTCTGAATTCCTTCTGTCCTGATCAAAGAATGGGTCAAGACAAGCGCAAAACAGTGACATGGTTTTATTAAAGGTAGTAAAGGAAATAGGCTTTGAAGAGAGTTTGGACCACATAAAAGAAGGAAAAGAAGTACACTCTACAGCATGAGGGTGGGCCACCATGCAGTAGAGAACACAGCAGCAAAAACTGGGTGTGGCCTGTCCCTTTCATATCACTCACTACTCAGGCTGACCTCAGGTCTAGCTCCTCCTACTGAAGCCTTGCTCCAGCTCCTGGGACAAGTCCAAATGCAGGGTTTGGGAAACTGCTCTGTTCATGTGTTCTTGGATTTTGTAACTAACAGATCACACCTACCCCTGCATCCAGCTTTGCCACGTCCTAATCTCCCATTGCACTGAAGTAGCTTTTGTTCCCTACAGAAACCTCCCGAGCCTGGTCTTTCCCAGCTGCATGGCTCTCCCATCAATCTCCGTTCACAACTTCTCAGGGCTGCTTCTCCAGCTACTATCTCCAAAGCTTTCCAAACTCCTCACGCAAGCCAATTCTAAAGACTTCGAGTAGTGTCACAGCAAGGACTCCACAAAATCTGATACAAAATCTCTGCTACTTAATTACTTTTAAGTACCTTTAGTTACTTTCCTCGTCACCGAGACATAATACCTGACATGCATAATTTAAATAAGAAAAGGATAATGTTGGTTCAGTTTGTAGAGGTTTTAGTCCACAGCCAGCTGGCACCAAGGCAAAGAAGTATGGCAGAGAGACAAGACAGATATGGATTGTTTTTGGCATGGCAGCCAGTAAGGAAGGAGGGAGAGAGAGAGAGAGAGAGAGAGAGAGAGAGAGAGAGAGAGAGAGAGAGAGAGCGCTTAGGGGAAGAGGAAGGAAGATGTATCTTTTCACGCCATGTTCCCATTGATTCACTTCCTCCAATTAGGCTTCATTTCCCCAACATCCTATTTAGCTATAAAGTCATGAGTGGACTGAATTACTGAGTATCAAGCTCTCATAGTCCAATCATCTCCTCAAAGTTCCACCTATGAACACATGATGGTTTGGGGGGACATCTACATATGAAGCATAACAATATTTAATAAGCAAGCAATTCTTATGACAAATCAGCTTCCCTGAGATAGGAAGATCAGATACTGAAGTACAGTGAAATTCATGGAGGGTTACATTCTTAGAGGACCTGTAAATTGCAAAAACCATGAATTTAAAATATGGCCAGAAAAATGCCTATAAGTACCTATTTTTGTAGTTTAAACTTTAAATGTGCCATGCCTCCCACAGTTATATAATTTAATAAAATACTGTATAAAGTGTCATAATAGTTTAACTTAATTAGATTTTAAAAACTGTATTGTATTTCATCCTTCTCCTGGAGTGTCTTAATCTTCTGGCACTTAGGTTCCTTCCTAAAATGCTTGGAAGCTACAAGGGATTTGGGACACAGTTTAGGGCTTTAAAAAAAGCAAATCCAAGAACATCTGAGACAGCTACATGCAGTACAGCAACCTATTATGATGTGGGAATGCTGGTGAATGCGTCTGAGATAGATCGCAGGGCAGAAGCCAGTCCACAACAGGGAGAAATGAACAGTGCGCTTGGACTGGCTACTTCAAATATCTTGCCAAAAAAAAAATGCTGAGGATATTTATGGCTCCTGTGAAATTGTGGGGGTTTCTACAAATAATTATTAGTTGGGTTCTAAGGGGAGATTCAAGAATGACTCTGAACCACAACTTCTTGGGAGGGTACTGTACAGCAACTTGGGGAAGAGAAGGAGGAGGATCTATGAGAACCAGGAAATTTCCGAAAGTAGAATTGGACCCAAATGGAGAGTAATGTGATGTAGAAAAGAGAAGTGGCAAATTGTGCTCTCTCCCTGACTCCTGGCTAGCTGGCAAATTGCATTTTCCCTGACTCCCAGCTCATAGCATGAGCAAGAGGACTCAAACCTATAAGGGTGCAGTAGCAGAAGGGGATCTTGGAGCCTTCCATAAAAAAACAAAAACAAAAACAAAAACAAAAACAAAACAGTCGTAGAGCGCAGCAGCAGATGAGGTGGGCCATGGTAGCTGGCGAGTGACTTCATTCTGAACATCCCCAGGAAAAGCTGAAGTCTATCACTCATTCTAGGACATCATCTTGGTGGGTGGGGCCAGCTGAACTCAGGACTTGTAGTAGCCATGGGTTGGCTCCATCTGGGGGCTACCAGTATCTGGGTGAAGCACAGGCACAAAATTTACCCAAGAGCAAGATTGTCGGAGTATCCAGAGTCGGTGAGCTAGGAACAAGCTGGCAAGAAATACCCATAGTGTTGTGAGCTGAACAGCTTTGGTCACAGACCCACAATCGGTGACAGGATCAGCCTGAACTTCTGTGGAGTTGAACTGGCATCCCCTCCAATGGGTTTATTGGAATTATACAGCACCCTGCCTTAATCTTGCGGTGAACTTGCTGGAATCATACAGTGTGGGTGTGGGCTCTGTCTGCCTCGTTTATCTATGAGTAACAGCAGGGACATGCCTGGAATTAGATACTAGCACAAACTTGTAGACATTAAAGACTTTAAATCACCGAGAAATCTCTCTCACACACTCTCTCTCTCTCTCTCTCTCTCTCTCTCTCTCTCTCTCTCTCTCGTTTTTGGAGGGAGTGTTTTTTCTATTTTTTATTGCATATTCTTATTTTGCCATGAGTGTGAACATTGATTTTAGCTTTTTGTTTGTTTGTTTCTTCCTTGTTTTCCTCCAGTCTTCACCAGTCTCCAAAAGCTTTGGTAACCTGCCTTCTCTTTTTAACTTTGCTTGCAATCTCTTTCTCTTCTTCTATTTCTGTTCTTTCTTCCTATCCCTTTTAAATTTTCTCACAAGAGGGTAAAATTACTCAATGGATGGTATATGCACTGTATATAAATTTCTGAGTTGCTTTTTTATTATTTTATTACATAACTATAAATCTTATTCATGTGGCAAATTAATAGTTATCACAGTTTATCATTTTATAGGATGGGTTAAATCTTGTTATTAGTAATGGTACTACCTTAGCCAAGGTGACACAGTTGTTCTAATCAGTTCCTCTTTCATGCCAGGAACCATAATTTTCTGAATGTCATAAACAGTAGTATAGTCCAGTGCCAAAGAACCAGAGTCTAGGACAAATAGGCAAATTCTCACCCCTAATAAATTGAAGAGACAGGCTCTTCCAACATACTTAAAAGTAAAATCCAACTATATCTGGGAGACATTTCTGAAAAACACTAATTTCCTAAGGAATTGTTGATACTAGCAATAAAGCTACCTATCATAAGCAATGTACAAGCATTAGGGCAGAACTTTTAAAAAAGAAAAACTGTAAGACACTAAGGCAAGATGCTACCCTAGACCTCCAGCTCATCTATGATAAAGTCAGGGGACAGTTAAGTGGAACAAATTAAAAACTGCTCACTTGAGCTCTGTGAATGGGTAACATCAGAAGTAATGAAACACAAAAATGAGGCTCTAGAAAATAAATGAGAAATTCTCAGATAACTAAAGAGATGATAACCATAATGAAGGACATGTTTAACAAAACTAGGTTATATACAGATTTTTAAAAATGAGTTTAGGAAAGGATGGAAAGCATGAATGCCCAACATAGGAAAGAAGTAGAATCTGTGAAATAACTTCAGACAAATATCCGGGAGATTAAAAATTCTATTGAAAGTATACAAAGCATAATCAAGAAATGTGCAGACAGAATATCAGATCTAGAAGCTGGGCTTGCAGTTAACAATCATAAATACAAACACTTCTGAAAAGATCAAGGGGCCAGGAAATATCAATTCAACAGCCACTAGATTATGGAAAGAATAACAACATAATGTTGACTGGAATCAATTAAAATCAGTAGATTCAGCAAAGGACATAAAAAACCTGTTCTCAGAAATAATGTCAGAAAACCTCCCAAGCACAGAAAAAAGGAACATGACACACAGATAAATGAGGCCTATAAAATGCCAATTAGCCATGATCAAAGAAAAAAAATCTACACCAAGGCATACAATAGTCAAGATTCCAGAAATTCAACACAAGAACAGAACGTTAAAAGTTGTCAGAGAAGGAAAACAGATCACCTATAAAGGAAAGTCCATCAGAATCAGAGCAGACTTCTCAACCCCAACATTTGAGTCAAGGAAAGACCGAAGTAAAAGTATTTCAAGCCATTAAAAAAAAAGAAACTTTCAACACACAATGCACCCCACAAAACTATCTTTTGAAATAGATAAAGAAATAAAAAATTTGCATGATAAAGGACACCTGAAGAAATTCATGACCACCAAACCAGCACTCCAAAATATTCTGAAAGATATATATATATATATATATATATATATATATATATATATATATATTGGTACCAGGGATCGAACTCACTACCTTGTGCTTGCCAGGCAGGAATTTATGCCATTGAGCTAAATCTCTGGCTGAAAGATATTCGTGAAAGAGATAACAAGTCTAAAATTCTATGTACCCCAATAGAATGAATACACCAGGTAAGGGAACCAATTAAACAGAGGGAAAAGAAAGGTAAACAATAACAGAAAAATAATGAGGCAAAGATAAATCAGTATAAATCAGTTATAACTTTCAATGTAAACGGTCTCAATTTACCAATCTGAAGAAAAAGACTGGTTTAATGGGCCAAGAAACAAGATCCTACAATACGCTGCACAAAATAAACGTTTAACTCAAAAACAAATTCACAGACTGAAAGTTAAAGAATAGGGAAAAAAATCCATGTGACAGGAAGCAGGGTAGCAATTCTTTTTGCAAGCACAGTGGATTGCAAACAAAGATTGATCAATAGAGATTAGATCACATACACACTTGTTAAGTGAACAATCTAAGAGGAAGAGATAACTATAAAATAATCTCAAAGTGCATTTGGAATTAAAAGAAACATAGAATAGCGAAAGCAAGTTTAGGCAACAAAGGCAAGGCAGGGGCATCACAGTCTCTGACTTCAGATTACATTACAAAGGTACTATAAAAACAGTATGGTACTAGAGAGAAACACACTTGGGGATCAGTGGAACAGATTAGGAGATATAGAAACAATTTCAGACACACTCAGCCACTTTGTCTCTCACAAAAGGACCAAACACATTCACTGGAAGAAAGGTATGTTCTTAAATAAATGCTGGGAAAACTGGCTTTCCACATGTCAAAGACTAAATCTAGACTCATTTCTCTCAGTATGCACTAAACTAAAATCAAAATGGATCAGAGATCTAAATATTAAAGCAGAAACATTAAGTCCGCTGAAATATATAACAGTTAGAACTCTTGGAAGACATAGGTATAGGCAAAGACTTTATGAACAAAACCCCCAACTGTACAGGAAATATTATAAAGAATCAACAAATGGGATCTCATATTATTAAAAATGAGTACAGCAAAAGAATCCACTAACAGTGAAGAGAGACAGAAAAATTTTTGCCAGCTGTTCTTCAGTCAAAAACCTAGTATCTGGAATATATAAAGAACTAAAAAAAAAAAAATCTGAGTCTCCAAATTTAAAGACCCAATCCAAAAATGGACATATGAAATGAATAGACACTTCTCAGATAAAGAAGTATGAGCAGCAAATAAACATGTGAATAAAAGTCTCAATTATCACTGGTCATTAAAGAGATGCAAATTAAAACAATGCTGAGATTTAATCTTGGACAAGAAAGAATGGCTACAATAAAGAAATCTACTAATGATAAATCCTGGCAGGGCTGTGGGGAAAACGAAAACCTTCTGTACTGCTGCTGGGAATATGGTTTGGTGTAACCACTGTGGAAATCAGTGTGGAAATTCCTCAAAAAACTAAAACTAGTTTCCATTTGACCCAGATATTCCTTTTCTTGGTGTCTTCCCAAAAGAATTAAAAATATTATACCATAGCAATATATTCACACCCATGTTTAAGCAACACAATTTGTAATAGATAAATCTTGAAACAGCCCAAATAAATAAAGAAGATATATTTATTTTTATACAATGAACACTACTTAGCCATAAAGAAGGAAAAACTTGAGACATTTCTAGGTAAATGGATGTACCTTGAAAGCATACTCTTAAGTGAAATAAATGAGACACACACATTTAAATATTGCATTGTTTTTCTGGAGTGAGAAATTGAAAGGGTAAATCAGAACCAAAATATATAAGATACTGGGAAATGGGAAGAAAATGTTCAAATGGGAAGGGGAACCATGGGTGGGGGAAGCAGAATGGAAAGAAGAGAAAGGAAACAATGGAAACAAATCTTTCTTAAATTGGAGAGGAAGAGGGGTTGAAGGGAGGAGAGATCAGGACACATTACACACAAAATATTTTATAGACAAGTACAAACGTCCTCGGATGAATGTGATCATAATGCGTATCACTATGAAGTGTTTAATACAATTAAACAATGCATTAGAGGGAATTAGATTTAACCATGGGGCTATAAAATCCAAAGTCTCGTCTGATATTAAGCAAACACTTAGCTCTGAGCTAGCATTACCCTGTAGAGACTGGGTCTTTTTGTAATTCAGGCTGGCCTCAAACTTGTGATCCTCACATCCCAGCCTCCCAAGTATGGAGATTACAGGCATGTGCACTAGGCCAGTTTATTCCATATATGATTAAATGCACTGAATATAAGTAGTCTAAATACCCAATTAAGAAGATAAAAGTTGTCAACCAACCTAAAAAGAAAGCGATAGTTATTTGCTGCTTAAAAATATGAAGGCAAAAATAATATAAAAGATGTAAAACTTTGTACTATCTTAACACTAACAAAAAAGTGGAGTGGAAATTTAGTATCAGTCAAAAGGGATATCAAAGCAAGGAATTTTCCATGGAAAAAGATGATTATCTCCTAATACTACATGTGTGTCACCTTGTCAAGATGATACAATATTCCTAACTGGTTACCAGACATATATGAATAAAGAACTGTCATATCTTCAAAATTAAATAGAAAAATTCAGTTATAGTAGAAGACTTAATACCCTTCTTTTAATACCATATTGAACAAGTAGTCAAACAAATCAGTAAAGATGTGGATGTAATCAGTGCTGTCCATGACTTTATCTAATTCCCTTTATACCTGGCTATATGTTCATTATATGATAATAGATTCGTATATATTTATATTTATCTGTTGCTCTCTATATACATGTAAATATTTTTCAATTTGTATGATTTAAATATATGCAGTTGATTTTATTTCTTAAGAAAAGCCTTTAACACAAAACAATGCACCCAAATACACAAGTGATTATGTGAAAGCTTTCTTTCTCAAAGGATGAATGTCTTAACACAACAGTATTATCGCATTATATACCTGCAGTGTTTTGTATCAACAAAGCACATAGAAATTTATACAGTTTTCATATAGTCCATTTAAACTTTGTAATGAATCAATGGGATTTTGTAAATCTGGTTTTTAGCTCCCTCTCTAATGCTAAATCTCATGAATATACACAAAACTTGGAAATGAGTCCTCTGAGCAGTGTTTTTAAAATTGACATGCAAATAATCAAAGCTAAGATTTTCAAAGCACAGGGACACAAAACCCACATTTAGAGTATGATGTTTTCAGGTACCAACAGAAGCCAGGATTTAATATCAGCGACTTAACTGGATGTATTTAGAAACGCCCGTTCTGAAGAGCCTCAGCACACGAGGGAACCTGGGTAATGGGGAGGCATGCAGCTACCTCTGCGAGTGACGCATGGTTAGGGTTTGCATGGAGACGTCCCCCTAAGGCCTCCTCGGGTGTTCAGGTTCGGCCTTTGGGAGGGGAATGGGTCATGGGGCTAGATACTCACCAGTGGACCAATCCCCTGGGAAGTTCACAGCTTCACGTGACGTGGGAGGTGCAGCCTGCTCTGCGAAGAGAGTCACTGGGGGCATGGCCTGGATGCGTCTGTCACTCCCAGGCAGGGCTGGGGGTATGGCTCAGCAGCACAGCACCTGCTTGGCAGGCATGAGGTCCTGAATTTGATTCCTGGCACCCGAAAAAAATAAAGAAAAAGAATAAGCTCGCCTCCTTTAAACTGGGGGTGTTGTGTATTTGTGTCCAAGCCACCCAAACATAAGACATTTATAATGGCTATCCAGAAAACAAAGCACCCCAAAATTTGACCTAACAAAGCTATGTAGCATACATGCCTTGGTTGTGAGCCTGGCTTCTCAGTTCTGAGTGCATTGTACTCTAACGTCTAGTATCAGATCATTAAATGACCTGTATATTTAGAAAAAAATTATGTAATAATAATCTGGCTTTTCACATACCCTCCCCACCTTTGGGGACAGTGTGCTGGTCAGAAGACTTCATCACCCATTCATAGTTCTATTTTTCATTTTATGATAAGTGTCAGTGTTCAGGAGGGAGGGGCCACCTCAGTGTCAGCTTGCATGGTAAATGTGAAGGTTCCTCAGTGGGTCATTAGTGGCCAAGTGGATTTCTCTGTGCTGCCAAAGCGTGGTGCTGGACCTACAAGATGGAGACAGAGCAAGGCTTTGCTAGACATCAGTGGCCTCTTCCAAGAATTTTCTTTGGCATTGTTCTCTTTTTCAGAACTTCTAAGATTGGGTATGATACAGTCATTTTCACTGAAGAGGATACTGAGTCTTGGAGATGCTACATGCCTTGTTCAAGTTGAACAAACTTATAAAGGATGAAACCTTGGGTCTGCCTCAGGACTTTTGACTCCAGAATCGAACTTTATCATTTGCTGGGAATAAAATATGATCAATTCTGAGTGACTTGACTTGTGGTACCTGTGAGATCTCCTCAGGTGCTTGTAAAAGGCCTGGGGTCTGATGGAATGGAACAGGGGGATATCTTTTGCACAGTGCATCTACCAAATGCAGTGAAGACATTCTAGTGTCAAGTTGTCTGTGAAAATCCTTTCTACCTCAAGGTCAGCATCCATTGCCAAGATTCAGCCCCATGGCGTTTACATGCTTATTCAGTCACTGGAGCTCTGGTTTGCCATACAAATAGCATATGTGCACGTGTGTGTTGGTCTAGTCCATGTATGCATGTGAGCATGCCTGATTCTTTTTAGATGCTGTTGCTAATTGGAAATGATTTTTCTGCACAGGCAGGGGCTGAGCCAGAATCTGAGTAGATGTTGGTCCCTGCCTTACAGGTCGGGGAGTCTCCAGGGCTAGGATCATCAGTATTAGTTCAGCAGCTGGTTCCACTGTAGCTCATTACTCGTGCCTGGCTGTCTCATGGGGTCTGGAGAGCCGGCTAAGCCGTACAGGGGACAGCAGCCCGGATGGTTTGGGTGTGGGGAAGGGGGAGGCATTTCTTCATTGAGCAGAACCTGAGGTAATTAAAACCAAAGCAGCTAATCTGTTGTTGAGATCACTGTGGCAGTCGGTTATTTCTGTCTATCCAAGGATGACAGCCTTACCTTGAGCTGTCTCCCTCCCAAATGAAGAGTTAGCATTTACTGATCTTGCCAAGCGAAATGCTTTGCATATGTCTACAGTCGGCTCGCCGTCCATGGGGAGCCTTCTTGTGAGTGGTTAGTATTTTGTAAGAAAGTACAAACTAGAATTTCAGTCTTTCATGAAAATGAAGAATGAATCCTTAAAGTAACTGACATTTACAGAGGAATTAGCATCTAAACTCCTTGAGGGCAAGAACTATACACTTCCACCTTTGAGTCATACAACCATATCAGGTACATAGTAAGTGTTCAATAAAGGTTTGTAGTATCTGACTGAATTATAATTTCAAAAGAAAGTCAACTCATAATTCAGAATTGTAAAAAATGTATTTCATGAATTTGTTTCAACACTGTCTACTTAACCTCACTTGCCTGCAATTTTAAATCTGTAGATTTTATAATGCTAAGCCTGGTCTTGGTGGTTCTATTTACTTATATATATTAGATATGTATGTATTTATTTAAAATATATTTTATACAAATATAAGTTTATACACTAAAGTATGCACACCAATTTATATTGGATTTATAAAACAGTAAGTGAAGCCATGCAAATGAAAGAGGAAGCCCAGGGAAGGCATATTTAGTGGGAATTAATTTCAGCAAGCCTAGGCTGGAAGATTATACAACAATTGCTATCTGGCTGATTAGTTTTATGTCTTTAAAACCTTACCACTAGGCTATAGACTTTGGCTTTATATCAAAACTCTATAAAATATTCAAATAAAAATTAGACTCCGAGCTCTGTTACATGTTTGGCCTAGATACCATTTTTCTCAAGATTTGTCATTCTTATATTTTTGCCATTTTCATCACATTTTAGCATCATGCTCAAATTTATAGTTTTAACTGTGATTCTTATAAGCCAAGGTGTTTCACTACAAGTCAATTTATTACATTGCTATATTCTTGAACTATTACTATTAATTATATTAATGCTATTAATTATGATCTCTATGATATATAAGTTGCATACATATGATTAAATGGAATCTATGTGGTCCTAATATTTTGTTGCATTACAAGCTGTTTATAATTTATTAAGCTACTTGTGGTACTTTAAATAATGTGGTGCTTCTAATAATTACCAGAACATACAATCATATATGTACACATGCATATATAACATATTAAGTATTTACTTTGAAATAATCTTTAGAAATTAATAATTTGAGAATTGCTGTAATGCTTTAAACATGGGATTCCAGGAACACAGAATACTTTCTAGAGAATAAAACATTTCACAAAACAATAAGTTACTATTTAGAGACTTCAGAGACATGGAAGGCAAACATTTTTGATCTTCTGCTTGGTAGTAGCTAACAGCTCTAGATATTTATATTTGCATTACCCAAAAAGGAAGGACATGTATCAGATGTTTCTGTATAGATGTATTTTCTCCTGGAAGTGAATCTCTAAAACTGATGTGATTAATGTCTTAAATTTTTCTTTGAATTAATAAATGTATTAATAAATGTATTCACTTATAAGTATGTATATTAATACATTAATAAAGGTATTCATTTATCAATACCAACTGTATAGAAACCACTGTTAGCAGAATGTTAAACACAAATGAATAAAAGGCATATTATTTGTCTATAGAGAGCTTATAGCGGGTATGGTGGCAGGTGCCAGGATGAGTACAGAAAAGATGCAGATGCAAACCTCACCTCAGGAAGCCTGCTGTTTGGTAGGAAGGATAGATTCACCATATAAACCTCTTGAATAAGTAGCAGAGTATGATATATATTATGAGAGGGAGCTAACTCAAGTGTTACAGAATCCAAAAAGCAGAGAGTGCATTTGATGCATGGGCTTCACTGAGCAGGAGGCTTTCAAATGAAGTTTGACAGACATAAAATTCCAATTGCTTTCCAGTCACCTTCAATATCTTTAAGGTACCAAAAGGAGTTTGACACTCGTCCCATTCTCTTAATAGTTACAATTCCTGATGGCTCAGGAGAGAAGTCACAGTGAGATGTGACCCGGGTGGGTGCCAGAAGGCACAGAGGAATGTAATTGTGTAAAAGGACATCTAAAGATGACATGCACTTTGACAGTCACTTTCACATGACTTCGAAGCCTCACATAATGATCACTTGACCTATTTCTTTAGCCCAGGCCTTTCCTCTGAAATCCTTGCCCACAAAGTCAGATGCCTGTTGCTTGCATTACTCTGGATAATTTGAAGCCTTTTCATGAACTCAGCCTACCTCCATCTACACACTTGCTCCTGGCCCCAGTCCTGGTGCTGGCAGTCACTGATATGGTTTCTTGGTATCTTCTTGTAAGACTGTTCGTTTCTACACCCTTGGAGTTTGATGTGGTTATTTTCTTAATGAACACCATCCACCATCACCAAAATCAGAAACAGAATTGATTCTTGGAATTTTCCTTTAACTTGTTTCCTAAGTTTCCCATGCTGGGCTCACACTTGTGATTCTCGTGACTCAGACTCCAAATTATAGGGCTATGCCACCATAACTGACTTCTTTCTTTTATAATATAATGTTTATATGTTTTTGGAGATAAAAATTTTTAGTAATATATGCATGTATTTATAGTAACAAGTGACCATAAATAAAAATCATAAATTGTTTTTCTGTGATAGGAATATATTTTTTGGAGGTATCCTGTAAAAATACAAAAAATACATGTCTTGTTATGATCATGAACCAACATATTATGACATTCTATATTTCAATAACACAAAAAGTGACCTCAGCCAGGTGTGGTGGCACGTGTCTATAATCCCAGCACTCAGGGAGTCTGAGGCAGGTAGATTGCTGTGAATTTGAAGGTTTGGGTTACACAGTGAGTTTAAGACCAGCCTGAACTATATAGTGAGACCCTGTTTCAAAGAACAAAACAAAAGTAAAGTGAAGCTCTGCCCAAAAAAGATGTTTGGTAACAGAAAACATTAAATAAAGGGACTATTAATACAATTTAGATGCCAAATAAAATCATTTAAATTGAATAAAACCACAAATATGTAACAGCTAAGTTATTCTTAAAATGAACATTTAAAGCACAAAAACATTAATTGCTCTAATAATTGCCTTGGGTTTTCTTTTCTGACAAATATTGCAGATGTAGAAAAACTCAGACCACTCACTGGAGGTCAAACGCCTAAGTGTTCATTTGGAAGCATTTTCCAGCTGCCGCTAAGGAGTGCAACTTTGACACACACTCCTTGGCGGTTTTCTCAGTGAAAGTTTTCTGCCCACTTCCCTGACTGTGCTTTTCCCATGAAAACATACTGCTTGTGCACATTCAGGCTTTGACTGGGCTCTGATTTCATGTGGGTGTCCTGGAGCACCCACCCTCTCTTCCACTCTTTGCACTGCATGTTAACTTAGTCACAATGAAATGCTGCCCACAGCAAATCCTCAAGCCCTAGAAAATGCAGGTGAATAATGTGTCAGAAAGTATTCAGATAACACGATTTCAGATCTTGTAGTAAGGCTCACAACACTGCTTGGAATCACAGGTCATGATTGCTAATTTAAGGAGCTTGCCTCTAAAAGTTGTTACATTTTGGAGCATCACACATAGGGTTTTGTGTACATATACTTAGTAAAGTTTTTATTTATAAGAACGACCCATTTGTATCAGCAGACAGGGCCACAAACACACACAATGTGAGAAACGCTACAAGCAAGTTAGACGGATCGGACTGTGATCACTTATGTCCTGGGGGCTCTTAGCCAGTCCAGGAGCCAGCCTTCTACTCCCTGTACCAGGGTTCCAGCCTTTGCTCATCCCTTGATGCCACTGAATTTCTTCAAACCAGAAACATCTAGATCAACTGTTGAGCTTGAATTCTCCCAAGAAGATTGTACCACTCTTTCTTGTGTTTTTAAACTCCTAATTTTTCCTGGGATATAAAATAATTTTCCTAAGAAATGCTGTAAGCAATTCCCACATGGAAATACCAGTTCTTAGAGTAGCCTCACTCTCTCTAGTCAGGCTATTCTTAATCCTTTACTGTCTCATATTCAGAATCATTGTCTAAGCCTGTAACCCTGATGAGGTCTTCCGCAGGATTAAGTGTCTTTAACGGAGTCCCCATAGTTCTTAGACTAAAGACCAAATCCTTAAAATGCTCTACAAGACACCTTGGCACTTTCCCTGGCCTCTTAGGACTCTCCTCCTCCTCTCAGCTTCTGTCTTTCCCTTGAACAGTCCAGATACCCCTTTTATTTCCACAATCTCCTTGAATTTTTGCATTTACTATTTTCTGGACCTCAAATCTTCCTCACTAGTCATCTGTCTGATATCAGCTCAAATAAAATTTATTTGATTAGATTTGCTTACCTCAATATTTATGGATTTTCAGTGTTCTTTACATTTAACTTCTTTCCTGGTGAATACCTGGCTCAGTTCATCTACAATGACTTGCATAGGCTTATCTGATTAATGTCTCTATTTTACTAGGATGGAAGCAAAACTATGTCTCCTTTTGCTCACTAATATACTTCTGATGTCTTACAGTTGCATAGCACAAAAGAACAACTTGCTGAATGTTCAATGAATATATTCATAGTTAACAGAAAGACAGGTTAGGATGCAAAATTTATGCTCCTTGTCAGTCACAGTAAAGGAAAAAAAAAAGATGTTCTATAATCGATATTTAACAATATAATCAAGTACTTACGTACCAGGCACCGTGTTCATTATTGTAGCACAAGAGTGAAACCAACAGAAAACATCTCTTTCTGCAATGGTGCATACATGTTCCCACAGGAGACCTCCAAGTACACACTATGCTAGATGGAGATTGTGCTATGGGGAAAAATCAGGTAGGTGGATAGCATGTTTTTGGTCAGATGGAGATTACACATTTATAAATGTTATCTGGGGTGACTCACTGCAATTGCTAAGTGCAAAAAGAACTTACAGGAGCCGAGGGAGAGTTGAGAATAGATGGTAGCTGGTTAAGCATAATAACAGGCATATGGATTAGGAGGCAATCACAGTCCTCTCAGTAACAGCTCCTGGTTAATGGTCAGAGATGGGTAGAAATGGTTAGACTCTGGACATATTTGGAACAAACAAGATTTGCCTATGTATGGGATGAAGGTATGAAAGAAAGGACATATTCAATGATGATTCAACATATATTGGTCTAATCCAATGGACAGATAATATCCCATCATATGCAACATGGGAGCAAGGAACTGTGAAACTGGGAATTTGGACTAGGAGAGATCAGGTTATATAGGTTAGGACATTTTAAGCAGTGATGTCTAGAATCAGTTCAAGTGAAGATGCTGAGTAGACAGCCCAAATGAAGTTTAGGGAACAGAATAGGGCTGGAAATATCAGTTTCGGGGAGATACTAGTGTCAAGATGGTCATTAGAGTCATGAGATGTGAACATGTACACAACAGGTTGGCCAACATCAGAAAGAGAAGACATCCAAGGCCTGAAACCAAGCATCTTAATAACAGGCATTGTGAAGGAGAAAAGAAAACCACAAATAGGACCAAGTGGTGACCCAAGTTGTGGGAGGAAAACCTGGCAGATGAGAAACAGTCTTATCAGCAGGGTAGTATAACTCCAGGGCATGTGATTATCTGTGCTCTCAGTTACTTGGCAAAGAAGTAGCACACAAGCTACTTATTACATTAGTACACATCTGCAGAGCAGGAAGGTTCACTGTGGGGAACCAGTACAGGTACATTACACATTTGACTTCTTTGTATGTACTCTCCCTCCACTGCAACTCCCATGTCTCCATCTCTTGGTCCCTTCCCATTTATAAATGATCTATTTCCTTGTTTCTTTCATTTATATTTTCTTTTCTTTTCTAACTTATTTTTACTTTGAGTTTCTCATACAAGAGCAACCATGCGATGGTCAAGATGGCGGGGCTGACTTACCTCATTTAACGTCATGGTGTCAAACTGTGTCCATTTTCTTACCGACAACTCAGATCTATCCTTGCAGTAGCATAGCACCATGTTCCACACAAAAACCACATTTTCTCTCATTTTCTGCTGACAGAAGCTTCAGTACTGTCAGAGGAATGGTGACACTTGAGCACATGAGGTCCCCAGGCGGCTCCTCACGGTGGGCAGGCAGCTGAGATCTGAGGCCAGGTTGTCCTCAAGGATAAGGAGAGGTGGGTGTATTTAATGTGAAATGTAGGGATTTCTGAAAGAGATTTACTATACACAGAAATTTTACCCAGGGTTCATGGGAAAACAGCACTGTCTAAGCTGGCCTTGTAATTTGGGAAAAACAAAAAAATAATTAAGACATTGGGACTTGAGCAAAAATAGCCCTGGCTGGTGATATCACACAGTGGTGAATGGGTATAAAATTGCATTCTAGTGACTTTGTCTTATATCACTTTCTGCAATCATGTGCTAATGTAATGTTTCATGGCTTTCAGACACTGCTTCTCAGGTGTCTTTCATATTAAATAAACCATCATAATCTGTTTGATCTTAAAATGAGAATGAGGTACAGACCTAGCTTTGTTTGGATGAAGGATAAAACTGGATTTCCAGAGGAATGATGATATTGATGGACAACTGTTAAAAAGAGCCAAAGATGGTTTAGTGTCATCTCTATCAGGCCAATAACCTTCTCAGACCACACTAGTTTTGCTTAGAGCTCTGAGGAACTAGTGGCAAGCTAGGTTTGAATCCTGATCCTGACACTCATATATGAACTTCTCTGGGCAAGTCATTTAATACCTCTGGGCCTTGGTCATCATTTGTAGACCACAATAACATCACCGATTTGAGTATTAAAGCAGATACTTTATGCAGACTCACCCAGAACAAAACAGATGCTTGACAAGGTTGAGTATGTACATAGAGAGTTCTGGTCATTCATGTATTAAAGGAAAAATACTTTATCAAAGGAAGAATCAGCTCAAATGTGGAAGCCCTGACAAACAAAGACAGGAAAAGTTAAGGGAATATCCAATTCTGTGATTTCACACCCAGTCACTGCATAAAAAGGTAGCTCGGCACACGGCCTGCAGACGCTGAGCAAAGCAGGAAGGCCAGAGGGGTGCTGGTCAGCAGGTGAAGAGACACAGAGGTGCAATCTGGAAAGAACTGCTACTAACTGGCAAGAAGAAATAGTAATGGCAACTGAGTTACATATAAAGCCTACTTTCATTTTGTAATCACCCAACTCTGTTTTTGCTGGAACAAAATTTAAAAGATGATGAGAAGTCAATCACCATGTGTAAGTGGGGATGGTTACAGAATCTAGGAATGGGCTTACTACACTTTTTCTATCAGAGTTAATTTTTTTTAAAGAGTGGCATAAAAAAAATAAGAAGAACACAGTGTCGAGGCTAGACATCTGAAGAAGCGTAACAGTTTAGGACTATATAAACATTTCTTGTAAAAGTCTCACTGAAAATATGTTTAAGATCACAAAGCCATCTTTAGCTGGCAGCAAAACAACAACAAAACTAATTTAGAAAAGGTCACAGTAACTATCAAGGCCTGTATGATGATTCACACTTACACGCCTCAGCCAGAAGAACAGAGAGGGAAAAAAAGGGCTTAGAGTAAACGAAAATGGATCTTATTCAAAATCAACTGAAATGTTTTAGGCCTATAGCAAGTCAATCAATCAATCAATCGATCAATCAATCAATCAATTTGTGAATTATTTTCAGGTTCCTAAAATTGTATTTGCTCATTTTTGTTTTCTCTCATATACTTGGACACCTGTAAAATGAGGAATTTTGATGAAATAACCTTTATATTCTTTCTAGATTTTAAATTTCATGATTTTCCAGTATTTCACTTAATAGGAAAAGAGAGACTTTAACTTTTGGTAGGAAATTTCTAGTTCATCAGAAAAACAAATTAACATGCCCTTGATTTACTCATTTTCCTGATAACAGTTTTCTCTTTGTAAATTATGTTAGGCATTGCAGAAAAAAAAAATTAAACTTCATTTCAAGCCAGATGGAGGGGGAAGGATTATAAGCACAGATGACATAGCATAAACTCTCAGAACCATAATCCTAAATTTGAAAGATATTTCAGCATATTGTCAAGTTAGGAACCAGTGAAAGTCTCTGTAAAATCCCTAAGCCTCCTTGCCGTGAATGGGGAGAGGACTAGTTAATAGTGCTATGGAACTAATTAATACCAGGATAGTGTTGCAGCACTGATCAAATTTGTAAATGAACATAAATTCTGAACACACTTTCAATGAAGGCTTAAAGTCACATAAACATTTGAATAGCACTATATATTATAATCTAGATATGAAAAGTCCAGGACAAGTATGTCCCATAGATTGGTTGGCCTTTGGCACTTCTTAAATTCCTGCTTTGTCAAAATATCTTATCCTTTGTAGAGTATAAAATTACTCTATCAAGCTGTGGAAAGTTGAGAAGGATAAACTGTGTTTGTAACATTCCTGCTACTAAAGCAAGAGCGATACATGTGGTTGGTATTATCAGGCCAATTAAGAAGGAGCGGAAGGGGCTAAAGGGAGGAAGACACTGGGAAATAAAAGAGGAATCAAGATATACCACATACGGGTACAAATTCCTACTGACAAACATTAAATAAGTTAGACAATTTTTACATCCTGACAATGCTGAAAACAGGCTTAACAAATGCTGGTTCAACAACATAGGGTGATACTTCTCTAATCTAATTGTGCTACGTTACTGTTTGTAGGTTATTAGGTTCTCTGGGACTTAAGAGGGCCTCAGTTGGTCCATTTGTAAATGAAGTTGGGATGGACAAACCATCCTCAGTGAGGACTCATAGTAACTATAAGTATGGGAATCGTTGTAAATGCTTTTACACAGAAATGCATTGAGCTCTCAAATACAACAGTGTGATGTAGACACTAAGATCATAATTCCTAGCTTTAAAAATTATTAAAAAAATTGGGATCTGGGGTCAGGTCACCTGGTATCAGGGCCCAAGACTGCACTATAATGCCACACTGCTTATTTAAAAACCGAAACAAAAAACAAAACATGTGCTTCTCTATTTTCTCTCCTTCCTTAAGAACATTACCTGGGGTGGGCAGCAAGTCCTCTCCAAATGTCCTCACCCTAGTCTCCCTAACCCATGAATATGTAATGTTACAGTGCAGCTGGACTCGCAGACGTGTTTGCATTAAGGATTTTAATCTGGGCAGATAATCCTAGGTCATCCGTGTCTGCCCAACACACTCTACACAGGTGCTTCTGAGATGGAGTGGGGAGTGTCAGAGGAAGGCAAGGAGAGGGTCAGTGCTGAGATTGCCAGAAGAGGGCCACGGGCCAAGGAACACACACAAGGAAGGCTCTGGAAGCTGAAAGGGTAAGGCAAAGCTTCCTCTCAAGTCTTAGGAGTACGCAGCACCACTGGCACTTTGATTTTAGCTCCACGGTTCTCCGTGTAGACTCTAGACCTACAGAGGTGTCAGACACCAGATTCATGATGTTCCATCAAATTTGCAGTAATTCACTGTAGCAAAAATAAGAAACTACTACGAAGCATGGTGAGCTCCTGTTAGCAACTCATGTGTTTCTCAGCTCCGCTGTGGTGAAAAAAAGTCAGAAGTGATTGGGTTAGACTAAATCTGAGGTTCTTTAACCTGTGAAATCATGTTAAAAAATGGTATGTGTTCTCTAGTTATATGGAATGAATTTCTGTGTTATAGGCAGTCTTTAAAATGATGCCCTGAAATTATATATATAAAAATGTTTTATATTCTCTAGTTATATGGGATGAATTCCTTTCTTACAGATAACCTTTAAAATGATGCTCTAATAATGGCTCTGATAATTATACTTCTGTGACAATATCAACATTATAGCATTGATTTACAGGGAAAATATTTTCACACTGTGGTACATGTATGATAACTTTATTTTGGCTGTGCCAAGGATTGAACCCAGGGTCTTACACCTGCTTGGGAAGTGCTCAACCGCTAAACTACATCCCCAGACCCCTGTAGAATTTTGAGACAGAGTCTCAAATTGACCAGACTGGCTTTAAACTTTCAATCTTTCTGCCTCAGCCTACCAAGTGGCTGAGATTACAGGCGTATACCACCATGTGTGACTTAAAATTATTTAAAAATAGTAAATTAGCAAACATTTTAACACAATGAACCAGAAAAATGAGGTTATTCTCTTATGACAACTCCACAAAGACGGCCCTATTTATTTTATTTTATTATTATTTTATTTTATTATTATTTTATTATTTAAAGAGAAAAAATAGAAAAAAGGTAGAAATACTACAGAATTTCAAGAAAAGATAAATAGCAAGAAATCACTAATTGATTAATTACATATTGTTCTTTTAGAAATGGTTTTTCAAGTTACAAAATTAAAGCACACAAAGTGGACACTCAAGCAGTGAAAGTGCAAACAGATCTGTTCAACAATCCAACAAGAACCTAGAAATATGGTTATCAATCCCACACATCTAAACATACATGCAGCTATATCTTTTATAGTGCTTCTTATTTCCTCTTTTATTACAATAGCAATTATACGTTTTTAAAATTTTATTTAAAGAGAAGAAAAAAAACAAAACAGAAAAAAGGGTAGCAACAATACAGAATTCTATTTTTTTATTTTATTTTTTTTATTTTAAAGAGAATAAAACAAAAGAGGACAGATCTAAGCAGATCAGAACAGAACAATGTAAGCAACACAGCACTTCACAAGACAATTGGATATTAACAGTAGCTATCATAATCTCTCTTTGAAATAGTTCAGCTTAGCTTTACACACAATAATGTCAAACATAAAGTAGAATAAACAACTCAAGAGAATGGAAGTATTCCAAGACATTCTGAACCATATAACCAAAGATGAACAATGGCTGTTACATTATCTAGTTTTCCATAAAAATTTTGTTTTTACTATCATACATATTAAAATCCAATAAGACACATGATAGAATCAATGGTAATAGAAAAACAAAATCATGGTAGGACTTCAGAGCAAGATGATATTAAATCAACACTGGCTACCATACTGTCTTGTCTTCAAAGTAACTATTCATATGATCACATATATTAAGATCCAACAAAACAGAATAAAACCATTTGAACCAATGAATGAAGACATAAGACATCAAAGCAGTATAATGGTGAACCATGATTTCCATAAAATCTTCTGTACTCTTACCATTTCTTACACTAGGGAGACTATATGGTATTTATACATGTGAGTTTGATTTATTTCACTTATGAGTATAGATTCAAGATGCATCCATTTATTTATAAATATCTCAATGTGATCATTCTT
>PVLA01003745.1:0-201331 GCA_004027455.1 Hydrochoerus hydrochaeris
TTTTTTAAAAACATGAAAGAGAAGAAATTAATCAGACAAATAATTCATCAAATGTTCCCAAAGCTACAGGAGCATAAGGCTTGCAAACAAAGATGCCCTAACAAGTGTGTGGGTAATCTAAAAAGGGAGACCTACACTAAAGTACATCACTGTAAAACTTCAGAAATCTGAGGATAAAGAGAACATTTTCAAGATTCCTAATCATAACATAAAAATGACTGCATTACAAAAAGGGTAAGAATAGCAGCAAATCCCTACTAATAACAATGGCAAAACCCAACAGAAGAACACTCTCCTCTGGAATCAGTGCTTCAACACAGAATTTTATACTCAGCCAAACCATCAATTAAATATGAGCCAGGCACAGTGCTGTAATCCCAGCACTCAGGAAGGCTGAGTCAGGAGGTTTACAAATTCCTTCCCCAGCTTGAATGACTTACTGTGACTCAAAATAAAAAGTGAAGTGCTAGGATGTAACTCAGGATTCTCAGTAGAGAGAGGGGAAAGCAAGAAGGGAGAGGAAAAGAGAAAGGAGAGGGGAGGGGAGGGACAGGGACAGGGCCTAAAAAATAAAAGCATTTTCTGACATTTGAAGCCTTCATTTTCAAGAAGATACCAATGACTGTGCTCCATTAATATCAGGAAAATCAACAAGGAAGAAAACATGGACATAGGAATTCAAATTAGTAGTGTGAAAGAAATCCCAGGATAATGACAAAGGGAGGGCCCAAAGTACAAATTCCAGAGGAGCAGTAGACCTAGGGACTGTGACATCAGGACAGGAGAGCAGAGGGCCTGGCCCAAGAACTAAGGTCACCAAGAACAGGCAGAACACTGATTAGTTACCTGACCTTTCTGATGGAACCAAGATGAAACTTCTAACTTACTCAACTTGAAATAATTACTTAGAAAGCCAAGCGAAACAGACCATTCCAGGGAAAATTTTTAAAAATCGTATGATACATACCATGCAAACATAGTATACCATATGGTTTAAATGTGAATTAACATTTACACAGTCATAATAATAAAAACCCTGAAAATTTAACCAGTTATTTAACAATTTTATACTACAAGGAGAGGAGGAAAGAGAAAAATCCAGAGGTGTGGGGGAGGGTGAGACAAGCAGTAAGTCTTTACCCTTTCAAAAGAAAACTGTCTTGGTGACTTTCCTCTCCTAGCTAAGACAAAATACCTGACACTCCAAGTTAAAGGAAGAAAGGTTTATTTAGCTTAGTTTGTGGAAGTTTCAGGAATCAGCTGGCTCCAAGGCAAGGTGGAATGGCTGAGGGTTACAGTTCAAGGGAGCAGAAGACAGCAAAACCAAACAGAGCAGGAAGAAGAACATGCCTCTCTTCCTCCCTTATATTGTAGGTGGGTATAACACTCTCATCATCCCCAGGATGTTTACAAAGTTAGGATTCTGGCCTCCTGCTGAGTCCCTTAGTTAATTAAGCTTCCAAACTTCTCAAGTTGACACAATGAACCAACCATTACAACATCCTAGGGCATGAACAGACACCCTGGGGCATATCCTCTACAATCTAGGATGTAGAACTGCTGATTCACTTAGTTAAGCTTCTAAACTTCTCACATTGACCGGAAGTATCAACCTATTAAAATAGCCAAGGATAAAATGTTTCGAAAAATTAAGAGAAACAGTAGAAGCATGTTATTTAGAAATAGGAAAGTAAATACTGAAAGAAATGGACTCCTCTGAGGAACAGTAATTGTGTATATAAGGCAGTGTGGCTGGGGCTTGCTTTATTTACTCTTGTTGACTTACATCTTTTCAAAGGATATACACATATATTGTCAACAACTTTATTAATTTCAAAGGAAAGAAGCTCTTTATTATGAATCAGGATGCATTCAGCAAACCTCACATCACACAATAAAAGGGGGATGAAGCACTGGTCACAGGACCTCACTTTCTAAAGGGAAATGGTCAGATCATCGGACTAAAACTAGGAGCCAGAGTTAGAACTCCAGACTGGAAGACCCAACTTTATATTGGTGTTTATTCACTACCTGATTTCTGTAAACTACTTGATCACCCCAATAATACTTGTAAGAAGTTGAATTCCAGACATAAAATTAAGTACTCATGAGTATCTCCTAAAAATTTTCTAAGCTCCATTCTGATATTTCATCTTTTTTGCACTATTTCAGAAATTTCATTAAAATATATACTATTCCAGCCCTAAAACATGCAGCTTCTCCTCTCTTGTAGACCATGAGGATATATATCATGGGTGTAAGATTATGACTGCGATCTCACTGTGTCACAGAAACTGCCGTGTAAGGTGCGATGGATTAACTAATGGTCAACATGTAACACTCAGCTAAACTGAATCAGCACAGCACTTGATGTGGAAGATTCAACTGGAGACTGTTGACAACAGCATAAAAAGGAGAACTGGAAAGGAAGATGCTGTGCTGTTGATTCTCCTGGAGAAGCTTGTCACGCTGGCTTTCCTGATAGGAACTCAGCTGTTCTCATGGCTGGAGGAGCTCAGGTCCTCGCTGCACTGAGGACAGCTGTGATTCTCTTCAGGGGAGCTCTGGTCCTTACTTTTGAGTAAGGTTTCCTAGCTCCAGTACAGATCCCTCAGCCTGCTGGCAGGACTTTCTAGTTTCAATGCTGACCTTTGGGCCTTCCCAGGGGTAGATCCTCAAAACAGACTTCCATGAGACATTGTCATGGTCTCCTCTAGGTCTTCATGGAAGTCATGGGCTTGAGAACTTCAACCAGACTCGTGCAGGACATTGCTGTGGGATCCAGGCCCTCAGCTGGACTTTTGAAGTCTCGAGTAAATGGACAGATCTCTTACACTCTGCCTTTGACTCTTTCCTGTAAATTATGTGTCCTGTATTAATTTTTTTCCCTTGTAAACCCTGACTACAACATAAGGGTAAGAGAAAATATCTCAGACAAAGGAAGACAAAAGTTCTTCACAGCTTCTTTTATACTCTAAGAAGCCTTCTTTGCTTTTATGAAATAGAGACTATCAGCCCACATCAAGTAATACTTCTTGAGCCTCTGCCTCTTACTACACACAGCAAATCAGGGATCCACACTAATTCACACATACACAAACATACAAAATACTCAACAATGTTATAAGCTCAGTCCTGAACTGATAATACTTCCAGCCAGGGATATAGCTCAGCGGCACAGCGCCTGCCTGGCAAGTAAGAGGTTATCAGTTTGATTCCCAGTACAAAAAAAAAAAAAAAAAAATCACTTCCAAAACATATCATCTAAAAAGTCTCTTTCATGTTTTTCAGTCAAATTAACATCTTAAATAGATTTTGTAACAGACAAGAGTTCCCATATCATAAGAAGCTTCACACTGTCAAGATCTTGCTTTTATTACTGTATGTTCTCATGAAGATACATCCTGAGAAACTTACTAAACCACATTCGATTTCCAAATAGTCTTTCAACTCAATATACTCCAGGAAAACTTCTGATGAGTTTCTCCAAGTCTCTAAATGTGCTGAGTTTTCAGAAAGAATCATTAGACCACAGAGAAATTCATCAAGAAGCTAGGTAACTTTGGCCCCCTGTTGAGTAAAGATTCAACTCTCAGTTCTTGGAAAAAAATTGATCAATTATTCTAGGAGTCAAGAGCTTCAGAGAAATCCTATTTAACTCTTCCCTGTCAATGAAAGACTTCTCTCTCATTAAAACATCTGATGAAGGAACTTCTTAAAGTAAAATTTTACAATATCCAAAGATGTTGTAAGCCAATAGATTCATATATTGGTTAATAGATATTATTCAGAAAGGTCCTGCACCTGCTGGATGCTATGCGGGTCATGCAAAGTAGAGTTTTTCATGCTAACACAGACCTGCACAAAATTAACACTGTGAAAATGCCATAAATATTATTTAAATGCTCCAAATAGAACTAAAATAAGTAAAATTTCACTTAAATTTAAGTAGGACTGATGCCTAAATATGTTAATAGAAATTAAAGATTATATTATCCCGGCCCATCTTTTTCTGAAACCCATTCTCCCATCACCACTGCCCAGTACTCAATATCTTACCAACATTATTCACTACCCCATTTCAGTCTCAGTTCATGAAACATCTATTATACTTTACCATCAACTTAAGGCAATACATGACTTCTTCCAAGAATAATTAAGTATGTCTTACCTCCATGGTAAGACACAGTAAATTATAACTAAAATTTTATGAGGTATTAACTTTCATTTCCTAAAATTTGTGAGTTCATATTAAGTCCTTCTCAGCAAACATTTTTAAGTGACCTAATGAAAATTACTAAGATTCATGTCTTCAAACTTATGTGTTGAATTTTGAAAGTGAAAAATTCTATTTTGGTTTTTAAAATGCTGTTCTCAAATAATTACATATGAGCTCTTGATTATTTAAATAGTCATAATATGGTACCAATAAGACTCACAGAGTGAAGATTTACACTAGAGTTTGGCTACTGATTAACTGTCAAAGATGTTAATCAAGAAAAATATCTAGAAAAAAGTTAGGATGGATAAATTCCAATGGGGATGGGGGAGGATAACTTTAATCATTTAATCACATTTCCATATAAAGGAAAGCATGTTAGTATAAAAGTATGGAATGGATGTCTAATGTCAACTCCCACTACATGCCTGCATGCAAGGTGTAATCAAAACAATGATGAATTTTTAAACAAATAGAATTATTGCAGTAGAAGAAATTACTGCACTTAGTCCCTCTCAGAATACTCCATACTTCAAACATACTTGTCCCATCATTTCTCCCACACTCTGAAGCACCTCTTGAAGTCCTCTTTCATGACTGTCTTCAGTTGTGCAGTCACGCCTACCTCAATGTCCTGAATCAATTCAAAACATTTACCCTTCTTGGTCACTTTCACTTTGGGAAAAGCCAGAATTCTCACAGTGCCAGATTTTTAAATAAGGTGGATGAGGACACAGCATAATGTTTTTGACAGAAACTGCCATAAATGATTCTTTGACAGAAACTGCCATAAATGATTCTATCAAGTCAGCATAATGAAGTAGCCATGACAGCACAACTAAGGACATAAAAGAGAATTTCCAGAACTGCTTCAGAAAGTGGCAAGAACAATTTTAAAGCAAGGGGAGTATTCTGAGGCGGATTAAGGGCAACGTGTCTTTTATTAGAGTAAGTTTTTGTAGCCATTCACTATATGCTATGCTCCTACCTTGTACATCAGGGCTTTAACTGCCCCTAACACTCTGAATTTCTTTTTTACAATCCCATGTCATATTCCAGTCTGCAAATACCCTTGCACACAATCCACTACTCTAGGTCAGAACTTCCCAGCAGCTTTATTAATATATTGTACAGGTCCTTTCTAGGTACTATGGCAGTATTTCTACACATAATATCTCATTTGATCTTCACAGTTACTCTGTGTCCCAGCTTTTATTCATCACATTTTATAAATACAAATACTTAAAAATCATAGACAGAAGAAATAATTGGAATCTAAGGTCATCTGACTTCAAAGCCCTATTTCCTTTGAAAAGAAAAGCTGCACTTACTCAAATGAGTAACCCTTCCAATGTGCATATCTAGTTACAAATATGTAGTACAGAACTACACAAGCAAGTTTTCAAACTATGATTAGAGCTCATCCTTTGACACTGGAGTGCTTGAACTAAGCTTTGAAAGGAAAAATAAAAAGATTCATTGTGTAGCCACAGTATATATTAAGCAAACCTAGTATGATTTCACTCTTTTCATATGCAGAAAAAATTAAATGCTCTCCAGATGACTATTTAAGAGTCTCATGCTTTCCAGTAATGTTTTTATCTGTACTTAAATATACACTTAGATACGCACATAGGCAGCAGGAGCTTAGAATGTAGGTGTATCCCTTAAACAGCAGGTATCTAACATGTGCTAAAATCCTCTGATTGTAAGCAGACTGGGCTGGAGTTGATATTGTCTCCCAAAACAAACAAACAAACCCCCGCCACATTATGGAGCACAGTGACTGCCAACACTGTCTGGGAATAGCTGTTCAAAACAGAATTAGAGTAGAAACCACCACCTGCTGGGTGCTGATTCAAACACTGCTTCCCACAGCACCTGATCTGCAGTTTCTCCTCAGGAAGAAGGCTCTTTTGTGGTAAATGGGTTCCACAAGGTGGCTGTTTTCCCCACTGCTTTCAGATGCTCTGTGACAAGTCATCAAAGCGTTAAAGCACCCTCCCTCCTCTGTAAGCAGAAGTCATTAGATGTGCCCACTCAGAAGTTAGTCTGAGTTAGCCAGACAGTAACTCAGTGGCATTCTCCCCCTTGTAGTGCTCCTTGGGGGACACACACGCTTCCTGTCGCCTGCTCCACTGACCCTGGTGACCTCAAAGCCCTGCTGGAAGTCACATGACCAGGGTAGCTTTCTGAAAGGAGCTGGGTCTTGTCCAATTCTCACGAGAGAAACCTGCTTCTGTCTGCAGGGCAGGATTTGACAGCAACAGAACAGAAAGCTAAGAAAGAACTTAAGGTCAAATGTATAAAAAAACAAAATGGACAGAAGGCAAAATGACAAGATTTCAGGGACAGCACATTGGATCCCTACAATCAAATATTCCCTTTGGTTAAATACAGTATTTTAAATTGCACGATTAAAGTGTAAAGTTTCCTTTCCCAGGAAAAGTAGCTCAATACACCATGTCTTTAGTAGGAAATGAATTCTCTGTTGTCCTCCCAGATGGCTTTTAACAGAGGAAAAGAATCCTCAAAGCAAACACCTAGGCATGGGGAAAACACATAATGCAGGCAGATGCACTTGGCCAAAACCGGCTGTCAGACAACACTCAGGCCTTAGGGTCCAAGTGGGAGTATCAGGCCCCTGGGCCTTTCCTGTTCTTTTCATTGTCTGCTCAAGGGAAGGTAGGTCCCACAGTCCAAGAGGCAAATACACAAACAGTTAAATTTGTTGTTTCTCGTTTTAAAATCTCTGAAAGAGGACTGGGGTATAGCTCAGTGGTCAAGCTTTTGCCTAATATGTCTGAGACCCTGAATTCAATCCCTAGATCCAAAAAACAAAAACAAACAAACAAAAGACGCATGAAGCTAATGAAGTAGAGATTTAAACTGGATTTCCAAAGCCAGAAATCATGTCCAGTATCAGAGAAAATAATGTCTGTAGGCATTCCATACCCAGTAACATACCCAAAGAACAAAATCAAAGACCAAGGCAGCATAGTGTATGTATGGGAGAAAAAGGTGGTAAAAGGAATGAGGCAAAATAACCAGAATCTTGAAAGCATATATGGGCTTGGTGCACCAGGCAGTTAACAAGGCACTGTAAGTTACTAGAAAATATGGAAATACTTTCTTACTAACTTACTTAGCAAATACTAATTTTACAAATCACATCATGAAAAGTACTGTTCTAAGCGATATCAGGATACAGACAACTAACAGATACACACACCTATCAAGGAGGGTAAAGCCTCACTGTTACATACAAACACAAAACTGAAATCAGCAGGTACCATAAGACAAGGCAAAGTACCCTGCTTGCAAGATCAGTAGTGAAGAATTCAGCAGAGTCAACCAAGTAGACCTTGAGGGAAAAGGTATGTCTTTCCGGCTGGACCAAAATAACCAACACCCACAAATTAAAGAGGAAACGCTTATTTTAGCTCATAGTTTATACAATTTTCAGTCCATAGTCAGCGGGGTCCAAGACAACAAGTATGGCAGAGGGGCAGCACAGAGGAGAAAAAAATCTGTGAGCCTTCCTCTCTCTCTTTATTCCATCCAGGCTACAAATCATTGGTTAGTGCCACCCACACCTAGGGCAGGGCTTCCCACTATTCACACCAAGAGCTATGCTAAACCAATCAATGGACTGATCCTGTTATCACACCCATAATCTAATATCACACACATAATCCAGCCATTCCCCAAAAGACCCACCTATGAGCACATGAAGCTTTGGAGGACATCTAGGTAGAGACTATAACAAGGTAAATAATGAAAGCAACTATTTCATGAAGACAATATGAAAACAGCTGGAATTACTAAGGGCTGCCGTTTACTGATCACACATCAAGATGACTTAATGACATTTCTCCTATAACATTCGCACTAATTAAGCTAGGCTGGGATTAGGTTCATTTTACAGAGAAAAATGAAGCTCAGAGACTACATTCTATGTTCAAGATCACACAGTACCTGTCAAGAGTTACAATGGAAACACAAGTCATTATAATTCCAAAATCTAAATTATTTGTAGAATGCTGTATATATAACGTCGAGTAAAAAAAAAAAATCTATGCTACAATTCAATAACTTGATTTAAATTTTTACCAGAATTTAACTGAAAATTTTATTTTCAGTAGTGAGCATTCCCACTTGCTTAATTTCATTCATACACTTTCAAACAGCTTTACTTCACTATTCCCACTAACTCAGCTATTCCCTTTGACTAAAGACAGATTCAAATAACTCCATAAAATCATATACTTTTGGGTTTCTGTTTTGTTTTTGAGGCAGGATCTCACTATGTAGTTCAGGGTGGCCTTGAACTCACTATGTAACCCAGGCTGGCCTCGAACTCATGACAAGCCTCCTGCCTCACCCTCATGCACTCAGACTACAGGCATGTGCCACCACATCTGGCTAAGGTTATACAATTTTCATGAAGTAGAAGCACACTATAGTGGAGCCAAATCACAAAGAAATACAAATCTGAAAAAGTAAGTCTAACTTGTTCTATTTGAACAAATAAGAAAAAGTGTAACCACAGATGAATGTTTCTGGCAATAAACATCCAGGCAGAGAAACAAGCTATGATGTCCCC
Source organism: Hydrochoerus hydrochaeris (assembly GCA_004027455.1). Classification (NCBI taxonomy): domain Eukaryota; kingdom Metazoa; phylum Chordata; class Mammalia; order Rodentia; family Hydrochaeridae; genus Hydrochoerus; species Hydrochoerus hydrochaeris. The sequence continues at coordinate 8,826 of PVLA01003745.1, forward strand.
ATTGTCATTCTGGTGTATGATAGAATGAGATAGCACAGAAATGGAACAAAAGAGGAAAAGGTAAATTCACAAGATATTTGTATGGAAGAAACACTAGGACTATAACCAATACTCTGCCTGCAGATAAATAAATGCAAAATGAAGGCTCTGCTCACATAAAGACTTAAGAAGTCACCCAGTAGCACAGCACTTGTGTAGCATGTGCCAGGCTCTAGGTTCAATCCCTAGCATTCTGTCCCCTCCAAAAAAATTATGGAGTCAAGTGTACATTTGTGAAACATCTAAAGAGAAAGATAACATATAATAATTGTGGTCATTCATGTTCAATCAAGAAAAAAAAAGGGCAAGATAAATGTTCACTGATGACTGAACTTTTGAGTTTTAAAAGCCAGAGAGGGTTGTACCAGCCAGAGGAGGAGGAAACCATGAATTTCAAACCAAGTGTCTTTGTTTCTTTACTTTCTTGTTGCTAAGACACAATACCCAACACCACAGCTTAGAGAAGGAGAAGCTTCTTTGGGCTCACAGTTTTTACAAATTTCAGTCACAGTGGGCTGGCACCAAGGCAGAAACAGCACAAGTTCCAAGTCATGGCAGCCAGGAAGCAAAGTGACAAGGGAGGAGCCGGATTAAGAATACACCCTTCCAGGTCACACCTCTTCCGACAGGCCCCATCACCTTCCAGCACACTCAGCTGTGACTCATCAGTAGATCCATCCACTAGTGAGAGTTTGGGGGACACTTCAGATCTAACCTGTAACACCACAGAACACTACTAAACGATAAACTCCACTAAGCGGTCATTTTAAGGAATGATCCAAAGACTCAAAAGCAGCTCAGAACTAGAAGAGATCACGAATCTGGTTTTTGTCTGCTTTGCTTTTAAGACAATTTTTTCAAGCAGTTTTTAGCTTTACAGCAAAACTGAGCAGAAGGCAGAGATTTCCCACATCGCCCCTTGTCTCCACACACACACAGCCTCTGTCATTATCAACATCTGCCACCAGAGTGGCACATATGTTACGAGCAATGGACCTATGTGTCAGGCTTCTGCCTAACAGATTTGCAAAGTACAAGCCAAGTGCGCTAAAGCCCCCTGTTCAAGGTTAATAGCCAGACGCCATCAAAACTGGGCTAACTTGCCTGGATCTCTCTCCTGTGTCCGTCCCAGATAAACCACAATGTATTCAGAGGACCACGCACGGCGAAGTGCAGACTGACATTCCTTTCACAGGACACCTAATTTCGACATGGCCTGTAAAAGTAACCACTGTCAAGGACCAAAATTACTGAACTTCCAGAGGGATACAGACAGAACTCTGCTTTTCTCTAAGATGCTCTTTAGCATTACCAGTACCAATTCATACTTTTGGGACTCTACATACTAAACACCATGGCCAACAACCTTATTACAATATAAGACTATTGGCATAATAATAGACTAAAACATGGGGTTGGGGATTTAGCTCAGTGGCATTTAGCTCAGCCTGCCTTGCAAGTGCGCAGTCCTGAGTTCAATTCCCTGTACCGATTAAAAAAAAAAAATGCACCAAACATAGTACTTAACTGCAGACTAAAACTATCAGTTCTCACTGGGCATGGTGGCACATACCTGTAATCCTGGCACTCAGGAGTCCAAGACAGAAGGATCACCACGAGTCTGAGGCCAGCCGGGACTACCTAGCACGACCCTGTCTTTAAAAAAAAAAAAAAAAGTGTCCAGTGTATCTCCACTTACACACCACTAACTTATCAGTTAATAGCCATCTCAGCTCCCAGACTGACTGCTGTTTGCTGTAGTACTTGTTTTCAAGTAATCCATGTTTTACTTAAAAATGGCCTCAAATTCAAAAGTAGTGGTAAACAAAATCTATCTTCCTGTGTCTTGTTTCAATCAACCAGAGATTTCCAATCCCACTAAACAGGGTAAGTGTCCCTACCCCTGGGCCTGAAGGAACCATAGCAAGATGGATCTTTGGCCTCTCTGCATCCTTTTATGAACAAAGTGGGAAGGGGGTAAGATAAGAGAAATAAAGAACACTGCAAGGAAAATAATAACTTATAAATTGTATTTTTTTTTTAAAGACAGGGTATTACTATGCAGTTCAGACTGGCCTTGAACTCACTTTGTAGCCCAGGCTGGCCTCAAACTCGCAGCAATCCTCCTGCCTCAGCCTCCTGAGTGCTGGCATTACAGGTGTGCGCCACCACACAGAGGCTTCTATAACCTGTACTTTTTTTTTTTTTTTTTTAATAACCTGTACTTCTAAAAAGACTCCAACTTCAGTATACTATTAGGGTTACCCAAGGTTATCCACATCTCTGCTCCCTAGATGTGTTTATGCTTCTTGTCTTCCAAACCCAAAAGCCCTTAAAGACAGCATAGGTCTATAAATTCGCTTAGTTGACAAGGTAAAGAGTAGACACCTGACCTTAAGAGAAAGCGATTCAAAGATTTCAAGGAATACTTTTAGGCAAAATAAGTTACTTATTCAAAAAAAAAAAATACAATACATGGGGCCCACACCCTCCTCCTATAAAATGGGCCACCCTTTCTTTCACCTGTGAAATGAACCATCATCTTCCCACCTGTGGGGTGGGGGAGCATTGCTTTTCTACTGTAAACCATGCCCAAATTCTCTACAGATTCACAAATTCTACAGGTTTCCACGCCTAACACACATGCATACTCTCAGGTCCACACTACAGTGTGCATCTCAAAGGCTTAGACTATTTCTTTGAGTGTATACTTTAAAAAGCAGTGGTGTTGGTAATTTAGACAAGCCTTGAGTATCATCTCACATCATCATGAAAAAAGGTGAGTACAGTGCAGAAATTTTGAGAAAAACCCCATTCATATAACACTCATTAAAGTGTGTTGTTACAACTGTCCGGTTTCATTATTGTTCCATATCCCCTAGCCTAGTGTGTCTAATTTTTAAACTAAACTTTCTCATAATTATGTACATATGTACAGGAAAAACAGTGTGTGCAGGGATCAGTACTACTACGGTTTCAGGCACCATTCAAGCATCCAGTGTGTAAGGGGAGACTACTGTGCATTTAGATGATTATATTCAAAACTTAATAAATAAAATGCTCATTACTTAGTCACTTTAAGCAGAGTGAATACATGCTTTCACTTTCCTCACTGAGAGCAAAGGCAGTGTTCCTCCCCAGTGATATTTTACAGTTTGATGAAGGGAAACATTTCAAGGGCAAGGCTCCGACTATTTACTGCTTTTGTATTACCGATAACCAAATGGACAGCATGCGTTCTCTATAGGTATTCTACACGCAGGTGTTCAATGAGTGCGTTTGAGATCATAATACAGGTTGCGTAGCCTGATGTGAAACGCCTGCAGTAAGAATGGTTTCAGATATGGGCTTTTTTTTTAATTTAGAAGATTTTCATATACACCCTGAAGTTCATTCATGTTTTGTATGTACCTCACACACAGCCTGCAGGTAATGTTATACAATATCCTGAGTGCAATCTGAGTTTACACTGCAACGCTGCTGTCACATGAGGTCAGGTACATGTATCTGAAGGGTGCATGGTATCTGCTGAGGAATCACTTTAATTCAAGATGCCAGTGAGTTAACATTCGCCTGTATCATGTCGAGTGTTTGAATGATAATATGTCTGAATTTTGGAGTATTTTGCATTTCAGATTTTTAGATTAGGAATGTTCAATCTGTGATGAGTGTCTCATGAAGAGTTAAAATTGTAAGTCAAGTGTGGTGGTGCATGCCTGTAATCCCAGCATTCTGGGATCACAAGTTTGAGCCCTACCTGAGGAATTTAGCAAGACCTTGTTTCAAAATGTGTTTTAAAAAATTAAAGGCTAGAGACGTAGTTTGGTGCAAAGGCCCTGGGATCAATTTGTAGTACTGAAGCAAAGAAAAAAAATTTAAACTGTTCTAAAAATTTTTAAAGACACAAAACTAAAATAAATGTCTTATTTCTTCTTTGGAAAACCGTCAGATGTATTTACATTTCTGCAGGTATACTGAAGAAAACAAAAATCTCCCTCAAAATGCCAAGCTTCTTCACCAAGTACAGTGAAGACTATCACAACCTCCCTCCCTCCCACACTCCATGATGCCAACTTAATTCATAATCTCCATGGAAAAGGAAGATATTTTTCTACTAGAAAATTAACTAAATTACTTTTTCTGATAGACAATCTGACACCTTCAGCTAATGAGAGATTTTTATGGTTCTATTCCCTTCAGTCTGTGAGACCATGATGAAGGTACTCTAAAATCAATTTCCAAAAGGCATCATGAAGAACATGCATGATTGTATTTTTACACCAGCTACTGGCATCATCTGAATAAAATATGCCCCCTGTCAGACACCACACACCTCTCAGATACCTTGCACTTACACAACTGCCTCACTTCGATTGTGCATATGCCTTCCCCTTCATCTTCCATTCCTTCATTTACTTCAATCAGAAAATAAATAGGTAGCTTTCCCCCATCTGTGTTTCCAGAAACTCTGCATCCCAAATGTGGTGGATTAAAAACTGGTGGTAAACTTAAACACCTGGTGAACTCAATCAGCATGGTTGCTGAGTGTGGATGGCCCACCTGATGTTGCCAACATAAAGAGAGACCTGGAGAGGAAGAGGAGCATTGTGGGTTCTATGTGTTGTTTGGAGCTGCTGGTTCTCCTGGAGGACTTGGCAAGCTGACTCCCCTGATATGAACTTGGCTGTTACCATTGGAGGAGCTCAGGACCTTGTCACTGAGGGTGGCTGCAGTTCACTTTGGGGGAGCCCTGGTCCTTACTTTGAGCATCGCTTCCTGGCTCCAGAGAGGAAGATGTATGCTGTTCAACCTCCAGGAAAAAAAAACTTGTCACGCTGGCTTCCTGATAGGAACTCGGCTGATCTTATTATCAGAGGAGCTTGGGACCTCATTGTCACTAAGGATGGCTGTGGTTCTTTTCAGGGGGGTGGACCCTGGTCCTTATTTTGAGCATTGTTTCTTGCCTCCACTGCAGAACCTTTAACTTAATGGAACAGATCCTTCACCTCACGGGCACAGACTTTCTAGCTTCCATCGCTGGTCTTTGGGCCTCCCCAGTGCAGACTTATGAAACAGACTTGCATGAATCATAGTTGTGGGCTCTAGGCCTCCAGCTGGGAGTCATGGGAGGCACTGTCCTGGACTCTAGGTTTTCAGCTGAACTCATGCAGGTTATTGCTATGAGATCCAGAGCCTCAGTTGACCTTCTCTCTTTAGTGCATGGACAGATTTTCTGCACTTTGTATTTGACTCCTTGGGTGACCATTATAACTAATAGTATAAATTCTATGTCCTGTATTGTCTTGTTTTCCTTGCAACCCCTGACTACCATCAAATAAATTAAAATCGGACATATAAAGATATTAATGTAAATAATATATAAATGGGGGATGGGGACTGGGGATTTGGCCAGCGGCCTAAAGTGCCTGCCTGGCAGGTGCAAGGTCCTGAGTTTGATCCCCGGTACCAAATAAATAAATAAATAAATGAGGCATGGTAGTACATGCCTGTAATCCCAGCACTCTGGCTGAGGCGGAAAAATAGCAAAGTGGAGCCCAACCTTGCAACTTAGTGAGAACCTGTCTCAAAAACAAGTGAAAAACGAGCTGGGCATAAAATTCCTGGGTTCAATCTGCAAAAGACATACACACATGTACACACACACAGCAAAGATCCTCAGAATCACTCATTAACCTGGTTCTACTCTACAGCATCCTCACTGAGGGTTCTGAATCTCAAGTGTTCCTAAGAATCACCTGGAGAGTTGTGGAATGCAGAATTCCTGGCTTTCATTCTATAGGGCAAATAATTGCAGCCATTTGGGTCTCAGGAATCTGAATTTCAACAAGCATCTCAGGAGACTCTGATAGCTAGTGGAAAAGGAGGTAATGCAACTTACAGAACTAAATCAAAAATCTTAATTTGAATTCCAGGACTGTCTCTAACGAGACAGGTGACTACAGGTTTAACTTTTTTAAGTCTCCATTTACTCATCTGTAACAGAAGGGTGTAATGTTCATTGATAAGATGCCTTCCTGCTATGAAATTCCTGGTATGTTAAAGGGAAGTGAGTTAGCTATACAAATGTGGATGCTCTTAGATTTTCTTATGTAATAGCATTTATAATCTGCATTAAGAAGTATTACTTAAGTATCTCTACATCAAAGATAAGGCGTCTCTGGCTATACTTTAAGCATGCCAGATACCTAGTTCAATGTCAAATCGTAGACTGTGTCAAATGCAGACACACACAGCGTCCACAAAGTGTGCAATTGAAAAGATTATGGGAATAGTGATTATGAGCAGTTAATTTGGATATCTTTCCAGACTTTAAAGACTACAATCTTGACATCATTACCAAAGTTTCAAAAGAACCAGAGCACCAGTTAAGTGGCGCCTTTTTCGGAAGTAATTACCAGCAGCTACTTTTATCTCAGGCATGGCTTTGGGGGACGAAAGTCTGACTTTACAAAGAGAGCTAGAAGTTGCAACCCAAGTGTCTCAACATTTTAAAAAATCTGTACCATTTGCTGGCGCTGAGATTAAACATTTATCCTTCTCTTGCAAGCGCTTTGGTTTCCAGGGAACTGACTGTTACAGCTGAGGCAGGCTGAGGAGAGGCACATCCGCCCATGCACACAACACACACCAAAGTTTACAGGAAATTTTCAAAGTGTCCTTTTATGCCTTTAACTCAAAGATGAACACATTTCAAGGTGACCCAATCCTCCAGTGACAGACAGTGTTTTAAAAGGACCAGAACTCTCCACTTAAACAATTTCTAGTGATATGTTTAAATCGCATCCTCAAGGGCCCTGTGTGCTATCTCATTCACTAGCCTTTCTTTCCTGGCAGAGCTATCCCATTTTAAATGACTGCTTGAAGTTTGTCTTCCTTCCTAATAATTACAATCCATAGGGCTCAGATGCTGTCGGGGAAACAATGTTTTTTAACTTAGCAGGCACAATGGAGGCCCTTTAATTGTTTAATTACACAACAAGCCCAGATGATTACTTTATGGGTTTTTTTCTATTTATCAAAAACAGTATCAGAATAAGATAGCTTCATCACTTATGCTAACAAGCGAAAGGTAAAAGACTTCAAAGGTAGAATAAAAGCAAGCATTCATAAGAGGATGCCCTATTTAAAGTAAAAAAAAAAAATGTACACAATCACATTATTGTATGTACGCTTCCTACACAGAACACAACTCTTTCTTTCTTCACGAGGATATGACTCTCAGCCATTATGGTATAACGAGACGATTATGTTGAAACCTGAAAATCAGGTTCCTCTATTTAAATAAAATATGCCTGGCTGCTTTTGCTCAGTGCCTCTGCAGAAATTATTCCCTGTCAGAAATGTCCTTTCCAAAATAATCTCCTTTGGACAGACTGTGAATTCATCTTTACTGTTCCTATCATGTTCCTGTTCCGTGTTTTAACACAATGCATTGGATGATTGGCAGGAGCAAGCTTCAGGACAGCAGAGGCCAGGTGAAGTCCCGTTGGTGTCTGCGACCATGACCAACAAGAACCGGAGTATCAGGCCCTCCACAGGAGGTTTTAAAAATATTTGCGTATGAAAATGAATTTTAAAAATTTACTCAGGCCGCTTTTCCTATATCTTCTCATTGCCCTAAAGCACTGAAACAGATAAAGGAGACGGTGCACAGGACAGGCATTTGAACCAGGTCAGGATGCAGGCATTCCCACGCCTAGAGTGTGCCGGGGGAGCCCCAAAAGGACCAGACAACTACAAAACAAGCACAGGAGGTAACCCGTGTGGGCAGCAGTGCATGCAGTGTTTCAAATGTGGGAAAGGAGAACACTAGAATAAATCAAGTGTTAGATCAGGATGGAAGATAACCAGTGTGAACGCTTAGATTTCACTATATATATATAAAAAGAGGAAGAGTAGGCAGATGCTATACAAATGTTGTGTGTTTACCACATGCATGTGTGTGTGTATGTGTGCACATGGGAATGCAATACAAATATTTTTTTCAGATCTGCCAACTAAAGGGCTTGGGAACAGACACCCAGTCACCAAGAGCAATCTTAGCTTCTAAAAATTATTATCCAGGGCCAGAGGTTTAGCTCAGTGGCATAAGCACCTGCCTGGCAAGCACAAGGTTGTGAGTTCCATCCCTAGTACCAAACAAATAAAAATAAAAATCAAAATCATTATCCACTGCCAAAAAGAAAAAAAAAATCCTCCTTGGAGAACTGGTAGACTCCAGTGCAGAGAGAAAAATTATAAGATATCCTAGGAACACCTCATTGAGTCAGTAAGAAATTTTTAATTAGGAAAATGGCATTTCAAAAAAAAAAGAAAACCACCAGCTCAAAGGGGTTACTATCAGCAAAATCTAAAACAACTTAAATATAAAATAAATAATAATAGTAGCAATTATAATTCATTAGAAAAATAGGAAACCTCAAATACACATTAATCTAGAGAACAAATGGAAAGTATGCAGAGAAACAAGATACTTGGTTTCAAAGAACCACCAGCAGAGTACATATTCATTACAAAGGTTAATCTAGTGATCAAAATATTAACAACAGTGAGGCAAACACAAATCATGTGCTACCAGATGCAAGGAGAACAGAGAGCCATTTCTGTGGTATTTCTGCCAAAAAAGCACAACTGTGAAAAAAACAGTGCACAGAAACGGAGGAAATGGCTGGACTGAGCCACGCATTATGGCTCAAGCTGTCATCAGAGCACTCAGGAGAGCCAGGAGAATCCAGAGTTGAAGGTCAAGCTAGAGAAGGTACACAGTAAATTCAAGGCCAGTCTGATCTACATAGCAAACCCTGTCTCAAAACATAAAAGAACAGCTGTCCTGTATCCATCAAAAATATAAAGATTATACAGTCAATGGAAGACTATGCAATTATTCCAAACCACAGGATAAAGGAACACGATAAAGAAAGACAATGTGCCGGGCACACCTGTAATCCTAGCACTTGGGAGGCTGAGGCAGGAGGATTGCCAGGAGTTCAAGGCTAGCCTGAGTTACATAGTGAATTCAAAGGCTGACCTTAACTGCATAATGAAACCCTGTCTCAAAAAAGAAAGACAACATGTGGATTGAATTAGATCTTTCTGAAATAAAAGGCGTTATTATCAGGTCAACTGGATGAACTTGAACTTTTCAGGTTAGACAATAGTGAAGTATCAATGTTAACGTTCACATTTTAACAGCACATTGTTGCAACTATTGAGAAAAATGACCCCACAAAAATGAAATACTAAAGTACCCAGGATGCTAAAGCATTCTGCCCATCACCCAATTTCCTTAAATGGTCCAGAAGGAAAAGTCCATTGTGCTGTACTGAAACTTTCTTAAAAATCTGAGATAGCTGGGGCCAGGGATTTAGCTCAGTGGCACAAGCATGTGCCTGGCAAGCACAAGTGATTTTGGTACCAAAAAAAAAAAAAAAAGAGAGATTGTAAAAAAAAAAATTGAAATTGTTTCAAAGTTCTAATAAAAGGTTTTATAGCAAAACTTTTGCTGGCTTATACACAATACTCCATTGAAGATATATAAATTCACAATAAATTTTTCAACTGTATAAAAATAATTATTTTCTTATTACTCTTCTTGTGATGGTTTAGATCCCAAATGTCCCCCTAAAGCTCCAGAGTTGAACAAAGCCTCTGCCCCTTGCTGATGGTGCTACTCAGAGATGAGAGGTGGGGCCCACTGGAAGGAATGTCACTGGCCTCACAACCTTAGGAGGGGATATGGGAGCATCAGCCCATCCTCTCTTACTGTTTCCTAGGTCCCATGAAGCCAGCAGCTGCTCTACCTTGCACTCCCTGCCACAGTCCTCTCCCTTGTTAGGAGCCCAAAACTATAAGGCCAAGTGACCATGGACTGAAACCTCTGAATTCACGAACTTGAATAAATCTTTCCTCCTTTTAAATTGTTTTTCTTAGGTATTTTGTCACAGCAATGGAAAGGTAACTGTTACATATTTCTTGTCTCTACGTGGTTAGTAAACTGTTTCTCTAACTAGAATTACAAATACAGGTAAAAGAGAAAAGCAAAGACACACTCTTTCTACTTATAAACAGGTATCTTAGCTGTGTCTCATACCACATGCTTGTAATCCCGGCACTTTGAAAGACTGACCCAGGAGAATCAGGAGAATCACAAGTTCAAGACTAGCCTGGGCAACTTAGCAAAACTCTGTCTCAAAATAAAATATTAAAAATAGGCTTGGGATGCAGCTCAACACAAAGGCTTTGTGTTCAATCCTCGGTACAAAAAAGAAAAAAAATACTGTTTTGGTTCTCATAAGAGTCTTTGCCACAAGTCTGTCAGAAAGTACTACAGAATAAAACTAAGTGTGTACAATGGAAAATAATAAAAAGCAAGGAGTAAACTTCTCACAAAGCCTGTATTTGAATGATGACCTCGACTCTTTCTAGCTGAGACATCAAACAAGACTGTTGCTTTTGCATCTTAGTTTTTTCTTCATAAAATGTGAATAATCTCTATCACCTAGGATGACAACAGGAATTAAAGATGTTTGTGGAACTATTCCATGAAGCCTAAAGACCTACACAGCCATCACTCTGTGTCTGTGGGTACCACGCCCACGGATTCAGCTGTGTGTGCAAAACATTTGGGAGAATAAAATTGCACCTGTGCTGAACATGTACATAATTTTCTTGCTGTCATTGTCCCTAAGCAATACAGCATAATATACACATAGTGTTTACATTATATTAGGTATTCTAAGTAATTTCAGAGAATTTAAAGTGTACAAGGCAGATGTGTATAAGTTAAATGCAAATACTATGCCATTTCATATAAGGGGCTTATATTCAACTTTTTGTATCTAAGGGTTTTCTGGAACTAATCTCCCATGATTCCCAGGGATAAGTGATATATATGTTAAGTATTAAGACAAAATATATTGGATTTGACACAAAACACATTAATCAATTTTATCATCTAAAAAATCTCAAGTTATCTCCACTACAGAAATTCCCTGCAGAAATCTAAAAAATTTTAAACTTCACCTTACCACCTGAGCCAAGAGCTATAATTAATAGTCAAATTTTCACATGTCACCTAGTGAAGAATAGGCTACCTTACTTTTAAAAATTTCTTTAACTAGGGGTTGACTTGTAACGCAAAGATAAGATAATGTCCTGTGTCTTCAGAAATAATAACAACAATGAAGATCCTTAAAAGGTGATAATCAGGTTCTCACTTGAAATCCACGGATTTCTTAAACTATTTAAGGATTGTTTACAATTGAAGAGATTACAGCTTGATTGCTCAGGAAACCAGTGAGAAGAGCCTCAGATTTAGAAATCTAACACAAAAATGCCATCCTACATTAAAATAAAATTAGCCAGTATTTTATTTTTGATGTTTTTACCTCACAAACACACCAAGAGACACAACTGGTTTTTATACACAGGAAGCTCAAGTAAGGCCAAAGACTGGAATATCAGACTAGGGTTTTACAAAAAGACAAAAGAGACAGAATAAAGAAAAACCTACTCTGAGCCTGGTGTGGTGGTACAAATCTGTAATCCCAGCACTCGGGAGGCTGAAGCAAGAGGACTGCTGTGAGTTTAAGACCAGACAAACTGAGCTCAAGGCCAGCCTGAACTGCACAGTAAAATCCTACCTCCAAAAAGAGCAAAAAAAGAAAAAAGAAAGGAAAAAAAGGAAAGCCTATACTGATCACCTAGATTGCTCCCTGATTTCCCCAGGATTCACTGGGGGCACATTAGCATGAGGGCTGAGAAAACTTTGTTTTAAAAAACTTCACTGATCCCCAAACTCACCTTCATAATCCACGAAAATGTGGACTTCTCCATTCTCTCTCAGGATTAACCTCCACCCCAGCCCCCAACAAACTGCAATGGTAAGTATGTGGTTCATGGTAATAAAACAGAATGGCAGAGGTCCATGGCCCAGGGAAAGGTGTTCAGCCATGGCGGCCAGGGAGCAGAGAGGAGGGGGAAACCGGAAACAGGAGTGCGCCCTTCCGGGTCACACCCCATCCAACCAGGGTCAATTTATGATTGGCACATTCATCCCTGAACTGATCAACTCGGACTGCTCCACCCATGAGTATAGCACCCCCATGATCCAAACACCTCCCTACAGGCTCACCTCTCAATACAGACATTTCTGGGGGACATTTTAGATCTAAGCTATAACAAGAGCCAAGTGGTCTTCTCATCACACTTTATTGGGGTCCCTGATGACTTCAAACAGTGTCGTTTACTCAGTAAAGTACTGGAAATCCATAGAATTGCTCACATCTCCTTCCAGTTAAAGATAACTTTCAATTAATGTTTTTCTATTGTTTTTTCAGCAATCTCTGAAATTTTCATTTCTGTACACAAGGACATCCTAAAATGTCTCCCAATATGACACTCCCATTTTCTGGATGTCTCCAAAGATAAATCGCTTTGGAAAGGAAGCCATAGGTCTACATCCTTCCGAAGCCTCTTGAGACAGCTTTAAAGGCAGAAGTCAAAAAACTAAACTTTATCATATTCAGAAAAAAGCATGGTGTTTCTCTGCACCTGACCACACACAAGGGAATCCAAGTGGAAGCTCAAGGGCCTCCCAGCAAGAACTAGTTCCAATGCATCCCCTCATCCTACACATTTCTGAGGGCCACCTGAGTGGCAGAGACTATGCTAAGTGCCTGGGATACAAGAAGCTTAGGAGAATAAAGAGCTTCCATTCATTTTAATAGATTGCAGGGGGCATAATGGTAATACAGCACTGTACAGCACTCCACGGTGCACAGAGAGTAGGCAGTGGTTCTCACACTTGAGTGTTCTCAGACTGCTAGAGGATAGGTTAAACCCCAGAATCACCCAGAGGACACCGCAAATCTCAGAATGCTAGAACCATCCTCTAATATTAAGTTGAAGAGTTTGTTTCCTATTTGGAAAAGCATCCTTCACACGTCTGGATGCCATGTTACAAGAATGTTTTCCTTGAAGGGTTTTTATCATGAGAGTCAGGTTTAGTCTCAAAAGAATTCTTCCTAAAAAACACAAGAACAACAACAACAAAAAAGTCTATCAACTCAACTCAGTGCCAGAACGTTGACTTGGCATGCCTGAGACCCTGGGTTCAATCCTCAGCACCCCTAAAAGAAAAAAAACAATCTGTGAACTGGAAATATAAACAGTAAGTTAAACTATAAACAGTGGTGATTAGATGGGTAATAACTGTACAGTCTTCATTGTGCTTACTATATTTTCTAAAAGTTTTCAATAAATATACACTGCTTTTTAAAGAAAAGAGCCTCCCGTGGTGGCGCAGCCTGTAACCCCAGCACCTTGGGACGCTAAAAGGGGACAATTCCAAGTTCCAAACACCTCTACACTATCTCCAGATGCCCCCCGCAAAACAAAACCAAAAAAGCCCTCCCACACAAAAACACCTGTAATATAAAACCTATAACTAATCTTTTTTCCACAACTAGCCCCTAAAAACTTTCTGTACACTATTAGTTGCTGAATAGTTGCTAGGTACCCAATATATCAAACATTGCATGCATCCTTTCTTTTAACCTCCAAACCATGCGATGAATTAGGTACCTTTCTAGAACTGTTACAGATACACTTAAGCACAGAATCATTATTTCACCCTAAATCACACAGCTAAGAATTAAAAGATCCAGGATACAAAAGTAACCACGCTGTACACTTTAAAACCATGAATCTTAGTTTTTAAATCACGGCTTTACTGTCTGAATTAGCAATGCTTCACATTTTAAGAAATACTAAATTTTCTTGACAGTGGTATCTGAATACCAGTAAGATGAAAAATGTTAGAATAACCTCGGCACGTTCACAAATTTCTGCGAACATCTAAAAGGCACACCCGATTTACAATGTCACACTTTGGCACACACAGAGCCGGGACGCCTTCGGGGACCTGGTCGCGGCAAAACGACCTGCGGCCACCGAGCCTCTACCGTACACAAACACTGCCTGTGGGGAGGGGGTCTGGTTTTGTCTGCGGCTGTTTCTGTTTTGCTTGAGATCCGAGAGCCAGAATGGGAAACACGAACTCCTACTCCTTTCCGGCTCTTTCCGCAGAAACAAGTTGGGCGCAAAAGCTCCGGCGTCTGCGAGCCCACGAGTGAGGCCTCGGGTGCAGCCTCTGCTCGGGGTTGCGCCCTGCCCGACGTCCCGCTTCCACCCGAGACAGAACCCCCGGGGAACCCAGAGCAGGCACCACGGCTGGGCTGCGAGCTGCGCGCCGCTTACCGAGCTCGGTGCCGCGATTGCGCGCGGCCATGGCAGGAGCGCGCGGCTGCAGACTTGAGCGCCGCCTCCCGGACGCCCGCCCTTCCTTCATTCCTTCCTTCCGCCTCACGCCCCGCCCCTGACGTCGCCCCGCCCCAGACGTCGCCCCGCCCCCGGCGCTGGTCGGTAGGTCTCAGCACTGCTGTTCTGTGACCCTTTACTGAAAATGCTTATCTCACCAACCTTGGGGGTGCAGTCCTGTGATCCTAGCACTTCGAAGGCTGAGGCTGGAAGATTGCCTTGAGTTCGAGGCCACCCTAGGCTACATAATGCGTTCAAGGCCAGCCTGAACTACACAGTGAAACTTTGTCTCAGAAAAAATAAATAATATGCTTAGGTTCTCCAGGCCTGGTGGCGCATGCCTAGTAATCCAAGCACCTGGAGGCTAAGGCAAGACTGCCATGAGCTGTACGTTAGCCTGGAATAGATAGACCTTGTCTCAAAAAAAAACAAAAGGAAAAAAAAAAAAAGACTACGTTGCCAGTTTCGCTGAATGCGATAGTCTGAGAAACTTTCTAAACTTTCTAAACTGCAACATTGCATAACTACAGGGAGCACCGCCCTGCCGATCTGGTGAGGTCCAAGTGCACCCTCTGACCTGAAATGTCAGCCCTGCACTCTCTGACCTGAAATGTCAGCAGTAATTCCTGAGCCTGGAAGGGCAATTATGGCATCATCAGGGACCCAGAGAGCCCCGATCTCTAATCTGGACTCCATGAGAGCATAGCCCTTTGATCCCAGAAACCAAGGGCCCAGAACTGATTTGCGCTGGTTAATCCACCTGATCTGACAATAACTTAATATGTTTGACTTGGGGCAAATCATAAGTGCCTTTCGGAGCCTGGTTTTCCTCCTTTTTAGCCTCTTGAATCAAATCTACGACTCTGTGATACTGAGGCTTCTTCCAGCATGACTTCTCCGTGAGTGGGACATTTAAACGGTCCTGAGTTGCGCCCCAGCCTCCCCTGGGCCACCAGCTAATTCATCCGTGCTTGTAAGCAGAGAAAGGAAACAAATCTGGCTGTGCCGGAGCCTGTTCCCCTGGCCCACCCGCTCAGCTGTGTGAAGGCATCTGAGTTTTAAAGAAATCCTGCCAGGTAGGTATTATGTCTCCATAACGACACCTGCAGACCTGAAGCTCTAAGGAGAGCCACCGGGGGAGTGGAAATAGAAAAGGCTG
This sequence comes from Hydrochoerus hydrochaeris, assembly GCA_004027455.1. Lineage (NCBI taxonomy): Eukaryota > Metazoa > Chordata > Mammalia > Rodentia > Hydrochaeridae > Hydrochoerus > Hydrochoerus hydrochaeris. The sequence continues at coordinate 24,364 of PVLA01003745.1, forward strand.
AAGTGACCAAAACAGCAAGGTCCCAGCTCTTCCATCTAAGGTCAGCAAGGCTCCGGGAGTGTGGGGTGGTTTGGCTTTGTTGGCAATAATGGGAACTGAAACCAGCGTCTTTGCACTGAGCTACCTCCTCAGTCCTTTTTCATACTTTGTTTCGAGGCAGGGCCCTATTAGATTGCAAGGTCCACAGCCGTGATCCTCCTGCCTTATCCCGTGTTGCTGGGGTCACGGGCATGCACCACCACTCCTAGTGTGAGGATGTTACTGACTTACTTGTATAACGAGATTGACCAAATGAATTGCGTGGTAAAGTTGTATGTGTACAGATCACCTACTGCACAGTAGGCACTTAGTAGGTACACACATGCTTCCACACCCAGCTCTAAGAATGAGTTTTTTAAATGAAGAAATGTTCCTGAGTTTCACTCTGTTTAAGTTCCTCTTGAATATTTTGCGTTTGAAACTTCTCAAGTATCCCTAAGGCAAGACCTCTTTTAAAAAATATCTATGGACTACTACGTTGGAATCGCCCAGGAACTTTCTTCTAAAGCTTCACAGCAGCCCTACTAATCAAAATATATAAATTTCTCAAGAGCCAGGCAAGGTGAGGCATGCCTTTAATACTAACACTTGAGAATCTGAGGCAGGAGGATTGCTGTGATTTTGAGGCCAGCCTAGAATGCATATCAAGTCCCTATGTAAAAAAAAAAAAAAATTGTTCTAGGAATGCATAACTTATTTATCTTGAAGCGTCTTAAGAATCTACAGGGCATGCCGGTGATTTAGCTCAGCAGCTTAAGCGCCTGCCTTGCAAGCGCATACTCGTGAGTTTGATCCCTGGTAACAAGCAAACAAAAAAAGAACCTACAGGGCCTGGGAGATAGGAGTAACCCATATTTCAAATTTCAAAGACCATGAACCGTCTGTGCTTGTATGCTTAAGGTATAGAAACCCCAGCACACACCAGGTTAAGAATATCTGTAAATGACGAATGTATATTACTGCTTCTGTTATTTTGTTCATTGTGCCTATTGTTTCACTCATGCCATTTTCATTTCATGCAGTTGGGTCCTGTGATTTCTAAGGGCAGTCATTCACAAATGAGATAATGGTAAATATCCACTCAGAGTACATCGTCAGCCAATATTTCTAGGTCTCATGGGAAAAACTATAGAAACAGAAAGGAGCATTTTGTGGTACGCGCACATTTAATTCCAGCACTTTGGAAGGCCAAGACAGGAGGATCACAAGTTTGAACACCACCAGAGGAGCTTAAAAATAAGTTGTCTCAAAATAAAAATGGCTGGGGATGTAGTTTGGTGTGAATTCCCTGGGTTCGATCTTCAGTACCAATAAATAAATATATACATAAAATAAAAAGGCAGCAGCAAAGAGGACTAGGGAAGGAAGCACAGGAGCATGAGAGTATTTCTCCAAGCCAGCAGGCCTGTAGAGCACATAATTGACTCTTTTATAAAGTTAAGTTTATTCCATTTAAATAACGGTTCTGGGCTAGGGATTTAGCTCAGTGGCACCGTGCCTGCCTGGCAAGCGTGAAATCGTGAGTTTGATCCCTCATACTGGAAAAAAAAAATAAACAATAGCTCTTCCTTCTGTGACTGTTCTTCCCCACCTTCAACTTGCATTTTAAAAGATACTTTCTCTTATGAAGACTGTGAAAGATCTTTTTTTCTACTAGCCTCACTTGGCAAAGTAAGTAAATCACTCCACCTTGCTCTTCTTTTAAAAAACTTATTGGCCATGAGATTCCAAATCTGGGCAACATCGATAGAAAATAAAATACTAGCAGTATTTGCTGCTTCCTCTGAGTTAAGCCCTTTATATTAATTGCTTCACATTTTAGAAAACGTGATATTTCCCAGAAAGTCTAGTGCGAGAGCTATTATCTCCTTGTATAAAGAAACTGAGGCTTAGAGAGACAATCTATACAGTGCTAGAGGATAGCGTAAAATCCAGTTGATATACCCCTACAGAAAACACACTGATGCCTACACTTGCTTTGAAATCAAACTTATTGGACAAGCCACTTCCTTCCCTAAAATTCAGTTTTCTCAAATAAAATGGAAATAATATTACCCACCTCATTGGGTTATTGAAAGATATTAAAGAGTAAAAAACATTTTTAACATAAAAGCTTAACACAAAGTACTAAATATTACTTCCATACTCAAACTAAAATCAGGGAGCACCCAACCAAGCTTTCTGTCATTAAATTGATTCAACCTATAAAGCTGTTATTCATGATTAGCTATCATTTAGATGCATTCTTTGGCCTTCTTTCCAGAGATAAGTTTGATACCCCATTAGTTTTTCTGGGAAGTCTATTACTATTGTTTTGTAATGCAGGGGTCCTCTATTGGTTTTAAAACCACAGTGATCTAAATGATATTATTACAGACAGCTGAGTTAGGTAGAAATATAAGTCATCAGACAAGGCAAGGCCCTCAAGTCAGTGCAGGAAATGAAAACCCCTTACAACTCTGGCCAGAGGCACATCTGCTGGAGACCAGGCCTCAAGATAAAAGACTGAATGGCCAGGCCCAACATTAGTGGTAATACCTGGTCTAATGAAGTCTAGATGGACAGACATCTGTCACTTCGGTGGGTGACCTAAGACCCCTGGACTCATCCCTTCCTGAAAAGTTCCTTGTTCCTTTCATGTGTACTTGCTACCAGATTTGCAAGACTGGATCACTACTTACCAAAGTGGATCACTACTGGATCACTGGATCACTATTATCTAAGTGGCTATACTTACAATCTTAGCACTTGCACCCATGTGCAACTAAAACCTCCCCTGAAAAGTGTGGTCCTCAGCAACCCAACAGGAACCTCTCCTGTCTTTCAGGAGCTGTATCTCTCCCCCCTCAATAAATATTTCCTACTTTAACCTCCACTGATCCTTAGAATTCATTCTTCAATCTTGCAGTACATGAACTCACCGTACCAAACACTTAGCAGGATGTCTTTCTCCTGTATCATCTGGAGGTCCTATATCATTCCTGTATCAAAACTACATCATATGGGTAATTGTGCATTTCTGCAGACTGCAAGAAAAGCTAGGTCTCATCCTAGCTTGGAGGTGAATATTTGGAATCTCAGCACTTTGGGAGAGGAAGCAGGAGGAAGTTTCAGTCCAGCCTGTGCAATTTGGCAAAAGTATTGAGACCCTGTCTCAAAGTTCCAAAGTAAAAACATGCCTATAATCCCCATCTCAAAAAAAAAAAAAAAACCACACATAAATAAAGTAAAATTAAATAAATAAAAAGAGCTGGGGATGTAGCTTAATGCGATGACCCTAGGTTCAATCCACAGTACCACCAAGGAGGGAAGATAAGGGGAGGGAGGAGGAAGGATGGTAAAGAAGGGAAAAGGAAAAAAAACAAACCTTAAAGCCGAACTGTAGCTGTCTGTTCATCCAAGTCACTATGGAGGATGAGGGGCAGGATTTACTCTGGTTAAATTTCCAGTAGTGCAAAATCCTGAGTTACTGGATGTGATCCTAAATACTACCAAAAAACTTTTTTTTCTTCCTGAGATTTGAGGGTTTTTTTGTGTTTTTTGTTTTATTTTTTTAAGTTCTGGGGATTTTGTTATTTAGACATGGTCTTGCTCATGACCTATGCTAGCCTTGGACTCACTGTATAGCCCAGGCTGGCCTTGAACCCATGGCAATCTTTCTGCCTTAGCCTCCCAAGTGCTGGGACTATAGGCACACATCTCTACATCTGGTTAGTTTTGGGGATCAAACCCATTAACTATATCCCCTGCCCATTTTTGTTTCTTAAACTTTTGAGACAGGCTCTCAAATTGCTAAGCTACTCAGGTTTCTGTTATATTTTGTACAGCTGGGCCAGCTACAGCTGGAGTGGCATCTGGATGTAATCCCAGATACCCAGGAGGCTGAGGCAAGAGGATCACATGGTTTGAGGCCAGCATGGGCAAATTAATAAGATTCTTATTTCAAAATAAAAGAGCTGGAATGGACCTCAGCACTTCTTAGATTCCATGCCCAGTACCATTAATGAAGAAAGAAAAATTACTGTGGTATTCCACCATTACGAACTGTGACCAACGGCCCTCTAAGTTGCCCAAATCCTTCTACTCAGCATTTATAAATGTGACCTTACACAGCACATGGGTTTTCTTCCCTAGTACTGGAGACGAAACACACATTCAAGGCAGGCACTCCACTCAATTACTTCTAAAAGAGATCACTTTTTTTAAAGGCCCCCTTTATTAATCATTGTTACCCAGGTTTGCCTTAAACTTCCTCCATGCTTGGCTTAACGTTAGGATCTTGGACTGAGATTACTGAGGATTATCCACGGGTGTACCACATAGTAACCAAAAATGCCCAGACACGAAGAGGAATCAGAGTAGAAGATGCTGTGCTTCTAGCTTTGAAGACAAGAAGGGACAAAGCCAAGGAACACAGCTCACTTAGCAGAACAGGCAAAGACACAACCTCCCCAGTATCTCCAGGAGAAAGTCTTGCCATCACCCTGACTGGACCCAGTGAGACTTATTTTTGACTCAGGACTTCCTGAATTGTGTTAAGCCACAAATTTGCAGGAATTTATTATAGCAGCAACAGAAAACTAGGTCCATACGTATCTATAAGCTCCTGTTTTTGTTCTTGGTTTTGAGACAAGGCCTATATACCTCAAGCTGGCCTCAAACTCATGGTGACCCTCCTACCTCGACCTTCCAGGTGCTGACTGAGACTACAGGCATGTGCTACCACATCCAGCTTCACATCTTCTACTTTTTATTAAAACTAAGTGGAAGAAATCCACCTTGGCTCAATTTCATAAATACCAAGCAACTTTGATTCTAATGTGGTGCTTATAAATCTTAGTTTTATTTAGGGTGAAGTCAGACTCTGGTTAAGTCTGAGCAAATCTTGACACACTGACAGTACTGCTACACAGCAGAGAATCAGGTATGTGGCAAGCTGACACTACTAATACCCTGTGAGACCCTACACGGTTCACTGATCAGTTTTGCATGGCTCTCAAATCCTGCTGTAGCTTACAGTGCTTTCTTCCAGTTACTCAAATGCTCAAAAGTGAATCTTATTCTTTGGTTGGCTTTTGTTTCTTCTGAGGAAAGCTACCAAAGGTCATCCAAAAGCTTGATTATAGCAAAGAAAAAGCAGATCTACTGCTCTAAAGTTTTTCTAAATAACTACATTAATATCCCCACATATTTTAAAAAATAAATTATAGTCTACATTCAATTGATCCAGTTTATTAAAGGGTTAGTAAAAAGAATTTTTTGAATACTACCCAAACTTAAAGGATGAGGTAAAATAAAATGACAGATGTTAAACATGACATGCCAATTTATGCCATCCTCATCTATTCGCCCATACAGAGAAATGACAATTGTACACTGAGGAGCACTCAATTCTACAAGGCCTGGTCGGGGGAGTGTGGGGATTTCAGATTTCTGATTGATTCTTTTCTCTTATAACTATCATGCATCATTTAAATGAGTCATCATTTTAAAATGTAAGTCATACATTTCTAACTAGTGTGGAAAGGCAGAATGTAAATACAACTCCAGCAAAGGACATGAAAAATTCCAAAAAGTTAAGTATAAGCAAATACATTTCAAAATTAGCAAACGTTTACTAGCATCGATAACCAAGTTGTCTTCTGCTGTGTTGATAATATAGAAAACCTTTCTAAAACAATGTTTACCACAGTCCCTAATCAAATTGTCTTTTGCTGCGGTTATAATGTAGAAAAACTGTCTCACTATTTTCATTTATAAAATTCCAACCTATTAGTTTTCTCCAAAGAAAGAAAACATTGTTCCATTTTAGAGGCATTTTATTTTAGACAACTAAAAATAATTGGATGTTCAGAAGCAGTGTACAATCCAAGAAAAATCAAACCATTTACTTTAATGTATTCCCTCTTCTTTACAACTAAAGCACAAAAAAAAAAAAAAAAAAGAAAAGAGAAGGCATTCTGCTTTAAGGGAAATGTCAGAAAAATAGGCAAATATATTTTTCTTCTCCATAATAACAAAAAAAGCTACAAGAAATTTAATTGTAATGACACAAATCGGATGTTGGCTTGCACGTATTCATTAAAAAGACAAGAGGCTGTTGCATTCCAAGAGCCCGGCTTCCCCGCTTCTCTGGTGCTGAGTTTTCACTCACAGGTTCAGAGGGTCAGCTGCAGCAGCATTGAGGCCAATTCATATTCCCTGTTGTTGACTGCTTGTTGGCACCAAGCAGAGAGTAACTCTGAAGGCGGATGCTGTTCTCTGCTTGCTCCTTTAGTCCTTACATGATATACTATCTGTGGCACATGCGTGATGCTCAGGCTTTAACTTCAGGAGTTGAAGAATAGATGGAATCTGAATTTTCTGAAGCAATTTCTTCTACAATTAGAAACAAAAGTGAATTAGTCAATGTAATAAGGGAGAGAAGCAAATCTACATTTCAATTTAATGAAAGAATAAAATGACTTTTTAAGCATACTCTGGTGAGGGGGGAGAAACAGCTGCTGCACTTGGCATTGAAAAAGCAATGAGCAAAGAGCTCATTATGTTTTGTACTAACGCTTTTACACTATAATTTAACCAAACATTTTCTCTTTCCAGATTAAATTTCCACCAACTTCAACTATACAGTAAATGCTGTATTAAAGTCATGTCTTTGAAAGATTGGGCCCTCTCCGTTAGTGGTTCAAATCCTAATAACATCTGAATAAAAACATCAACTTTTTTTGTAAAAAGGTACTCATCAAAAAAAGAAGAAAACTGAATTATGGTAAACAGCATCCTAACTGTCCCCTAAATCACCATACAAACTTTCTCAAGTCACAAGTCTGGTATTTCCTTCAATCACACCCTTATCTTGCCATATAATTGAAAAAAAATCACATATCCTTACCAGTTCTATTACTAGTGACTATTCCATTTCCTGTTCTGTTATTATTCCCTTATTCAAAACCAGTGCCCAATCACCTAGACTATTAATGTCTGCTAACTTGCCTATGTCACTCTGTCCCCTGTCCAATTCCCTCTCCATACCACAGCCAAGGCAATCTTCAAAAACTTAAGTCTAAATTTAGTGTTAGTCCTCTGCTTAAGATTTAAAGGTTTCTCACTGCTTCAGTGTAAAACTCTCCAAGTTGTAATACAGTAAATGAAGCATTTTATGGTTTACCTCTGCCAGACACATTTTGCATTTTGCCCTTGTTTGACTTTTTTTTTTTTTTGGTACCCAGGATTTAACTCACGACCTTGCACTTGCCAGGCAGGCGCTTATACCACTGAGCTAAACCCCCAGGTTGACTGATTTTTTTGTCTGTTGTTTTTTTTTAATGGTGCTGGGGATTACACCCTTGGCCTTGTGTGTGCAAGACAAGAACGCTACCACTGAGCCACATCCCCAGCCCTGTTTGGTTTTTAAGGCAGGGTCTCACTATGTAGTGCAGGCTGTCGAACTCGCAGCAATCCCCTGCCTCAGCCTCCCACATGCTGGAATTTATGTGTGTGCACCACCACTCCCAACTCACCTTGTTTTTTAACAGGGAGGCAGAGTTATTCCGGTTCCTCATGTGCTGTGTTCCTTTCTACTCCTGAGCCTCAGTTAATATCTTTGTTCTTTTCCTGTTATGAATTTTTCCATCCTGTCCCTACCAACACTGTACCTCCTAACGTATCTATTGTTCTTATACATCCTCAGGTCTCAGTTTAGCTGATGCTTTTCCAGGAACCATTTCCATTCCCTTTACAATTGTAATAACTTGTTTAAATAATTTGCTTAAACAGTATCTTACGTTTGACAAGTTTTCTAAGAGTAAACTATATCATCTCCACACTCTCTCAGTGCCTATTACTGCACAGTATTATTTAGCTTATAAATAAGTACATGTAAATATTAAGTTTTTCATTAAATATATTCACACTGAATACATTCCTTTGTCAATAAGTAAAAGTCACATACCACTTCAATTTTAAGGTCCCAGGATTCTTAGAAAAGTCAATTATTTGTATTTACCTAGCTCCTCTTCCGTTGTCTCTGGAAAATTGATCTTTGGCTTTGCCAATTCACCACTATCTTCTTCTATGAAAACAAAAGCAATGATGATAGATTTTGTGAATTACTATATCATAAGTGATTTCATTTAATAAACAACAAAAGTAAAAATGAGACTACTACATCAATACATTATAACTGAACAACTTAGCAATTGTGATTCTAAAATAGTTCATCTTCAAAACCTACTTACAGGCTCATTCAACTACTCTGGAATCAGTAACTAGCATTTATTTTTTAATTAAAAACATGTCTACCTTAAAATAACATCATTCAGATATTGGGTACATTTATTTATGAATTCATTATACTGCCTTCTAGCAAACTGTGAATTTAAGTTCATTCCATTTACCAAATGAACTACCAATTTAGTAGAATAGTATGTGCAACAAAAAAACCTAAACAAAAGAACACAATACCCAATTTATAATCATGGTTTCTCATTAATTATAATTATACAACTTTCCCAGCACTCAGGAAACTGAGGCAGAAGGACTGCTGCAAGTTTGAGGCCAGCCTAGGCTACAAAGTGAGTTCAAGGCCAGCCTGAACTGATAGCAAAACCCTGTCTGAAAAAGACAGAAATATATAATTTCGCCTCTACAGAAACAGAACTGATTAAAAAAAAAAAAAAAGACATGAAGCCATGCATTTAAATCTTATAACTCAGAATATAAATCCTTACCCGGAAGCACACATTTCCAAAGGCCATAGGTTTTTCCTACCACCGTCTGCCACAGTCTCAGAGTTCCATCCTCAGAACCACTGGCGTAGAGTTCTCCATCAGGACTGAATCTCACACAGTGAATGGGACCAAAGTGTCCTTTGTAGGATTCTGAAAAACAAGGTAAGGGCTATTAGGAAATTTAATATTTAATTATTCAGTTAGGCATTGGTATATGAAAGAAAATACTGCCCATATTACTGGAGAAATGCAAAATCCCTGAATGCAAATACAAAGAACTGTACCTAGTTAGTCACCATCACCAGGTGCCACATCAGTGTCTACCATTTCTCCCTAACAGTACCCCTTTTCAGACCTAGCATGCAACACAGTTTCAGACTGTCTTTCAAGAAGGAAAACCAGGCTAATGTGTCGAAGAATACAGAAGAACAGAGGTCAACAGAAGCCCCATAAAGGATAATCCCAATAACCATATTGAAAACTTACAGCCTTTTATAACTAACTTTTTATAACTACAGAGAGCCACCAGATGGCGCTTTTCACACTCAGCTTCTTAATTTTCTCCCAAGTTTTGTAGGGTTTACTCACCATTTTGCCACAGACCATAGAGATATAGGATCCATAGTGGTCCTTAAATATTTTAATCTACAGAATCTAATGAGACAATGTTCAGAATTGGAGTCTTTTCTAATTTAAGTCACACCTATATTTACAAACTTGCCTCATCTATATTCTAACGCCTTTCCATTTGTTATCAGAACTCTTTACTTGCCCGATATTCCTGCCTCTCATTTCTGTCCAACTAGAAAATTAAAAAGTTATGAAAATAAAAGGGCTAGGACTTACCAGCCCTGACCTAGCACTTCTCCAGCAAGCTCGTAGGCTGGGGTTAATCCCCAGCACTGCCAAAAACAAAAGTGTGAAAGTGCAATATTCACTAACTGTAGCCTCAGATCTTAGGCAAAAGGTTGGTTCTCTCAAGTTTTAGAGATGGTAGGTATTCAATCCAGGGCTTTCCAAGTGCTGGGCATGCACTCAGCTCTAGTTCAATTATTTTCAAAAAGAATCAAAGGTGACCAAACATTTTAAAATACACTTACACAACTCAAGTTCCATCAGCTCTTCCCCAAAAGCACAGCAAAATGTATTGTTTGTTCTTTGTGTACATTTGCAGCAAATTTATTTCTTAAAGTGATAGTAAAGCATGACAGGTAGCAACAAAAAAATGCAGCTTATAGATTAAAAAAATTATAAAAAGATTTTCTGAACCAAATGCAAGTACATTTGGGAAGTAGGTACTAAGGACCATACATAAGTTTTTGAACCATCTGATCTATCAGATAAAGTTAGTATTAACTTCAAATTAATCCTACATTAATGCTTCCCCAAATCACAAAAATGATAGCAAACTTAAAGACTACCGTCTCCTAGTACGTGCTGAGTATATGATTTTGACAACTCACCTAATTCTTCTCCACTATTATAATCATACTTATAAAGTTTAAAATCTTCACCACCTGCAACAAGAAATTCTTTCTCAGGATGAAGAGATGCAGAATTGATGGTTGCGGGTGCTTCAAAAGATTTAATTGGGTCCAAGCTAGAAAAATTAAAAGTATGTACAAATGTTAACATCGTACAAATAATAACAAGAAAATAATTAATTTTAAAACTGTTCCTAAATTCCAAAACTCAAAAAACAACTCAATATTCATCCAGTCAAACACAGACAGCAATGTGCAAAAAAGTTCAGAAGGGGCCGGATGTAGTGCTCCAGGCCTATAATCCTTGCACTATGGAAGGCAAAAAGAATTCAGGTCTGAGCCCAGCTTGGGCAACTGAACCAGATCCTGTGTCAGGGTGGGAATGGTGGTGCATGCCTGTAATCCCAGCACTTGGGAGGCTAAGGCAGGGGAGTCACTGCCAGTTCAAGGCCAGCCTGGGTCACATGGTGAGTTTAAGGCCAGCCTGAACTACATAGCCAGACTGTCTCAAAAACAAAACAAAACAAAACCATTTCTAGAAATCAGTGTCTTGGCTCATTAAAATAGTATAGGTACTACAGTGCGACTTCTCTCAAAAAATTTCATTTGTTTTAAAATTTTTTTACAAGCACACATTATCTCAGTGAAGAAAAATGTTTTAAAGTAATTAATATAAAGGATTATTTGTATGTTACTCTCAACTGTTGAGGACTTAAGTTTAAATATTAAAAAGCCATAAAATGTGAAATATAAAAAAGCTCTTTTTACTACCAGGCAGTAATAATAATTAAATTTTAACCTATAGTTATTTAACAAAAATTAACATGTAAGAATAGTGCCACCTAAAAATAAATCATAGTTTGGATAACCACGTTTTTCCAGTTCAATCTTGAAAAATCATGGACTGTCTCAAATATTACAAAACATTGTAACATTCCAGCTCCTAAATGCCTCCCTCCTGTTCCCATCAACGCATACTGCTGAGCACAAAAATTAAAATTAGCCATGATTTCTACTCTCATTAAATGGCAATTTGTAGCTCAAGCACTTGAATATTCAACAGGTCAGTCAAACAGGATTAAAGCTTGAGGTAACAGTCTATAGCAGTTTGCATCTTAGTTCTGAATGAGCAGTTACACAGTTGTATGATTTAGTGGCTCTAGGCAAAGCATCTTACTATTATCAATTGACTATCCTGATATACCAGCTCCTTTACAATCTTAAAGAGTCCAGATCCAGACATAGTGATGTTAAGTCTATAATAATCCCAGCTAATCAAGAGGTTGAGGCAGGAGGACAGAGGGCTGGAGGTCAGCCTAGGCAATTTAAGTGAGAATCTGTCTCAAAATAAAAAAAAAGGGGGGGGGGCCAAAGATGCAGCTCAGCTAGAGTGCTGGACTAGCCTGCACAAGGCCCTGGGTGCAAGCACTGCAAAAACGAAAACAAAACCCATGTCACTCCCTTTTCTTCCTTCCTCCCATTCAGAGAACCTTGGCCCCACAAGTTCCCATTTTGGATAAATGGTTAGGGCTGTAGCCAAAATGTAATGTAGCAGAAGTAATGGGAATCAATTTAATACCAAGTGTAAATAAGAACTTTAAACTCTTTATTCTTTGACCTCATAATCCTACTTAGAGGATCACTGTTGAGGACACAGATGTATCATGACACTCACAGCAGTGCTAAAGTCCAGTAACTAAAACATAATTAGTACAATGTATAATTCAATACAGCTTGTGTGTTTTCAGAGATGTTTCAATGGCTTAGGTTATTTTAAGTAAAAAACCAAAATTACATTCATTATGGGCCTAGTAATTACAGAAATAAGCCCATACAAACATATACATGGGTAACAAGGAAAAAGAAAAGAAGACTAGCAGAAAATACAATTACCATGAACATTCTGGAATTTAGCTATAAGACTGTGGACACATTTTAAAATTTATTCTCCAAAGCCGGGTGTGGTGGCTCACGCCTGCAATTCCAGCACTCGGGAGGCTGAGGCAGGAGGATCGTTGCAAGTTCGAGACCAGCCTGGGCTACAAAGTGAGCTCAAGGCCAGCCTGAACTGCAGAGCAAGACCCTGTCTCAAAAAGATAAAAAATAAAATAAAATAAAATAAAATTTTCTCCAAATTTTCTAGAAACATTTATTACATTGCTAAGTCACAAAACTTTAAGACTGTTTAAAATTCATTAGGTCTGCCCATACTTAGGAATAGAAAAGTCACTATTGCTCATAAAAGTTGAAGTGAAAAAGAACATTAATTATGACATCCAAACTGTTTTTAGTTTTTTGGTTTTTTTGGTAAAAAAAATACAAATTCTCATGGTGGTGCATGCCTGTAATCCCAGCATTCAGGAAGCTGAGGTAAGAAGATTGTTTTAAGTTTAAGACCAGCCTCGATTACAAAGTGAGCTCAAGGTCAGCCTGAACTGCACAGTGAGATCTTGTCTCCAAAAAAACAAAGAAAAATACAAATTCAGAACTTGCTGAATTTTACAAGTGTCTTTAGTACCTGGAATTTGATTAACTCCTCTGAAGTATATCAAGTTCTTAAACATTTTCTTCCATATTAAACAGCACAGATCCCAACTCACCTTTGTTATGGTTTGTTTTGAAGGTATGGTCTCCAGTGTACCAATGTTCAGAGATGGGGCTTGGATCATGAGGACTCTGACCTCACCAATGAGTGAGTTCACTAATGGATTCAGAATATGATGGCATTATTGGCAGGTAGAAGAATCTTTAGGAATGAGGCCAAGATGGAGGAAGAAGGACACTTAAGGCCTGCTCTGGAAGGGTCTATCTTGTCCCTGGCGCTTTCCTTGCACTTTCCTTGCCTCCTTTCCTGCCACAGGCTGAGGCACTCTGCTATACTATACACTCTCTGCCATGATGTTCTGCCTCACCACAGACCCAGTCGTAATGGAGGCAAGGAACCATGTACTGAAGCCTCTGAAACTGTGAGCCAGAAATAGTTTTTCTCCTTTGAATTGACTTATCTCAGGTATTCTGTAACAGCAACAAAAAACTATGCCCTTCAATTTTTAAAAAAGGTAATGGTCTTTAATTAAGAAAAAAAAAGGGGAAGAGGGGAAAAAAATTGAGATGTGTTATGTACATGCACCAATTCCCCACCATGAATATAAGCATTATATACCGCAAACATGTACTTTAAAAAAAAAAAAAAGATAAAATTCTTGGACTTACCTTACTGCACTGTGAAAAGCAATAGATCGTCCATAAGTAATAACCAGGATCTCTCCCTCTGGAATATATTCCATGCTACTAACGGACATATTAAAGTTCAGAGATTTCACTTCTGTCATAGTAGCATGATCCCAAAGGCTACAAAAAGCAGAAATATGGTAATATTTATTCATTTTAGATTGAGAACTCAATAAATTCTTTTTTAAGACAGGGTCTCACTATGTAGTTCAGGCTGGTCCTGAACTCACTATGTAGCCCAAACTGGCCTTGAACTCATGGCAATCCTCTTGCCTCAGCCTCCTGAATGTTGTGATTTCAGGCATGCACCACCACACTCAGCTAGAACTTATTAAATTCTATCTGCAGATATATCAATAATAGAATAATTCCAATTGTAGTAAAACAGCTTTCACTTCAAATCATAAATTACAAACACAGAAAACTTTCAGATTCCAATTGAATGTCAAATCTTTGGTAGGTTCTCAGTGAAAGCCACTTCAGTATCTAAATCACTTTCCAAATATTTTAGCAAAACAAAGTTACCAAGACACATCCTAATCTAATTAGTTTTAGCATCTTTCTAAAGTGTCATTAACACTATTTTTGCCAATCTGTTGGCTGTTATGTATCTTTACACAGTAAAATACATCAAGGGTAGGCACACAGCATTACATGTAAGATTTTATGAGCTTCATGAACCCGTTAGCCAATGCACCCACAGATCGAGGTTAAGGATACCTGTCATAAAGTATCAGTTTTAAGTTTCTTCTGAATTCTACCATTTACACATTATTTATTCCAAATAAACATGGGCTACATGCAATTTAAACTTTAATGTCACAGTTTTTTGTACAAAATTATTATAAAGTACCTTTAAAACATTGTAAGGTAAGATATTTTTCAAAACTAAATTAAAAAGATATTACTTACCGAACAGTTTTATCATCAGCTGAAAGAATCTGTTTATCTTCACTGCACCACAAAGCCTTTTTAATACCAGAAGTGTGACCACTGATTTCTTTAGGTTCTTAAAATGAAACAATTTAAAATATATTTAGTATTTAAGTTTTTAAACTGAGCAATATTGAACAATTTAAATATATTTTAAATTGGACTGCAACTTTTTTTTTTTTTTTTTTGAGACAGGGTCTTACTATGTATAGAACTGGCTGGCTTTCAATTTATTATGTAGCACAGGCTGGCCTCCAACTTGTGGTAATCTCCTATCTCAGCCTCCTGAGTATAGGCACCAACATGCTGAGCTAGACTGCAACTTTTTAAATCCTGGCATAATTCAAACAATGATCACTGAACACATTGTTTCTCTGCTTTGGAACAAAAATTCATCTGCATACAAGGCATTCAAGAATGATAACCTTGGTTACAATGTAGCTGAGTATACCATTCATTCCCTCAAGGCTAATTTTTCTACACAACTGGTAACTCTCAAAAGCATTATTACACGAAGGTATAGTAACAATTAAAACAACCCATGTGGAGTGGGCTTCACAAGAAGGTGAGCTCAAGGAACTAGGAGGCCTGAGCTAATCCTACAACAGTTTAACTTGGGACTTTTATGTAAACAAACTATTGTTGGTAACAACTAATAGGAAAAAAAAACAGGATAGTAGGAGCCAGAGAAGAAAAAATAAAACAGCACAATCTCAGAGAGGAAGGAATCAATGATAATAACAAAAAAGCAGTGGTGGGGAGGTAGGCTGTGTCTGTAGGAGACCGTCTTCAAGATTTTCCAAAAAAAGTCCTCATCATCATCTCAGGGCAAATGCAAAAACTAAAGACAATGCCATTACACACTACTTAGACTTACAGCACATTATATTGTTTTTTGAAAACTATACCATATTAGCTATAAATAAAATGAGAACTGTATTTAAAAAATATTAAGGGATGGGGATATGGCTTACCAGTAAAGCACTTGCCTACCACGTGTGAGGCCCTGGGTATGATCACCAACCCCAGGAAGTTATAGAAAAGATGATAATATGGTTTATATTTAACGTGTTCCCCAAATGTCTCTTGTGTTCAGAGAGGCTGGTCAGAAAAGGTGTGTCAAAGGAGATTTTTCTGGAAGTGTATATTCTTGTCTCTGGCTCCTTTCTCCCCCTACTTCCTGGCTACCACAGGGTGAGCAGTTTCCCCCACCATGCCCTGTTGACGATGCCATTTTTGCCTTAAAGCCAGCCAGCTGCGGACAGAACCACTCCAACTGTGAGCCAAATCAACCTCTTCTTTCTGCTGTGGATTGTCTGGTATTTTGTCCCAGCAATGGGAAAGTGACTAAGACATAGAACACAACAACTGATAAGATAAATGGACAGTGCATATGAATAGGCAATTTGTTCATAAAAAAAGAAATGGATGAAAACAGTACTGAAGAGCATTTAAATCTCATCAGTAATTTTAAACTTCGTATGAATACAACAGAATCATTTTTCCTATTAAACTGGCAAAAATGTTAGTTGCCAGTGTTCACTAGCAGAAATTAGGTACAGAAATGCATTATAGGGCCAAGAGTTTAGCTTAGCAGCATAAGCACCTGCCCTGGTAAGCACAAGGACAGGAGTTCGATCTCTGGTACCAAAAGGAGAAAAAAAAAAAAAAAATGGAGTGCTTAAAAATATTTATACTTTATAAAAAGGGATTTGAGCACTATCACGAACTTCTAAGTCCATTACTTCATTCCTGTTGCAGTGTGTGACCGTGGTGACATAGAAGATGCTAAGGTTTGTGTTTGGATGGGCCCCCATGTAGTCATGTAGGGCCTCATGTAGTCATGGGGGCAAGCATCTAGAATTTGTGATTGGTTCATGGTCTAATGCTGGAATTGAGTGAATGTTAACACCCATCCTAGAGTGAGTGTGACCTACAAACAATACCAGGGACAGAAAGTCTTCTCTCTGAGCTCCTTCCTTTTTGCTCGTTGCTTTTGGTATATGCTGCTGCCATGAACTGCTGTCCCTCTGCCACCCCACCCCACCCCATCCCACCCCACCTTAGAGCTAGCTGACTATTAAATGAAACCTCCACAAATTGTGAGCTAAATAAACCTTACCTTCTTTTATTTTGGGCATCGGATATTTTGGTCTCAGCAATGACAGAAAAGTAACCAACACAAAGGACAAATGATTATTCGGAGGTAAGACAGTTTGGTCACCCAAAGGCCCATAGAAGCTATCTATCTCAACAGAGTGCCCAGCATTAGGGAGACTCCCAGGAGAAAAAAAAAAGTTCTGAAGCTGAGAACTCTCTAGCTTTTCTTTAGAGTATTAGTGTAACAGAAAGAGCAAGAGAACAGCAGTTTGGGCAAGCAGCTGCCTCAAGGCTAAGCAGTTTTTCTTGGGGGCAGGGGAAGGACAATAGTCAGACACAATACGCTTTACTAATCTAAATTTCTTATTATTTAACCATTCACTCCTTAGTCTATGTGCTTACCCCTTGCAGTTTAATCATTCATTCCTTGGCCAAATTCTCCCACACTCCTCCTTTTCCTTATTATCCTAAAGAAACCACTGCGAAAATACTGCCAGCTGCAAGAATGTTTACCATAGTATTATCTTTAACATTAAAAATGTTTAAAATAGCCCACACAGGGCCGGGGATTTGCTCAGCAGTGTAAGCACCTGTATGGCAAGTGTGAGGTCGTGACTTTGATCCCCAGTCCAAAAAAAAAAATCCAAACAGGCCTTAACAATAGCTATTACAGAGTATAGAAAAAAGTATCATTGCAGATTTTAAAATTGTTTTAAAGAGCTAATACATTCACATGGTTTAAAAATCCAAACATTTTGCAAGATGATGTGGCTTATGCCTGTAATTCCAGCATCTGGGAGGCTGAGGCAGGAGGTTCACTCAGTTCAAAACCTGCCTAAACATTTTAACGTGCACACACATAATTCTCACCATCTTCACCTTCTACAGATAACATTCTACAAAATACCAAAAGGTAGTTCCACTACTTAGTGTCACAAACCTACCATAATACATTCTTAAATTCTCAGAAGGCTACATGAGAGTAATGTAGTAAGTAAGCAATATTAAAATAGCAATTTACCCAGAAAAATGGTAAGAGAGATATAAACAAAAAAATAACATTAACAGTAATATTGTATGGTTGTTTTAATTTTCTTCATTGTGATTATTTCTTTTCCAAAGTTGAATATTCCTTTAATCAGCTGAAGTTATTTAAAATTAAAACCACAAACCAATGCACACATTACAGTTACCTGCTTCAGGTTTGTTTAAGTCATAGATGCGTAGCAATTTGTCTTGTCCCCCGGTTAACAAGTAATTGCTATCCTAGAAACAAAGAAAATGTTAAATTAGTCACTGCAAGAGTTAACTTTTCTTTGAAACTTCTTCAATACCCAGTAATATCCAATCATAGCTACATCACAGAGAAGCAGCTGATAATAAACTACTTTTGAGAAGACACTGTGGGAACTGCTGCCTTCTCATATTTGCCCAGCCTTTTAGCATCCCAGTTTAACTATGTCACATCGTGTATACCACCTATCACACCAGTTCTCATTCTGCCTTGATTCTCCCCTTTCCTCCCACAAAGCACTTCACTGATGATCCCAAATTTCTCTTCTCCCTTGTAAGAATATTATTTGAGATTTTAAGATGTTTGCTGTGATTGGTGGAGGATTGAGAAAAAGTTCAAAGTACTGAAAAACCTCACAGAATTAACTAGAAAAAAACAAATTTGCACAGTTTAATATACAACCAAATAAATAAGAACCAACACACACCAAATAGTCCACAAAAAAACAAACCATCAAATAGTACTGTACAGTAATAGCAACTTAACTGAAGTAAGTTTCACTTTCCTTTGTTTGTGTGCATTGCTGGGGATTGACCCTTTCACATGCGAGGTGAGAATCTACCACTGAAATATCCGCAGTCCCAATTTTAATTTTTTATACCTGTGTGAAATCCACAGTTTTGACAATGTGTTTGTGAGCCAAGGTCATCAACTCATCTCCTGAGACGGCATCCCACACCTTGCTGAAAGTGAAAAAACAAAAATACATTAGTATGTTTAAAGCACTGGTAGTTTTGATTAGCAAGTAAATTAGGTATGCGAATTTTTATAAATTGAATTACTAGTTTCTTTTGTTAGTATCCTAACTTTCTTTGGTCATGAAAAGATCTGAAGAATTTAAATAATACTGATTCAATCAACCCATTCCATTCATTTTTCTGTAATGCAGATTAACCAGAGAGCTTCTGTACTGAACTATGGCCCCAATACTAATATATATATATATCCACTAAGTCACTAAATTGCCCAGGCTGGCAACAAACTTGCGATCTTCCTGTCTTAGCATCAAAGAGTGCTGGATTATAAGCATGCACCATTGTGCTTGGTTCTATTTTAAACTATGATCTATTCATATGGGTATGTAAAATAAAACCAAAGCAACAAGAAATTCTTTAAAAATTTACCAAACAATGAAAGATTTTGACATCGATTAAATAAAATTTTAAGCTAAGTGAAAAAAATTCTCCCAATTTCTTCCTCAAAGCTGATGGTTAGATTTTCAAATGCTAGTCCAATTAACTTTCCATAATGTATCAAGTTTTGATTTAGCAATGCTAAATTGAGGATTTGAATCTTTAAATTTGTTTTCACTAACTCACTGTACTCCAAAGGACATCCTGATAGTTGTGTCTATACAAATATATATGTGTGTATGTCAAGGAAGTAATAGTTAAGCCATTACTTGTATTTGAAAGGGTTCCCCAAATAAAACAGGTTAATGAAGGAATTTAAACATCTTAATTTTACACCACAAGTGATCAGTCAAAAATACACCAGAAAACTCTGCATACATGGCAAGGCACTATTTAAAATGTTCCATAGAAGCTAGGCACAATCATGCATGCCTATAAATCAGCTACAGTTCAAGGGTAGCCTCCACTACCCCCACAAGGGCCCCAATATTGGGTTCGAGCCTCAATAGCACAGAAAAGCCAAACTCCATACAAGGTTCCACTGTAATGTAACTGACATGTATTTTTGGAAACAAAATGGGCCCTGACACAAAGGCAGGAGAATAAAAGCAGAGAAAAACCAAAGGGCTATGTTTTAATTATTCAATACACACCCCAGGAAAAAACCATTGTATCATTCTAAACTCAGTGTTTGGGCACATAAATAAGAGGAAAAAAATATCCCAAAAAAGTTCCCTAGCTTAATAGAGCTTCCACTAAGGAGAAACATGCACTAAATAGCACATTTAATAAATGTAATTTAAAAACTACTACAAATGACTATAAAGATACTGTGAAGTATGTTTAAAAAAAGTTCAGAAAAATCCAAGACACAGAGCTAGCAGTCTTATAGAGCAAGTAGAAATATACCAGAGGAAGAAGACTATTCTAGAAAAGTATTAAATGACTAAGAAATATGACAGACCATGAAACTGGGAAGACTTTGCAAACTGTATACCATACTTGTGTCATAAGAATGGCTGAAAAATAGGTTGAGAGAAATAATGTCAAGCATGAGTAATACTATTACTAAACTCCCAAGTATTCGTTTCTCCTATTATACTGAAGAAACCTATTTTATTGAGTCTCCTGTTCCAATCGAACTCTGGCCTTAAGCTGCTTTCCCACAACCTAGTTTTGTATTACTTTTCTGAATTTAGCCACACCAGATTATAAAATATTCCTCACATGAGCCACACATTTTGTTCCAGGCTCTTGTGTACTCGTTTGTATTGTTCTCTTAAATCTGCATTTTACATTCGCAACTACCAAAATTCCACTCAGCTCAGAAGTCATCAATGTTCTTCCATTAAATCCTCTATCTTCACCTCCAGTAGCAACCACTGCTCTTTGCTCATCCACAGAACTCAGCTTACACAGATTACTGAGCTTATATTTGCTTTTTAATTTTTGTTTGTATATTACATTTTCAAAAAAGTCTCACATTTGGAAGGTAACTGGATCACGACTACTCAATATTTATTGGTGGATTCATCTGAGCTCAGTGGATGCACCCAAAGTGCATAAGGAGTGGGGACAGATTGCGGGTGCGGGAGACTTAGGGTATAACCTGGAAGGGTATTCTTGACCCTAATACCTCCCTTCTCTATTCTTAGCTGTCAGAGGGTGAGCAGCTGTCCTCTGCCAGGCCCTTCCACAATACCGTTTCTGCCTTGGCATCATCTGACTTTGGAATGAACCTACCGGACACTGACTCAAATAAATCTAACCTCCTTTAAGTTGTGGCTGTTGGGTATTTTGCCCCTGTGACAGGAAAGTGACTATGACACACATTTTATTAATTATACAGACATGGTTGAGTTCACATAGAGGTTGACACAATTATCAAAAGTGAGGAAAATGCAAACTGGACCTGAAATTTCTATTCTAGTTATTCATGTAAGTCTCAAGAGAATTCAGGTAATATTCTTTGAAATAAGCATCCAACATCTTAAAATCTTTATAGACTATGTGCATTCATTCATAGGTGAGGAAAGAGAACTGAAACGACCAGAACAGTATCAACCAGAGAGCCAGGCGTATTGACAGTCTTTTTCTGCTCTTTAGAAATCATTACTACTACTGAGGCATGGCATTCTCTGACAGATCATGTTCTAGTCACTCATAATGACTGACACATTTCCATTTTTCACACTGAGTCCTTAAAAGGGCATAGAGTTCTAAAAAGAATCTTGAATAAAACAAATATTTTCTAATATATTATTCAATCTTCTGGCAATACATTGACATAACTGGCTACAGTACTCAAATCAAGATAATAAAGCATTATTAACAGCGAATCCTACAGCATTTGTTTTCTGCTTAACTTAGTATTTGTCATCTCCCAAAGCCACTGATAACTCCCATCTCAGTTTCTTGCATGTAATAATCAACACTGTATGTTCAATACTCTTCATAACCCAAGACTGAGTCAACCATATGTAATTCTCAAAAGGTGTTGTTTAACTTATAAGTTTTAGCAAAACAAAATATTTTAGGGGAAAAAAAGGCCCAATTACTGTAATATGTTCATCAAGTAGCTCATGCCATTGGTTTATAAAAAATCTTATCCAAAGAGTCAGAACTTTCTATTTCAGATTTTCTATTAGCTTTTATAAAAAACGGTGGCTTGCAAAGCAGTGTGTTCAACTCCCAGTATGTGCATGCACATGTACACACACACACACTCAACACATATACCAAGCAAGAAAAAAAGAAAAAAGATCTACTGCTGAGGCAGAAGGGTCATAAGTTTGTGCCCAACTTGGACAATTCAACAACTTAAGGGAGACTAACTCACTGAAAAAGGGCTGGGAATGTAGTCCACTGAGCAGGCTCTGGGTTCAATACCCAGTAAACAGAAAGACAAAAGATCCACTGCCACAGTCTATTTTCCATTGCTATGACAATCTGAGGGCAAGTGCTATACTGGGATCGGGAATGCTCCCCCAAAGGGCCACACATGAAAGGCCTCGATAATGCTGGGAGGAGCCTGGCAATATTGGGAAGAGATATACACTAAAAGACAACACCTATTGGCTGGGGAGTCTTCAGGTCACTGAGGCCTGCCCTGGAAGGAGACTGGTACCCTATCTCTTCCTCTTTACCTCTTTTGCCTCCTGATCAAGAGGTGAAGCTCACTGTGCCACCATGTGCTCCTGCTCTGAAGTGCTGCCACAGCCCAAAGCAATAAGGCCACTGAAATCTAAGACAAAAGCTAAAAAAAGATCTCTCTAGAAGTTCACCATCTCAGTTATTTGTTACAGTGATGAGATGCTGACTAACATTCCGGATAATTTACAAAGGAAAAGGGTTTGTTCTGGCTCTTGTTTCTGGAAGTCCAAGAGCATACACCCATATGTACATGCTTCAGATGAGGGCCTTGTGTTGCAGTGTGTCACAGCAGAGAAGAGCAAGTGGCTACATGGGGAAGAAACACAAGGGAGGTGCCAGGCTTGTTTGAGAGCAATGCACTCTCACTGAGAATTGATCTAGTCTCTTGAGAAAAACATTAACTCAGAAAAGCAGCACCACAGGGATCTAATTACCTCTTAAATGTCCAAATTTCTCTCAACACCATGACACTGGAGACTGAGCCTCAACTTAAATTTGGTGGCACAAATTGCAGTAATTATCTATAGATTTTTGGGTCCAACTCCAAATCTAGTGAAGTTCTCTCTAGAACAGAGGACATTCATCTACTCTGGAAGTCTATACAGATGATTCTGATAGGAGGAAAAGAGATATACAGAAGAGGATCACACAAGTCTGTGTGTCAGTTTTCTGCACATTCTATGTTTTTTAGAATAATATTGGTATGAGTCTATTGATGATTACATCATCCCTGAAACACTGTCCTCTTTATCTTATTCAAAAAGCTTATGCTGACCTTACTTGTGTGATCCTCTTCTGCGTATCTCCTTTTCCACTCTGTTACCACAACTAAATTAACCTTAACCAAGAGGAAAAACCATAAAAAAGTCCCACGATCACATAGACATAAGATGATAGACTAAATACTCATAGGTCATTTGCCTCCAGTGTTTACGCTCTTAATACCACTTACAAACATAAAGACTTGAAATGTTTAAGAAAATCACAAAAACAATATTCATGTACATGTCCTCAAACCTGTAATTGTGTTTAGTTAGCAATGCTCTTCTAAGTGACCTTCACAAGGATAACTGCTTAACCAGCAGCAAGATAAAATCTGGACTATTTTCAAGAATTCTGGTAAGTATTTAAAGTGCCACATTTCTTAACACTTTCTCTCCATTTCAATGTAATTATCATATGACCAGTGATTCCCATCTACTGCTCTATATTTCTGAGGGGTAGCAATTCCATTTGGTCAATTATACAAGAGTCTTCTCATGAACTTTACCAAGACACAAGCATCCTTCTTAACAAGCTTTGGCAAAATATCAGAAAAAAGCATCAAAAAGATGGTACCAAGGCATTCTGCTTATGTAATTAACATTGGTAAGGCTAGGGAACAGTACAATTGAAGTAAGCAATCCAGAATTGCAATCCAAAAGCTTGTCTCTTTCAATGCTAATGTCTGTAAAGTCTACTTATAATTTAATTACTTAACTTAATACCTCACTACCCAACTGAGAATTACCAAAATGAAATTTTAAAAATCTATTTACCAAATATCTGAAATCTACAGCTGGGTTTAATGTTAATTCAATTTCTCACATTCATCATAAAACCAGTAAGATTATCAATGATGTTCTTTCTGAAATGGGTAAAACTTGGAAGCAGCAAAGCCAAAGGTGGGGAAAAAAAAAAAGCTGTACTTATAGCAATCATCAATCAGATGTTTCAAAAGCAAAATCAGGGTCTATAATTCATCCATCCTTTGTTCTTGTGCTTGCCTACCTGCTTACATTCCTTCTTTCAGTTCTTTCATTCTTTTTTTTTTTTTGAAACCTTAAACTCAAACTCGTAGTGATTTTCCTGCATCATTCTCTCAAGTGCTGAGATTACAGTGTGTACCACTATATCCAGCTAGAAAAAATTTTCAAGTTATATATTTGTGAAATATAAACTAGAGACTAGAACAGGGAAACAAAACATGTACACTAAGCTTTAAACAATACTTAAAAAATTAGTATCATAAAAGTGCTGAAAGTTTTATGTATTTTATGTGTATTTTATGTGCAAAGAAAGAAAGAACATGTTAATATCCCAGCATTCTATAAGTCTGCCATGTCTGAGAATCACTTTTCCTTCCTACTTTTGTCTCCCACAATTAACAATCGAAGGAATATATTGTCATGAGCGCTTGTGCTGACATTTACAACTTCTGGGCTGAGAATATTCACCTAGAAGGACTTATGTAAAACCAAGTAGCTCATATTTTATCAGAATTATGTAATATCAGAATTGTGCAGAACATAAAGCCTTTCAGTAGTAATCATAACAGCAATTTATTCTTTGAAGGCACAAAAAAAACTTCAAGGGTTTAGACAGACATTTCTTTTCTTATTGACCTTCTTTCACTAACTCCAATTTAATTCCAATTAGCATCACTACTATTTCTACTGAAAAACTTCTAAATTTATTTTTAAATTTACATACAATATAATTCACTGAGATAATATATAGGTCTCAATTTCAGTAAGTGCATAAACTTGAACCTACCAGAGCTAGTTTTTTCACTTTTTCACACTAAACTTGGTGGTTCAACTTGGTTCAAACAAAAATGACAACATATTTACAATTACTCCTTAGTAACTGTAACATATTTACAATTACTCCTTAGTAATTTACAATTTGGTTTATAAAACAATTAATACTCAGATGTAGTGGCCTAAACCTGTAATCCCAGCACTCAGGAGGCTAAGGCAGGAGCTATTTGTAGAGTTTGAGGCCAGGATGGACTACATAGTGAGACAGTGTCTCAAGAAAAAAAAAAAAGAGAACTTTTACTTTCCAGGCTATTAAGCCTAAGTATGCACAATAATTCTTGACATTTCCTTCACTAGTATTAACAATGAAATGTTTCCAAACATAGATAAGAACTAGAGAAACATTAAAATTATATAAAATCTGCTATGTGCCCAGAAGGTGAAAAAGGGTCATTTGCAAGTCAGTTTAATAATATATACAAAATCAGAGCCTGAACACTACTGGCCTCAGTAAGTTTAGTATCGCTAGACTAAGATTACAGTGTGCAGTGCCAGATGATGCTGATGAACCAGGATGAGGCCAATAAACAACTAGAATCTGTCTATCTAGTCAGTCACTCACTCTACTGTACGGTATCACTTAGAAAAAATTTGGGAAGAAACAACACTGGCAAGGGGACTCCATCTCCAGACCAACTAAATCAGAATATCTGAGACACAGGCATTTGAGTATTGTAAAAGTTCCAGATGATGTTCATGTACACCCGCAGATCATGATTACTAAAATGGCAATGGAAAGACAAGATGATCATGGAGAAGTAACATAATCAGATTTGTTTTTAGGAAGACAACTGGTAGTAGCATGAAATATGAATACAAGGGAAAGAACTTAGCAGTGGCCAGGTACAAATGACTCTACTGGCCGGGCACGGAAGTGCATGCCTGTAACCCCAACACTCAGGAGGCTGAGGAAGGAGAACTGCCAGCCTAAACCACACAGCCAGACACTGAAAAACAAAACAAAAAAAGATCCTGTACTAATACAATGGCAGACACATGACAAACACGCTGAAGTCAGCAGATATTTTACAGATAGAATTAAAAATGAAAACAAGGGAGCCAGGGATGTAGCTCAGTGGTATAGCACCTGCCTGGCAAGCACAAGGTTCTGAGTTCAATTCCCAGCACCCTCTCCCACCCCCGCAAAAAAAAGAAAGAAAAGAAAAGATGGATATAATGAACATCAACAATAACTTATGTTTCAATCTTTTAAAATTCAGGAAATAGCCAGGAGTGGTGGTCTATTCCCAGCACTCTGGAAGCTGAGGCTGGGGGATTGCTCTGAGTTCAAGGTCTGCCTGGGCTACAAAGTGAGCTCAAGGCCAACCTGAACTGTGTGGCAAGACCCTGTCTCAAAAAGATTAAAAAAAAAAAAAAATTAGGAAATAAAGAATAAATTTGGACAGTTTTAAATGTGTCTAAAGCAACTTAATAAAAATTGAGAAATAAAATCAATAAAAACTGAGTCATAAACCTAAAACTAATGATCAAATACAGATCAGTAGAGCAGTATATGTAAAGGAAATTACCAACAGTTGTGGAGTGGCTGGTAAGAATGCAGATTTCTGGGTTGCAAGCATAAAGATTAAGTCATTTAAGCCTCTGAATTTTTTGGTTACTGGGGTGCTGGGGATTGAACCTAAGGGTGTCAGGAGTGCAAGGCAAGTACTACACCACTGAGCTACATCTCCAGCCTTCTATATTTTGAGAACGGTTCAGGCTAAATTGACCAGGCTGCCTTCCACTTGCTTTCTGCCTCAGCCTCCAGAGTGACTGGGACTAACAGGGTGTGCCAGCTCGTTCAGCAGCCTCTAAAATTTTTGACAATCACTGAAAACAAAGCAACGCATTGAACCAGGATGGAATTTGAGTGAGATCAAATAGCATGTGGTAGCTACTGAGTTAGAATTCTGTGAGGTTAAACATTTGAATTATGTCAGGGTACAATCCACAGAGAACAAAGCTGCTCACTTACGCTGTGAAATCTGCAGCTGCGGTAGCTGCTTTGGTGGCATCCTTATTCAATGTTGCACCCCAAACGGCACCTTTATGACCCAAAAACGTTCCAATCCAATCTCCTGTATCTCCCTGGCGTAACATGGGTTTTCCATCTAGAAATATTTAAGAAGACAACGATTTAGAAGTTTATTACTTTGAAACTATGATCCAAACACAAAATGACTATGTAGCAGTACAAATCAGCAAACCGTTTTTGTAGTTTAAACTGTTCCCATTCCTGGGAATCATGCAAAATCATCAACGGAATATGCAAAAACAATCGGAACTTAAGAGCTGAAGCGGTCTTTCTCTCTAGGAAGCACCCGTAATTAAGTGGAAATGCTGATCTGCGTCAAAAACAATCTAAATGTGAGTCTTTATTTCCCACTTGAAAATGAGGCTCATATTACAAAGGAATACTGGATGAGAACGACCGTCTTTGTAAAGCATCGCTCTGCCTGACCTAATTTTTCCCTTTCCTAAATCCTTGAAAGATATAATTACAGTGATGAAAATGGTGCAGCTCCGCTTCCCGAGAAGCCAATAAAAATGAGGACAGACCTTGGTCGGGGTAATATAGTACTCATCCTCGTTAGTCAGAAAGGTCGTCCCGCGGCTCCAGCTACGCATTCAACACGAACCTCTTCCCAATCGGAGCAGGGCTGGCCTTCGCCTGAGCCCCACCCCCACCCCCACTTCGCCGTCAGAGACTCGGATCGCCGGCCTGGCTCACCTTTGCAAGCACTGATTAAGAAATACCCGTACGGCGTGATGCCACTGAAGGCCAAATCGACCACGGGCCGCGTGTGGCCAGAGCAGGTGAGCGGCGTCTGCCTCATTGCCATGGCGGCGGCGGCGGGGATCTGGCTGAGGAGCGGAGGGTCGTCGTCGTCCTTTCTCTCCGCTGCAGCGCCGCCGGCTCCACAGCCGCCCCCACCTCCGCCCTTACACTGGGGCTGGGTCGGGAAACAAAAAAGGGGCCAATACGGTAGCACCAAAGTCCGAGGGGGGTTAGGAAAGGGCCAAAGAGTCAGCCACGGCCGGGCTACAGCCGCCAAGGAAGGGAAAGGGAGGGAGGGAGGAGGAAAGTAGGGGAGGGGAAGAAACGGACAACCGGCCCAGCACGATCCACACCGTCCACCGCGGCACCGACCGGAAATGACGATACAAATGACGCAAGGCGTACGCCGGAAGTGACGACCAGACGGGAAGGCGGGTTCCCCTGGCGAGAGATTTGATGAAGGAGCTGGAAGTGGAATGCGCGCGCGGTTTCGGCGCTCGTCGGGCACGTGACGCTGGCGCGGCGCAGGCCTGCTTTGGCGCCGGGAGACGCGTTGGGCTGTGGAGCGATGAGAGCGGTCCCGAGTTAGGGCGCTTCTCTTGGGTGAGGGGGCGGAGTTGACGGAGTGCAAAAGCCGTTCCCTTGCCCACTGGTCGTCGGTTTGTGCGCATGGTGAGCGCGCGGAGTGGCCGTTCTGGGCTTGCGAACCTCCTCCTGCATGGACACCGCAGCCGACCCTAGAGGCGGTTCCAACCAGCAAACGTCTAACGGCTTTTAAATTTTTGCCTGTTTTAAAAAATACGCGGGGAGCAAACGAGCGTGGTGGTGCATGCCTGTGATCCCAGTACTCTGGAAAGCTGAGGGAGGAGGATGACAGGTTCGAGCACAGCCGGGGAGATTGAGCGAGACGCGCTCAAAGAATAAAAAGGGCCGGGTTCAATCCCTATTACACGCAGTAAATAGATGGGGGCGGCTTCTACCGGTCGTCTGCAAATGAAACCCTCAAGGGAAGGAATTTTCCCAGCCATCCCTTGTGTGTAATAATCTTTCATTGCTAGTGTTTTAGGTATGAACGAATGCTGAATTCTATCAAAAAATTTTGTAAATCTGTTGAGGGCTGTACTTAAACTGTCAAGTTCATTTTTTTCCCTTGGAGAACGAGAGTAGTGGACCCCCAGTTTGTTTGTTTTTTGATGTACAGTAATCAGTAAATTTTGACCCTGTACTCCCAATATATGGATAATAATTTCCAGATTACATACATGTACAGGATAATACATTGGCAAAATTAGAAACACTGAAGGACTGAGATGTAAATATAAAAACTCATCCTCCGGGCAGGTGTCTGTGACAACGACTGCTCTGTGGCATAAGGAGAACTGTTTATTGATTACTCTAAAATGGTTTTTCCTAAACTGAAAAAGGCCTTTCTCTGAGAAGGGTTTTGTTTTGTTCTGAAACAAGGTCTCACTATGTAGGCTACACTATCCTTAAATTCACCATTCTTCTCAACCTCATGAGTGCTGGATTAAGGGCATGTGCCACCACATCTGGCTTAGGTTGTTTCTTTAATACTAAAATACAAATCCAAGCTAGAAATTTTGTGTTTTGTTTACTACTTTATTCTCAGTGCCATAATGCATTGGCATTTGTGTGTGCATTTGAGTTAATACATGTATGTCAGTAAATATTTAATGAAGACAAATATCTGCAAATGTTTTCTTTGTCTTTCTGTATCAAATATTTACCTATCTTCAAGATGCAAGTGAAATAATTTCAGTGGAAACTTGGATTCTATCTCATTCGCACGTTCTACATTCACTTATAGTACAGACATTCTCTTGTCTTTTTTTGCCCTTCACACTGCTACTTCCACTCTCCTTTTTAATTTTTTTTTAATTTTTTTTTTTTGGACTTTTTGAGACAATCTCATTATGCAGTTCAGTCTGGCCTTGAGCTCACTTTGTAGCCCAGGTGGGCCTTGAACTCACAATGACCCTCCTGCCTCAGCCTCCCGATGCTAGGATTACAGGCATGCACCTCGATGCCTGACTTTATTTTTTATTTTGAGACATTTTTGTTAAGTTGCTAAATTACCCAAGCTGGGCTCAATTTGGGATTCTTCTGCCTCGGCTTCCTGCTGGGATTACAGGCCTGTGCCAGCACATTCAGCCGTATTGTTTTCTTTTGTTTTTTTTTTTCTGTGCTAACCTCACATCCTGCTCAGCTCCTTTTTTCCCCTCCCTTCCCCTTCCTCTCTTTTCTTTCCTCCCTTTCCTCACCCCTTATTTTCTCTCTCCTTTTGCTCCCCCCCCAAAGTAAGCACTTTTAATGGCAATAATTATGGCTTCTTCATTTATACTCTGGTGTAATAAGAGTGAATGGCATTTAGTGAATGTTCAGCAAACGAACATTCTGCTGATTAATTACATTTCTGCAGTATGGATAGAAGTGAATAAATAAAGGTACATTCAAGTTGCTGTGCTTGATCTTAACCAAAAGACTGAGTAACTGTGAGACATACTTAAGTTAAAATAATCTGACTGGTTAGTTGCTCATTTACTGCTCAGTGTGTAAAGATAAGCATATAACAAAAAACTATGGTTCCTACTTGGGCTCTAAGGAATATATTTTTGCTCATTTGGATTATGATTTATTTTATCACAACTAATTGTGGAGGCTTCCAGGTCAGTTTAATGGAAGACATGATTGCAATAAACAAAATTAACCAAGTTAAAAGATGACAAAAAATCAATAGTTACATAAATTTTTTGATAGACTTCAGCATTCATTCAAATGAATTCATAGGCACTAGAAATAACAGGGAATTTTCTTATCCTGCTAGAATATTTGAAAGCAGCACCTTATCCTTTGGTGAAACCCACAAAGCCTTCTCTTTTAGCAAAGGTACAAGACAAGGATGATGGTCACTGCCACTTCAGTACAACAGGGTTCTAGATGTCTAGGCAACCCAAAAAGGCATAAATGTTGATAGTCACAAATTTGTGATTATTGAGATTATATATAAAGACAATGAAAATATCTACTAATACAAAATTAAATGTATATAAATAAAATACAAATTGTTAGAATCATGACAGTTCACTAAAGTTACTGGGTTTTTTTAAAATGTAGTGAATGCATTTCTGTATTTTACCAACAAACAAAAAAATGGAATTTGGGGCAATGCTGAAAATTGAACCTAGCCTCAGGCATGCAAAGCATACACTCTGAACTAAAAGAATATGGAAGTTAAAAATATGCCAGCCAGGCGTAACTGTATTCTCAACTACTCAGGAAACAGACAAAAGGACCACAAGTTTAAGGCCATTGTCCCATACATGGCAAGACACTTTCAAACAAAGAAAAGACAGGGTAGGAATGTAGCTCAGTGATAAAATAAGGAATGCCCTAGGTTTAATCCTTAGTAGGGGGGGGAAAAAGTCATATATAATAGCATCAAAAGTAATAAGATACATGATAATAAGTCTAACAAAATATATTTCCTAGCAGGAGAAGACAGACTGACATGTAGAAACTGAAGACAGTTTAATGTACACATCTTTTACTAAGGTATTATGGAGTCAAAAGCAACCAACAAAGAACAGTGAAGAATGCCACAGAGAAAATGGGGAACTAACCATGTGTATAAATGGGTACTGAGAAGGGTTTGTACATCTGAGTCTGAATTCACAGAAAGCACCACCACCACTGCAGGAGAAGCTACAGGACAAGAGCTGTGTAACTGGTGAAGGAACACAACACCTACCAACCATCAGCAGCCCACCAGAAGGATGCTGGGGGACAAGTATGTACTTCAGTCTCTTATCCATGCTTTGCATTGGTCAGTCTTATTCAGAAAGCAGAAGGCAAGAAAGCCCTTGGATGGCATTCATAGATGCCAGCCTTCTAGGACATGAGCCATAGTGCGGAGAGGAAGACGGGAGGTGGTAAAACAGAGAATCTTCAACATAATGTTTAAGATCTCAGTGAAGACTGATGAACTTTGTTAAAAGGAATTAAAGAATATGAAAATAAAAGGAAATGGATATATTGTGCTCTTGAATGGGAAGATTCAACACTGGAAAAATGTCAGTTCTCCCGTTACAAGCTGAATTATGTCCCCACCCCAACCCCACCTCCCAAATTTATACATTGAATTCCTAATTTCTGTTATCTTAGAATGTGATTGTGTTTGGAGACAGCACATTTAAAGAGGCAATCAACATAAAACAGGTAATATGGGCCTTAATCCAATGTGACAGTTGTACTGAAAAGTTTAGGACACACAACCCAGAATAAGGAATGGTCAAGTGAGAACACAGGAGGCAACCATCTACAAACCAAGGAAGCAAGCCTTAGAGCAGGAGCGGGAACCTTTGAGAGCTGTCAGTGACACAAAGGGGTTATAGTAGGGCCTGGGACTACAGCTCAGCAGTGCAGCGCCTGTCTGGTGAGCACCAGGTCCTGAGTTTGATTCCCAATACGCCCCCCCACCAGTTTTCTTCACAGTGATATTAATAGTGATTTGGAAAAGCAAAAGGTCAAAAATAGTGAAAATACTCCAGAAAAAGAAAACCAAAGGGAAAAGACTTTTCTAACTAGATATCAAACATATTTCAAAATTATAAGTTTCCACAATGACATAGGGATAAGCAAATACAAAACAGAATAAATAATTCATATGTAAAGAAATCCAATTAATGACACTTTCAGTGCAAACCAGAGAGGAAATAATTTCAGTAAATAGTGCTGGACAAATAGGTCATCCATGTGAAAATGAATGAAATTAGATGCCTGCCTCAACCCAGGCGCACTGGATGATTATAAAATATATCAAAATTTGAAGGCAAAAGTATAAAGTATGTAGAACATGACCTTCAAATTCAAAAGTTGATAAAATAAAGCTCACAGTGTATCAACCATAAAAAATGGGTAACTGACTACAGTCAAGAAATTCCACTGTGAAATGATGAGAGTAGGAAAAAATACTTGCTTAACATATTATTAAAAACTCACTGAACAAAAATATAGGACTTCTACAAATGATTTAGAAGACAGACAAACATAACAGAAAAACAGAAAGAGTCCAACAGCAGTAATCAGAATCAAATAAAATGTACATGAAGTATCATTTCACATTTTCTATAGGAAGGCATTTAAAAATGGCACAATTCCTAACATTGGCAAGGATGTAGAACAAGGGTAGAAAGACTGCAAATAATTCAGAAAATAGTTAGGCAACATCTATCTATGTTAAAACATGTATGTATCTCATAACGCATAAGTTTCACTCTTGGAAATATATACCTTATAGAAGCCTTTCCACATATTACAGTAATTCCTTAGTTCTAAATAATTCAGTTCACAAACCAAATCATTCAGCAAATTTTTTTTTTTTTTTTTTGTACCCAGGATCGAACTCACAACCTCATGCTTGGCAGGCAGGCACTTATGCCGCTGAGCTAAATCCCCAGCCCCATTCAGCAAAATTTTGCTTCTTTTCACAAATTCCACTTTGGGTAACAAACACAGCTATCTTCCTACACAAATCAGCCATCTTTCCCAAAATCATAAAATAAATTCATAAACCAAGGCACCACTGTATAAGGAGACATGTGAAAGAATGTTCATGGTGGCATTGTTTGAAATAGCCAAACATTAGAACAGAAATATGCATTCATACTGCAACAGAATGTCAAAGATGATATATTCATACAGTGAAATGCTATATAGAAACAAACATGCAACAATTTGGCTAAATCACAGAACCATAATGTTAAGAATATATACATATAATTTTATTTCTATGAAGTTAAAAAAAACAGCAAAACAAACTATCAATGTGGAGACATGGATACATGTGACAAAACTATAAAGAAAAGCAAGAAATAAGAGGAATAGTATTGAAGATTTAGAGGAAGAATGGGATAAATACATAAAGCTTCACATTTTACAATGAAATTTCTACCTATTTATCTTTTCATTTTTTGTGAAAATGAATAGCAGATACTCAGCATGTTATTGTAATTTTTTTACTATATTCCACTCATTTTTATAAATATTTTCTAATATTTGCTTAACATCTGTTGTAGGCATAATTCTAAAATAGACAAAGATTCGGGTCCACTGATGGGCATGTCTTATAAAATTTACCATCCTTTTGAGTGGAAGTAGGAGTTGTGAATATTGTAAAGTAGTCACTGCTTTGATTAGGTCACATTCTGTGACAAAGATATTGGGAAGTCACTCCTGTGGGCTTTACACATGAGGCTCCAATTTAGTAGGAGAAATGCCTCTGCTGACCTCGAAGAGGCAAACTGCCATGTTGTGGACAGAAGATCACAGGGCAAGGGCCCAAGAGCAGCTGCAAAGAGCTGAGGGCACTCTCATACCCAGCTGCAACCAGGAAGGAAAAAGGGGGCGGGGGGACCTCAGTCCATAGCTGTAAGGAGAACCAGAAGTGTTAGAGGTGGGTATTTTTCTAGTTGATGAGGATATGGTCAGCTGATCCCTAATTTCAGCCTGTAAGACACAGCAAAAGTCCCAGGTAAGATAGTCCAGATCCCTCACACACAGAAACCATGGAGTAACAAATTTGTGATGCCTTAAATTGTTAATATCATGATACTTTGGTAAATTTGATTAAAAACCAATATTGTATTTAATGAAGAAACGAAAATGAAACCAAACTAGAACCAAATATCTGTGAGAATCCAAATAGTTGCTGTATTGGGTCCTTAGTGAACTGTCCATTCTTTAGCTGGGTATCAGTGAAAGCCTGTGTGTGTGTGTGTGTGTGTGTGTGTGTGTGTGTGTGTCTAACAGCTTCCACTGCCAAGCAAGTTACAGAATGACTAGAACCCTGTCATCACCTCAGAGGGCAGTGAAGCAATAACCCTGATCTCCTCTTCTAGGTTCTCCCATCACCCCATGGGCCAAGTCCTTAATCACAAGGAACCTTGGGGGTCACTCAAACCACACCTATCCCAGAGCAGTGAGAGATACACTGATTGCCTGAGTTGACCATCGCGCATATATACATGCATAGAAATACCATAGTTTCCCATAAATATGTGCAATTACTGGGTCAAAAATAAAATTTAGCAGGATGTGGTGGTGCACGTCTGTAATCCCAGCACTTTGGAGACTAAAGTAGGAGGATTGCTTGGTGTTCAAGGCCAGCCATAGTAAGCCAAGAACTCCATAGTAAGACCCTGTCTCACAAAAAGAAGTAAAATAAAATAAAATTTAAAATACAAATAAAATATGTACACCTTTTTTCTGAGTTCTGAAAATAAGTACTTTTAATAACAGCATAACAAGACTTTCAAATCTCTAAATATATGTCCAGGATAAAACCTGAAATTGCCAGACTTGTTATGCAACAAGAAAATAAGAAATGGGATAAAAAGATAATCAATTCAGAATTTGGAGAGGGGAGTTACCGGGGATCAAACTCACAACCTCATACTTGCCAGGCAGGTGCTTACTCTGCTGAGTTAAATCCTCACCCAATCAATTTAGAATTACCCAGAGATAGCCCAGGTACTGAACTAGCAGGTATGACTATTTAAAATATCTTTTATATCCAAGCCTTAACAGAAATAAGCATGTAATGAATGCAACAAAAGAAAATATCAACAGAGCAACAGGAATCATTAAAAGGAATCAAATTGAAATTATGAAACAAAATGTATACAGTAACTGGATTAAAAACCCATCAGTTATGTCTATTTAAATTCTCTGGAGAGCAGACACCAAGAGTGGATTAGAAATGCAAGAGATATGATAGATTGGAGAAAATACTTTTGAATGATGAAGAGAGGTAAGGAGAACCTTCAGGCCAGAATGCTGGTCTGACACTTGTGAAAGGAGAAAATGAAAAAAGAAGAACTGGCTGGAAAGAGAATCAGCTACAATGCACATCTGAAACAATCTTGTCCGAGGTAACTGCCCTGCGTACCTCATTTCCACTTCTGCATCACTGGTGAGAAATTAGACACATGGCCGTACAGGTACCACAGCTAGGCAGGAGTATATGGTGGTGGCTGCTCATCCCTGTGCTTAACAAAATATGAAGAATAGAGTTGAGTGCATCACAAAAGTTAAGGCAGTTGCTTATTGTCATTTATTTGATTCTTTTTTGTTTGTTTTGTTTTTGAGACAGGGTCTTGTTGTGCTGTCCAAGCTGACTTTAAATCCCTAAGCTCAAGCAACCTCTCCTAGACTCTGGAGTTCCTGAGAGTACAGGCACCTGTCACCAGGCCTGGCTGCTGTTTCTCTTTAAGTTACATGTTTTTCACTGCATTCCGTGTTCTTTGTCTAGTTTGTTATCTCTAGTTTTGCGAACATTCTCTGCTTCATATGTAATTTTCATAATCATTATCTTCTTTTGTTTTTTTGTCTTTTTGAGACAGGGTCTCACTATGCAGTTCAGGCTGGCCTTGCACTCACTTTGCAGCCCAGGCTGGTCTCGAACTCACAGCCATCCCCCTGCCTCAGCCTCCTGAGTTCTGGGATTACAGGCATGTACCAGCATGCCCAGCACCATTACCTTTTTTCTTTCCTTAATTCTGCTTTCTACCTTTGTGTATACATTTGTTTTAATATTTTTTTAATTTAAATTTTTATTTTTTTTCTGTAGAGAGTTCATGTTCTTGTTACCTTTTTAGAGTACAGGAAACATTTTTCGCCTTAACTTTTCATCTATTTCTTTCAATAGTTATCTATATTTTGCATTTGTTTCTTTTCTCTTACAACAATACAGCGTTCAATGCAAAGACCCCGTATCATTCACTTTTAAATGGTGGCAGTTCTATTAATTTAGTCTGTTATTCATGGAAGAACAGTATAAGTATACTCTTTTTGTTTCACCTCACTCTTTTATTGTGCTTCTGTTGGTTACATCCTTATGACTTTAACTAGAAGATTGCATATCCATTTATGATACTGGCAGGAAATAAACTGCTTTTGCTGTAGGGAATTCCACAAATTATATAGCAAGTGAAGAGCAATACTTACTATGGATACATTTTTGGTATTGCTTCTGCTTAAGTGTTTTGGATGAAAAGATCAGCTTTCATGGTTATCTTGACGACTTTCCCATCATTGAACACAATAGCTGACACCTACAATTTAAAGAAGGGGTTTATTTCGGCTCACAGTTTTTAGAGGATTTGGGCCATAGTTGCCTCGACCCAAGGCAGGAAGGGCATGGTGGCAGGCTTTGGTGGAGGACAGCTGCTCACATCATGGCAACCAGGAAGCAGAGACAGAAGCGAGGAACTTCTGGGGAAGGAGAGACCTTTCAGGTCACATGCCCAGAGGCCAGATTCCACCTCCCAACAGCACATTCAGCTCTGAACTGTCAAGTGGATTAAACCACCCCCATGATCCAATCACCAACCTCTGGACACTTGAGGATTTGGGGGAACACTTTAGACCTAAACTGTTGCTGCAGAAACCTGGTACTGAAGCAAAAGGAAGGTACTTAATACCAAGGAGTTTGGAAGGCAATGATTTATTACATTAATGGGCTGGTGGGAATCAGCTCCAAATCACCAGCCCAGACTGAGAGTGAAACAGAAACTTACATACATTTTATAAGCAGGAATTTCAAAACCTGATAGCAGGTTATCATATAATTGGTTACATGAATTAAGTCATATGCCTTCAGGAAAAATTAAAGAGGATTGTTTATTATGAGGTGAGAACATTCTGGGGAAGGCAGTGCTGAGCAGGGCAGGTAGAGCTAAGTGTGTCCTTGACAGGGCTACTTTGTCCCAGGCAGAAAAAAAACAGGCTATATTCTTAGGTGGGAAAATACTGTCCTTTCAGCTGGACTGGGACAGGCTGACCTGAACCAGGATATCTACGAAAAGCAGCAGGACACAGCAGAGTCAAGGCTGACTAGCAGTCTAATTTTGAGACAGGTGGGGTGAGTACATCTTGTCTTATGGTAACAGGCTACTAACTGATTATTAAGATTTCTTGGTATAAAACTTCCATTTGACTGTAACAATGGTTTTGTGAATGAGTTAGAGATACAGATAGAGGAGGGAGGGAAGGAAGCAGAGAGGGAGGGAGAGAGAGAATCAGATGAAGTCATAACTCCTAGCATCTTCTACTTTGCACTGGTAAGGAATGTAATTTAACTGTTCTGTAAACATAGCCTCTTAAATTACAGCACAGTGGAGAGAGATAGAGGGAGAGGAGAAGGGAGGCAGATGGGGAGAGAGGGAAAGAAAAATCTGAAGGAATCATGGAAATAGCAACTTCAGGAATCAGGTGCCACCCACAAGGCTGAGCCAACTAAAGAAATAAAGAGAAAAAGCCATTTAGACAAGGGCTCTGGGATGCTGTAACCCAGACTCTGAGGAGTAGGCACTAGATAGGTGACACTAGTCTATGCATCAGGATGGGGTGAGAGTGAGAGTGAATAGGTGGTGATGAGCTTGCCTTACAGGTGTTGAAGCACTGGAAACTGGATTTCTTTGCTGCTACAGAAAACTGTCATCTCCACAGAGGTGAAAGAGTATGGCTGGAGTGGTTTTTGAAGAACCATGAGCAAACAGCCATCAGGAAGCAAACCGGAAGGATCCATCCCTTTCTGACTCGCCAACCTCCTCCTCTCTCACTTCCTGCTGGAAGACACTAGCATGGACCCATTTGGTGAGGCAAAAAAAGTGGTTTCCACATATCATAAAATGAGAATAGAAGAATTGGGTGGAGCTGAAGCACAGTAGCTGGTATAAATACTTACAGTAGGGCAAATAGAAAACATATCCAACTGTGTTTGTGCCATGAGTGGTGGATCTAAAGAAAAACAGTAGCTTCTTAATTAACACAATGCCCCACCTCCCCTACTCATAATCAAAGAGCTATCTTTACCACCATTTACCAAGGCACTATTAGAGAATAATCCTTGATCCTTTCCTTGTGTTCAATTAATTATCCACTTGTGTTGATTATACTCATTTGCATAACTTCACATACTCTGTCACTAATCCAGTTCAGAAAAGTATCATTTTTCACATGCTCAAACATAATATCCTTCTATATGGTACTTCTATCTCAAGTTTCATATCCCCATAATCTGATGATTCTTACCCCACATTTGACATAATAGCATCATCTGAGAAAATTTTAGAAATATCTTATGCTCAGGGATTCTGATTATTAGTTTGTACTGGAATCTGGAGGGAGTTAGGGGGTTAGCTTTTTTTTATTGATTTTTTTATTTAAAGACAAAAAAACAGGAGGAGGGTAGAAATAATACAGAATTTAAAAAAAAGATAAACAGAATGAAATTGCTAGTTGATAAATTACATATTGTCCTCTTAGAAATTGTTGCTCAAGTTACAAAATTAAAGCATACAAAGTAGACATTCAAACAGTGAGACTATAAACAGTTACGCATGAATGAGTCTCTACATGTATTTCTATCCTTACTGTATTAGAGGGAAAAACAAAACATAGCAAGATAAAACAAATTCCTGTAAAACATGAAACCAAAAAGTCATATAAAACCACAGTACAAGGTGATCTACAATGGTTACTGTGTTGTCTCTGGTTTTTCAATAGAATTGTCTATATCATCAGGCATAATTGAATATAGCAGTATAATTGAATATAGCAGTACATGGCAATATTAGTAAAAACAAAACATTGTAGACAATGTAAAACTTCAAAGGCAGGTAATAATCAAACCAAAGTGGGTATCCTAGTGAATTTTGTCATCTTCAGTGTAGTTACCTATACTCTCAGACTTGATGCTATCAATCATAACAGCTTTGAATAAAATCTGTCAATACAAAACAGCAATCTAACAAGCCAAATTCAATTAAGATCAGTCATGGTAAAAAGTGTAAGTTATACAGAGTTTCAGATTAAGTTAACAGGAAATTAAGGATGATTATCATACCAAATCCTGCTATTTTCAGGATAACTGTCTGTGCCCTCAAATCTAGTACAAGTAGACAAACTGGAACAGAATATAATCCATCTAAGCAGAGTGGTGTAATGTGGGTTTTAAATCATGATACAATATTAACAGTATCCTCAGCCTTCTTTTTTTAGACTATTCCTCCTCTTTCACTCCCACAGGGTGCTGCACATTTTGGGTCCCACCAACTCCCTCAGTTTTTAGATTGCGGGGGAGACCTGCTATTTACTAAGTGGTTCTGAACCTTCTCACTCCTGGACTTGATCTCAAGTTGTATTCCTTTACATACAAAAGCCTCTAGGTTTTCCTTCATTATAGCTAAGTAGTTCTCTACTGCACATAAGTATCCTGTCTTTCCATCCTATCTGCAGTTATTGGTTGACTTGCCCCTATGTGTCTCTGGCTCCCTGTCACATAGAGCATTGTTTTCTCATATTTGGTTTTCGGTCCATAAACCCTGTCTCAGGTTGATTATATTTCCTATACAGAGCATCTCAATGGACCCTACCTCCAAATCTACTCTGCCTGTATTTTTTTTTTTTTAGTGTATCAAGGCCATCTGTGTTAAAGATTATAGCCAACCTTCTCTGCCTCATTTCTGCTATGCTATTTTTCTGCCATTGTTTGTCTATTTTTCTCCTTCATTCTGCTGCCTGCCTCATTCATTGAGGCCTTTCTGCCACTGTTCCTGAAATCCTGGTATTTTCTCTCTCTCTCTCTCTCTCATGTCCTTCAGTATTCTCTGTAGGGTTGGATTGATGGTCACAAATTCCCCAAGT
Source organism: Hydrochoerus hydrochaeris (assembly GCA_004027455.1). Lineage (NCBI taxonomy): Eukaryota > Metazoa > Chordata > Mammalia > Rodentia > Hydrochaeridae > Hydrochoerus > Hydrochoerus hydrochaeris. Next base: position 64,547 of record PVLA01003745.1, read on the forward strand.
CCCTCTTTGTCATGGAAGCATCTTGTTTCTCCACTAATTTCTAGTGACAGTTTTGCAGGGTACATCAATCTGGGCTGGAGGTTATTTTCTTTCAAGGCTTGGATTACTTTGCTCCAAACTCTTCTTGATCTGATGGTCTGTGTCGAGAAGTCTGCCGTGATCTTGATGGATTTTCCTTTATAGGTGATCTGTTTCTTTTCTCTGACGGCTTCTAATATTCTGTTTTTACATTGAATTTCTGGTATCTTGATTATTATATGTCTGGGTGTAGCTCTGTTTTGGTTGTAGGTGGCTGGAGTTCTGTATGCCTCATATATCCAAATATCATTTTCTTTTCCAATGCTTGGGAAGTTTTCCTTAATTATTTCTGTGAATAGCCTATGTAATTCACCTGTTTTTATTCCTCTGTCTTCATTCAAGTTTCTTATTCTTAAATTATAGATTCTCTTGTTGTCTTCTAGCCTTTGTATTGTTAATGCCTGTTTACTTGTTATTTTTAAGAGATCTTTCCTTTCATGATCACACATTGCAAACTTGTCTTCAAGTTTTGATAGTCTATCCTTAGTTTCTTTTAAGCAGTTTTGCCAGCTTTCAATGGCGCTTTTAATTTCTTGGTAATCTCTTTGAATCTGTGTCATGTATTCTAACTTTTCTTTATATTCTTTATTGAATGTTTCTTTCCTTTTTTGTGTTCCTCCCTTCTTCCATCTGTGTCTTCTTGAGAGATGCTTAGCATTTCTTTTATTAATCTACTTATATCTTGCTTTACCTTATTTAATATTTCAGTTTTGAGCTTGGCTACAAGGTCCCGAAGATATCTCTTAATGTCCATTGAAGCCATGTCTGATGTTGCATGTTTGTTGCATGTTTTTTGCCCTCAGTCTCTTTTGTAATTCCCTCTCCTGGATCAATATTCTCAGGATTTGGGGCTGGGGGCTTTTTCTTGTTGTTTCTGTCTCTTGTCATGTTTTTGGTTTCTTCAGTACAGGTGTATAATGAAGGTCCCAGCCCCTTTCCTTGTTGGTTATGGTTCTGAAGCACACTGCCGAGGGATTTCTGCCCTCTCTTGTTTTGCTCTTGTCACTGAGGTGTAAGCCAGGGCTGCATATGCTGGGCCCTTCCCACCAGGCCAGTCAACCTTCGGGGGCCTTCACCGGGTTATGGTGTGCTATGCATGGGGAATTGGTTTGGAGTGGCTTATTGGGTCCCGGCCAAGGGCGTGACCCAGGCCAAGCAGATCCCACCAATCTGCTCTGGGAAGGGAGCAACCAACTGAAGTTACTGTGGTTCCTAGTTCAGGCTCCTCCTGCCCGATTCCAACATGTCGTCCATTTGGTCGCGCCCATCCTTTCGTGCCCTTATTCCCAGCACTCACCACGGCTTAATGGAGGTCCCTTGCTGGCTTTGTTCTCCGCCAACCTCCATCTTCAGCACGACTGGTTATTCGCATTGGTGCATTTGGGGTGCTCCAGAGTGTTCGGGGCTGCTCTGGCCAGTTGCAGCTGGTCACAGCTGCAAGCTGCGGCCGTTCTGGCCAGTTGTGGAAGCAGCATGAATTCAAGTAGCTGGAGAGCGCTAATCTCAGTTTCTGCAGTGTACCCCGGGACCGCATGTTTGACGGCTCTTTTGCCTTTAGTTTCTTCCTAGGTGGAGAGGATCCATCTCCCTCTGTTGGGACCTCTCCAGGGTGTTTTATTACGGAATGCATTGTTTCTCTCAGGGGAGGCTCTGTATAGTGTTGTCTACAAATCCACCATCTTTTCCTTCCAAGAAGGTTAGCATTTTATAAATCTATAGGTGCTTCTCAAGTTCAGGCAGTTTTGACAGCTATTACCTCTGTCTGTCCTCTATATTAGTATCAAAATATTGTGTTATCATTTTGTGGTATGTAAATCTGATGATATCAGTCCATTACTCAAAATTCCTTGATAGTTATCCACATCAACAAAGAAGCTTTGGCTGTGTCCAGTACTCTTCTTATGGGTTCATATACCTCTCCAACTGTTGTGAAGCATTCTCACCGAGCTGTAAACTCCCAGCATCATCTTTGCACAGCGCTGAACACTTGCAGTTTCCTGAATAAAATGAATTATCAGGTATTCATGTATACATATATTTTATTCTCTCCTGGGTAGGCAAAACCCTGCAACTATAATAAACCAGGGTGACATATTAAAAATACACTAACATTAATTTTTCAAGTCATTACTTAAAATTTACTACTTCCTATGATGTCAATTACAGGAAAAAATCTAAATGCATAGAAAAAAATGATGGAGGAAATTCATTAAAATGTTAACTGTGACTGTCTGTAGGAGGTGGCATTATGGATTTTTTTTCTTTTCTATATTTTTACATAATGTAGAAATTTTCTACAATTAATTTTTTTTGTTCCAGGGATCAAACTCACAACCTTGCACTTGTGAAGCAGGCACTTACATCACTGAGCTAAATCCCCAGCCCTTTTCTACCGTTTAAATGGAAAAAAAACTTAGTTGAATGATTATTAACACATTAAAAGCCACATATATTTCTATATCTGAATTTTCTTGGTTCCTGAGTTGAAGTAGAAGTGTTTGGTTAATGGCATAGTGAGGAATACTAACCTTTTTAAACAAAGGTGTAACACACCCTACATAAAAATGTATTTTTTCCTTAATCCACCAGATGGCAATGTCTTCACATGTATCACACATTTATAAATTGGTAAGGATTATCCATAATTTACTTATTTTAATTTTTCAACTAATAAACTATAATATATTGTTTATATTTAGATATTTCAGTATACATAAAGAAAATTGAAGTTTAAATTATCTAGAATGCTAATCAATTTTCTTATGGTTTATTATTATCATCTCAATTAGTTCTTTTCTTGGTAGCACCAACCACCACTTAAAAGGGAGCAGAAAAGCCCCTTTATTGCTGAATTTCCTTTTGCTTTTATTTTTGATTTAGAGCTCGAGGCTTGCAGAAGATAGCCCTGATAATCATTACTCAGTCCAGCCGGTGTTATTCAAAGCTTAGGGGATTGCCATCCTCTTCTCTGTCTATATGTAACTACCACACTGGCAAGAGACCCAAGACTGACATTCCTGGGAGCCCACTTAAACCAAACTCCCCAAGGTCAGAGGGTGATGACACATATTCAAGCAAAAAGCATCCTGAAGGCATCTGTGTCCGTGTTTCTAAATCTTGTTTGAAATAATGTATTTGGAGATATTAATGAATATTCCTAAGATTTTAGAAGACAAAAGTTCCTTTGGGAAAATTTTAAAAATTACTACTGCCGGGGCTGGGGTTTTAGCTCAGTGGCATAAGCACCGGAAAGCTAGAGGCCATGAGTTCGATCCCTGGTCAAAAAACAAAATTACTACTGCCATTTTCCACCTTTCTTTGCATTTGGTGTATCATAGGCATCAAAGACATCTCAAATCCGCTCTAGTGGTGTTTGGCTCTTTCTCTACTCCTTTCTTCCCAAAGTGTGATTGCTTGCCAAAAATGATTTATGTTTCTCTTCAGTTGATTGATGCTATATCTGCCTGGTATTAAATTTCCAATTGCCAATAAGCAGTACTTGAGAATGAGTCAAATCTGATAGATTCAGAGTTTTCTTTTCTCGGCCAAATTAACTGAACCTTTTGCTTTTGAAAACATGAGATACATTTCTAATGTCTAAATTTTAGGGTTAAATATTATAATTTGTACTAATTACTACAGATTAGAGAAAAATAAATAAGCACATATTAATTTTTATAATTTTTTCTGATACAAAAAACATGTTCTTTGTAGTACTGTTTGAATACTCTAAAAGCTCAAAAGAAAAAGCTAAAATCATTTATGATTTCTACACCTAAAGAAGGTGTCCAATAAGTGACTAAAAAACAAATTTTAGGATTTTTTTCTTTCTTTCCTGTTTTCATTTTTTCCTCTCTTTTTTATTTTTCTTTTCTTTCTTTTCTTTTCTTTTCTTTTCTTTTCTTTTTATGCTAGAGATTGACCTCAGGACTTCATACCTAAGCATATACTCTACCACTGAGCTATACCCCCAGCCCCATTTTTATACTTATATTTGTATTAAAGAAGTAACTCTACTATGCTGTATTATCATTATTTTTCCACTGAAATTTTGTTCTTTAGAGCTTTTACTGTGGTAGTGAATGATTTTAAAGATGGCGACAACAAAAACTTCACTGTGTTGTGGCCTTACACTCAATGACAAGCTATCTTTGAGAACAAACCACTTTTGTATAAATGATTGAGTTTATTTTCATTGTGTTGTTTAGGGTGGAACAGTTTTTAATTTGTTAACATTTAGAGCTACAAATGAACTCTGAAGCATGAATCTGTAGTTATTTGACAAGTCGATGTTTTTTTATGATAACAGAAAGTCCAAATGGTAGTCTTTCTATTCTACGATTTTCTATGGGGCCTCAGCAAGTTAATTAACGTCTTTGTGTGCGTAATCCTCTTAGCGTGCAGGCCTACTCACTTCTGTGTGCTGTGCTGTTCTGTGAGGGTGAATGTTTCCCTTTATTCTCTGGATGTAGAAATGGGAAAAATAAAACAAGAGAGCTACAAGACTGAGTTTTGTAGCCAGCTAAGAAATATGGGTCTACTCTCTAGAGAAGTAAGTGTCAACTCCTGTCTGTTAATTCATTTCAGAGCATAATTCTGATTTTAAAATAAGAAGTCAATATTTATCATGAATATTGTTTGCTTTTTGATTATATTTGTGTCTGCTCAAACAAACTTAAAAATAACACCATCTGTGGCATTACTAGCTGCTTGATGTGAATATAGCATGAATCTTAAAATAACAAATGGAACTATAGATTTCTTTTCAAAACATTTTAATTAATTCATTTGAAGAACATCAGTGGAGCACTGAGTTAGATGATAAAATATGGCCTTACTCAGGGTCTGACAAAGGAGTCAGAGAAATATACAATTATAATGCATTATAAATTATTTACTGAATGCTAATGTTTCAGAGATGATGAATAGAGCAGTGAACAAAAATTTCTGCTTTCATGGCACTTATATTTTACTAGGGATAGACAGACAGTAAATAATCAAATAATACGTACATTATGGGATATGGGAATGAGAGCTATGGGAAAGAATAACTGGGCATAGGGTTATCATTGATAAAATACCATTTTAACAAAATCCCAAGGAAATAAAGGAGTAAACTATGTAGATATTTGCATAAAGAACAGTCCAGAGGAACACCAAGACAAGAAGGCCATGAATAATGAAGCAGATGACAAAGATTTGTAGGAACAGAAATGAGAGCAGTTACTGGATTGTAGATCTTTGTGACCATTGTAAGGACTGTGGCAGTCAGAGTGACAGAAACCAACAGGAGAGTTTTCGGCATCAGGTGAGATGATCTAAGGTTAACACAGGGACACAGTTAGGAGGATATTAATAATCCACAGGAGAGAGAATGGAAATTGAGGTCAGGAAAGTAACAGGGAAGATGAGGGGGGATGGTCAGGTTCCAGATAAGTTTTGAAGGAAAATCTGAGAAAATATGCCAATAAATTAGATATAAACTGTGAAAGAGTCAAGATTTTGGACTAAACAGTATTTTTAGTGAGAAACTGAGTTGATACTTTTACACTAAGACATAGTCTGTATAATTTTACACCAAGATTGTACATTTATGCCAAAAAAAGAGATGCTTCCTGTCCAAGCCCTGATACATGTCACACTCCATATTATTGATGGTGATTCATGGTATCTCCAAACTAAAAGAGAGCAAGCAGCTTTTGTTCCATAATGATTATCAGGCTACCCTTACAAAAGAGCCCACCGAATCCTTCCCAAATTGCAGGCCATTTACCTGGCCTGATACAGACTTGTGAATGAGCCAAGTGAAAGAGCAAATCATCAGACACACAAGCTTAAATAGCATAATTTTTCTGTTACATGAGACACCCAAAGTGAAAATACAGAGTAAAATAAATGATAGATAATGGAAAATAGGGAGCCAGAACATTCTGAGGGGAAGTGAATCAAGAGATAGAGGGAGGTAGGAGGGAGAGAAGGGATAGGGAATGAAAAAATTGAATTGGAATGCCAGGTGTGGTGGTGCATGTCTGTAGTCTTAGCACTTGGGAGGCTGAGGCAGGAGGATTCCTGTGAGTTCAAGGCTGGCCTGGGACACATGGTGAGTCCAGATCCACCTGAACTACAGAGTGAGACCCTGTCTCAAATAAATAAATAAATAAATAAATAAATAGACTTGGGATGTGTTATGTACATGTACCAACTCCACCTGAGGAATAAGAATATTATGACATTTATTAAAAACGTGTTAAAAGAAAAGAAAAGAAAAGAAAAGAAAAGAAAAGAAAAGAAAAGAAAAATGATCATGAATGGGGTAAAGGGGAAAGGGATGAAAAAGGAATTAAGATAAATTATTACATGGATCCACTTTCTACAAGGTACGTAAACATTAAGTACTACAGATGTGAACTACTAAACTAGAATAAAAACAGAGAGACTGTCTCTATAAAGGCAATTCAAATATTTGCTTGTGTCATTCAAATAGTGCAATGTCCTTGCTGTTTTCCAGGGAGCCAGAAAGAATTTTGCGTCAAGCATATTAAGAGACCTCGCCTGCCTAGGGGATGTTTCTTGACAGTAACATCGTTCATGTAAGCAGCTCTTGTCTAACCCATCCAAGTAGACCTGAGGCCTCATGAACTCTCTTTCAGTCATGGCTCTGGCAGCTGCTTAAGTCCTTCCTTCTGCCTTGGTTATTTTGGTAATTGATTTGGGCTTAAGTCACTAGGTAGGGCTCTCTGTGGGCAAGCTTAACTGGGAACCCCAGGAACAGAGGAAGTGAAATGAAGACTGATACAGTTGTTCCTGAATAGCACCTTTCTATATCCTCAAAAGTCATTGCCTCCTTTACCTGTTCTTTTCATAAGGGGCCCTGGGACATATCACTTCTACTCTCACCAACCTACTGGGTCCTATAAAGTATAACGTCTCATTAAAGAAACATCTCTGGGTTTTCAAGCTGTTATTTACTATTCTGGGGCTAAGGGTTCAGTGATGAACAAAGATTTTCCTATTATGATGCTCACATTTTGTCAGGAGAAAAGAAGAATAAACCAGTACATAGGTAACCTAGGTGAGGAGCACTGTGAAATAGAACAGGATAGCTACCTTGGGGGAGGGCTGAAAAAGCTTTTCAATTCAATTTTCAGAGAAGTGGCTCTTGATCTGAGACTCAAAGAATGAGAAAGAGTCTGATGTCTTAACTCTTCATTTGAAGTCTAATGTGTATAAATCTGGTGTGAGGGAGTAGGGAAAATGTGCTGGGAGAGAAGTATAAGATAAGAAGACATTGTCCCTGACTTGCTGAATTTAATCTTAAATGAGGAAGATCCACCCACACATATATCAGTCAAAATTCACAATGGGAGCATTAAAAGGAAGGTGCAAAGTATTGGAGTAGTACCAAATGAAAGATAGTTTTCCTGGGGTATTTGACAAGATGTGGGAGATGTACTTTACAGAGGCAGTGACGGCTGAGCTTGGCAGTAGTACTCCATTCCATAAACACTGTATCTCTTTATCCATTCATCTGTTGCTGGTCGTATGGGCTGCTTCCAAGACTGAACTATTATGAATTGTAATTATTATCAATATGGGTATTCATGTATCACTGTACTATGGTGCTTTTAACTCTTAGGAAGACACCTAGAAGGGGAATACCTGAATCAAATACAATTTATAGTTTTAATTTTTTGAGCAATCTTTATACTGATTTCCACATCAACAATTTAGAAAGGTTCCTTATGGAGATACCATGAGTATGCACCAAAGTAAGGTTATCCATCTATAAGCTGTATTTTTTCTGTTCAACTTATTCTTTCTTGCTGTATCAACTAATCAACCCTCACCACATAATTCTTACTCATACTATATGCATAAGTGTATATAATGTATACACATAATATAAAACTATGAGTTTTGCTTACCAAACTTAAGAATGCACAAGTTTTTAGGGTAAAACATATCATACATATTTTGGTTTACTACTTAAAGAATTTTATTTTATTTGTTTTATCTGAAATTGATACCATGGAACAAATGCATATGAGCAGGTAAAGTGGGAGAGAAAATGATTTTTTGAAGTCTTGCCCGAGATCACCAAGTTAAGCACAGTTAAATCTACACAGCCAGAAAAACAAGGCAGGATCCATAACCTGGGCCATTAGGAATGAATACAAATCTAATGTACGAGTCTTAGACCTAGAAAGTCAGTGGTTTTTTTTGGGAAACAAGATAATATTGTGTATACTTTGTATCTGGAACAAAATAACATTTTTTTGCTCTTTTGTAAAATAGTAAAATTTTTGTGACCCTGGAAATGTGATAATGTCACAGGCTGATTTATTTATTTTCTGCCAGTGAGAGCTGATTGTAAAAGCTACATTTTGCTGCACTTTAGGTAGTCATGCTGAGTTCAAGATCAGACTACTTTGAATTTTGAAAATGAGACATTGAGTATTAATTTTGAGCATCACTGGTTTGTTTCTTTAGGTGCTGATTGCAATTCTTTTCTACATTTTAAAAGTCATGTATTAACAAAAATAAATTGAGAAGCACAGTTCACACTCTAGGAAATTGTTGTCCACATGTAGAACTTGATCATCTTAGCAGAGAATACATAAAATGAATATATCTATTATATCAATTTAATATATCTATATATATCTATTTAAGTATCTCATTTATGTAATATATATTTGAAGTTCTGCCACAGAGTTTCATTTCCTCGCTTTACTTCTTTCTTCAAAGTCTCAGGGAAAAATCAACATACACCCCGTGTAACAGAGGTGCAGATTTGACTATCAAAGATTACTTGCCCTTGAAGTTGCTGTGGGAATATATTCATAGCCTATCATATCTTATCTTACACTGTCTGCATGTATACCTATGTATTTGTATGTATGTATATATATATAGTACATTTATTATCATAATATAGAAGTGAAAGCAGTTTTTCTACTACCCTTAAATATCTGGAGGAAGGTGAAAATTGCACTGATTAGAATTGGAGAGGCGTATGGGCTGTCCTTTGGATTATGGGATGATCCAGAATTAACCTACAGAGAGTGACTTAATACTTTAGTCACCATAGCAGACTGCACTGGCATCTCATATTCACATACTCTTTTATACCCAAGAGGTGAGGTCTGTGTCTGTTCCCCCTTGAACCTGGGCAAGCCATTGCAACTGTTTCAAATAAGATATGGTCATGAAAACAGCAGGCATATCTGTTTATTACTCCGGAATGTTCACTGCTGGAACAGTGACTGTGGTGTAAAGGCCAAGAAGTTCCTGGAAGAACCCGTGTAAAGAGGAGCTGGGTCACCTGGTTATAGTCATGGCTGAGCTTCCAGCTACCACCCAGCACCATCTTGCTGGGCACCTGAGTGAGCCATACTGAAAGTGGACCTTCTGGCCTCCAATTCAGCCACCCCAGCTGAGACCGTGGCCAGCAGAGATGAGCCATTTTACTGAGGCTTGCCTGGACTGGAGATATGTGAGCAAAATAGTAATTATTGTTTTAAGTCCCCATATGACAGCATCGTTTTGAGGCAGTAGATAACTAAAAATGTCTTTAAAATTACATCAGAGGGAGAGTGACAAAGATGGCGGATTGATAGGTAGCATGTTGAGAGCCTCTCTGAGAAAAACAACTCAGATGCTAGAATTTAACACCATGGAGAAGTTCAGACGAACGGAGAGGGATTCTCACAACCAAGGAAGAAACTGAGGAAAAAGAAAAAAAAAGGGGGGGGGAGTGTGGACGGAGGGCTGGAACTTGTCCTGCATTGTGCTGGGTGGAGAGCTGGAGTTGGACACACTCCCATCGACCTAGTCCTGAAATTCTAGCTCCAGTGAAGCAAGATATAAGAAGATTAATAAAAGAAATACTAAGCACTTCTCAAGAAGACACAGATGGAAGAATGGAGGAACCCAGAAAAAGGAGAGAAAGCTTTGATGAAGAATATAAACAAAATCTAGAATACATAAAACAGATCCAAAGAGAATACCAGGAAATTAAAAACTCCATTGAAAGCTGGCAAAATTTTTTGACAGAAACTAAAGACAGACTCTCAAAACTTGAAGATAGATTTGCAATGTGATCACGAAAGGAAAGATCTGTTAAAAATAACAAGAAACCAGGAAGTAACAATACAAAGGCTAGAAGACAACAAGAGGATCTATAACTTAAGAATAAAAAATGTGAGTGAAGAAGCAGGGACAAATGCAAATGAAATAAAAAGGCTATTCACAGAAATAATTAAGGAAAACTCCCCAAGCACAGGAAAAGGAAATGATATTCAGATATATGAGGCATACAGAACTCCATCCAGCTACAACCAAAACAGATCTACACCCAGACGTATAATAATCAAGATCCCAGAAATCCATCACAAGAACAGAATATTAAAATTGGTAAGAGAAAAAAAAACAGATCACCTATAAAGGGAAACTCATCAAAATCACAACAAACTTCTCGACACAAACTATCAAATCAAGAAGAGCTTGGAGCGAATTGTTCCAAGCCCTGAAAGAAAGTAACTTCCAACCCAGATTGATGTACCCTGCAAAACTATCTCTCAAAATTAATGGAGAAACAAGATGTTTCCATGACAAAGAGGAACTGGGGGAGTTCATGACCACCAATCTAACCCTACAAAAATAGTGAAGGACATTCTAGAGAGAGAGAAGAAAATCACCAGGATTCCAGGAATAATGGCAGAGAGGCCTCAGTGAACAGGGCAGACAGTGGAATGAAGGAGAAAAGTAAACAACAATGACAGAAAAATAGCATAGCAGAGATGAGGCAGAGAAGATTGGCTATAATCTCTAACACAGATGGCCTGGATACACTAACAAAAAGAAACACAGGCAGAGTAGATTAGGAGACAGGGTCCATCGAGATGCTCTGAATAGGAAATACAATCAACCTGAAAGAGGGTTAATGAACCAAAGGTCAAAGGTGAGAAAACAATGCTCTATGTGACAGGGAACCAGAGAGAAATAGGGACAGCTCAGCCAGCAGCTGCAGATAGGTTGGAAACTCATGACAGTTTTGTGCTCAGATATAAGGGAGGAAAACCTTGAGGCTTTAGTGAGTAAAGGGATACAGCTCATGATGAAGCTCAGGGGTAAAAAGGTTCAGAAACACTTAGGCAGATAGCAGGTTGCTCCCTTAATCTAAAAACTGAAGGAGTTAATGGAACCTGAAATGCACAAAGCACCGTGAGAAAGTGAAAGGGGAGGAACTGTCTAAAAAAGGAAGGCAGAGGACATTATTAATAGTTTATCAGGATTTAAAAAGCCACATTATTCTCATTGCTCTGTTTAGTTTGCTTTTATTCTGTTCCAGACTGTCTACTCATAATAGATTTGAAAGCACAGACAGCTACCCCCAAAGTAGCAGATATACTATGGTAACTATCCTTAATTTCCTATTAACTTAAACTGAAGCCCTGTATTACTTACACTATGACTGATCTTATTTGAATCTGGTTTGTTAGATCGCTGTTTTTTCTTGACTAATTTTATTTGAATCTGGTATGCTCGATAGTGTCAAGTCTGGGAGTAGAGGCAACTATTCTGAAGATGACAAGATTCAACAGGATACCCATTCCGGTTGGATTATTAACTGCTTTTGAAGTCATATAATGTCTTCAGTGTTTTGTTTTTATTAATATTGCTATGTACTCCTATGTCCAATTATACTATACCTGATGATATCGGCAATTCTACTGAAAATAACAAGAGACATCATAGTAACTACCGTAGATCACCTAGTATTGTGGTTCTATATGACTTTTTCATTTTGTGTTTTTCTAGGAATTTGCTTTGTTTTCTTGTTTTGATTTGTTCTTCCCTCTAATACAGAAAGGATAGGTATACATGTAGAGATTCATACATGCGTAGAACTTCTAAACAGTTTACAAAAACTGATTATAGTTATTGTAAAAAAAGAGAAGAAAAGAAAGTATTCTAAAGGATATAACTGCATGTATGTTTAAGTGTGTAAGATTGATAACCATATTACTAAGATTTTGTTGGATAGGTGAACAGAACTGTTTGCAGTCTCTATGTTTAAATGTCCACTTTGTATGCTTTATGTAACTTGAACAACTACTTCTAAGAGGAAAATATGTAATTATCAACTATTTATTTCTTACTTTTTAAAAAAATTATGTATTATTTCTACCCTCTTTCTGTTTTGTTTTGTTTTTTCTTTAAATAAAAAAATAAGAAAAAAAATTACATCAGAGCTTGACTTTGGAAAAGAGTTGTCTTTCTTGTCCCTGAAAATGGTAAGATCAGTAAATATGAAGTAAATATTTCTAATGCAGATACTACTACTAGAATTTCAATATGTGAAATGTTAAAGAGTTTTCAGCTATATTTAAAAACTCCTATATTCATCTAGATGATAAAGCTACAGAAGAGAAATCATCTAAAATGAAAAGGGTTTCTGAAGAAAAACAAACCCTAGAAAAACATGGAACCCTGGAATTTAAAAGATGCTTAGAGGAGATGCCAAATAAAATTGGTATTAAAGAAACTGTGAAATAATCAAAGAAGCAGAGTTTAAGATATTTAAGAATCTAAGTGACAAGAATGTATTAAAGATGAGGCAGCTGTCTGATTTTTTTGTTAGAAGTAGAAATTTAAAATATAGATATATAAGTAATATACTATCTTACTGGGATAAGAGAAAATAGAATTTGATTTTATACACCAGGGCATAAAAATTAGCATATATACTCTTGCCTTTTAAACATTTACAAATAACAACTGAGAAACATTTTATGCATAACAACATAATAATAAAGAGGAGAATATAATTAGGGAATGAATACATGATAGTTCAAAGGTACATAAGAATTATCTATCACATTATATTAAATGGGTAAGAACTGAAAACATTTCCTCTTAAATCGGGAATTAGATAAGGATGTCTACACTTACCATTCTCACTCAATATAGTATTTGAAATTTTAGCTAGAGAAATTGGGAAAGAGAAAGTAATGACAGATATGACTATAAAGAGAGAATTCAAATTATCCTTGAGTTGTAGACAATCTGATCCCATAGTTTGAAAAGCCTAAAGATTTCACAAAAAGACATTTTAGAGCTGATTAATTCAGTCCAATAGCAAGATACAAAGTCAACATTTAAAAAACAATATATTTTCTATATAATTAATTTTTTTCCAAAATGAGATCAACCTAATCAAGAAAGTGAAGCCTCTATGATAAAAATTACAGAACACTGAAGAAAGAAAATGAAGAAGACACTAAAAAAATGGAAAGCCTTCCTCTGTTCATGGATTGACAAAATTAATATTGTTAAAATGACCATATTATGAAAATCCACTTACAGATTCAATGCCATCTCCATCAAAATTCCAATGACATTCTTCACAGAACCAGAAAAAAAAAACCTCTAACAAATAGGATCACATCAAATTAAGAAATTTTTGCATAGCAAAGGAATAAAAAAGACAGCCTATAGAATGGGAGAACATCTTTGTCAGCTGCTCTTTTGATAGTGGAGTATTATCTAGGATATATAAAGAACCAAGAAAAAAATCATGAATATCCCTCTCAACAAATGGGCAAAAGAACTGAACAAACAGTTCCCAAATGAAGAAGTACAAATAGCCAATAAGAATATGCAAGAATGTTCAGTATCTTTAGCCACTTGCAAAATGCAAATCAAAACTACACTGAGACTCCATCTCACTGCACTCATATTGGGTATCATCAAGAATAAAAAACCAACAAATGCTGTTCAGGATGTGTGGGATAAAGGAATGCTTCTACACTGATGGTGGGAATATAAATTAGTACAGCAACTCTGGAAATCAGTATGGAGGTTCCTCTAGAAACTAAACGTAGGACTTCCATATGGCCCAGCTATCCCACTCCTTGGTATACATCTGAAGGAATTAAAGTTAGCATACTGTAGGGATACACAGCTATGTTTGTCACAGTATAATTAACAGCAGCCAAGGCATGGAAGCAGCTAGTGTCCATCAACAGATAGTGAATAACAGAAATGCAGTCTATATACACAATGGAGTATTATTCAGCCACCAAGAAGAACAAAACCTTGTCATTTTCAGGAAAATAGATGGATTAGGAGGTTATGCTGAGAGAGATAAGTCAGACTAAGATAAGTATCACCTGTTTCCCTAATTTGCGGAATCTAAAAAAACCAAAAAACAACAATGGCATGAAAAGTAGAAGGGAGAGAAAGTGTGGGGAAGGGAAGCTAGTGGGAGGACGGATGTGATAAAAATATGTTATCTACATGTATGAAAATACCACATTGCAACCCAATGGTTTGTAAAATTAACAGGCACAAATAAAATATATAAAAATAAAAGAATTATCAAAGTCATGTGGTTGGAGGTTGGACATATAATGTAGGCACTAGAATTCCAGAGTAGGGTAGAGGCAGAAGCGTGGATGTATCCATAAAGTGCATACAGAAAAATAGCAATTTAAGCCATAGCACCAAGGACCAATCCAAAAGCATAAAGAATACAGATTTGCAGGGAACTGAAGAGACTGCTTCATAGAAGATCTTTGTTTGAATAGATAAAGGAATAAGAAAAGCCTAGAAAAATTGAAAACAAAAATGTTACAAAGTGGTAATTTATAATACCAATAGGTAGAATTAGTGAGAGATGCATAATTTCTAGAAACAATTTAACTATTTCAATATCAAAATGTTTACTAATAGCTCCATAGCTAATGAATCACCAAGTCTGAACATTGTCAGACAAAAGATTGGTCTTTTTTCATAGCAAATTTTATATGAAGCAAACTTTCTGTAAAATAATTCATCGTTTCATTTTAATTGTGTGTATACATTTTATGGCCGTTCTAACTATCCCTAATCCTAACTTTCCATTTGCTCTGTAAAAAAAATAATAATAATTTTTGTACATCTAATATTTTCCCATGTGTTCAACTGTTTTTTTAGATGTCAGAACTAATCTGATTGTCCCTAAGTTTAGTTCTGAACTGGGCGCTGATCCATGATCAGTCTGGCCAAAAATCTCCACATCTTTGGCTACCTTTCAAAAGATCAGCAGATGTTCCTGCTCTTACTGTTTGTTACTTTCCTGAGTCAAACAGCATCCAATGGAGGCAGAGTTAACAACATATTACATTTCTAGACCACAGACTAATGCAAAAAGAGAAAGCAAACAATTCCTAAGAATGAGAAGATGCATGAGTCCTTTGAGTAAAGTCTTTTCCATACAGTATATTCTCCAAAGTTAAGTTATAATGCCTAAAGAGATACCTTGCCCTATCTCTAGGAAAAATGGAACAATTCTCACCTTATGGTGGTGGTTAGGAAAATCACATCAATAAACTTGAAAATGTTAATTGCTTGAGTGATTCACATACAAGCCTAATTGTTGCATTGATTAAGCCATTTGGTTCTAGTTAGTTCTAAGCTTTTTTTCTTTTTTAAAGAGAAACTGAATCTTCTTTTGAAACAACAAAGGGAAATCTTAGATTGTTCCCAGGACCTTTGCTGTTAGCTAAATTTGCTCATTCTATAGTGGGTAGTAGGCAGATAGTAGATTTTTGTATTTTTTTTACATTAGTTTTATCTTATTTATGAAATACACATATTATTGGAATTTATTTTTCAATACAGAATAAAAAAATAATTAAGATGCATCATGTATGGGTACTAAGTCCCCATAATTGTAATCATTATGTATTGCAAACATGTACTAACAAAAATACTAGAATCAGCAATGTTGCTCAAAAGTTTTAAGGACTAAACAAAGGACACTGAAGAATAATATAAATAAGTCCACATCCGTAGGAGATGCTGGAAAATGAGAACTATTTGTAAGCTAGGATTTTGCATTGCCTTACTGGTCACACTTACCTGAGACTCCAGTTCAGTGCTTCATAACTCTGAGATATTTATTGGAGGTTAAATACACCCACCCACCGGAATTTCTTATGATTATTTCAAATTCTGTATTCAAAGTAATTGGTTTATTTATTTACTTTGAGATAAGATCTCCCTAAACTGCCTAGGCTGGCCTCAAACTCTCAATTCTCCTACCCCAGCTTCCCCCAGAACTGGAATAGAAGGTGTGCATCCCTCTACATGGCTTGTAAACATCATCTTTTAAAATGTAAATGGGAACAACTAAAGACAACTCAGGAGGCTTACATCCTGGTGACATGTTAGCAAGATCTCCCACAAACTCCTAAAAATTTTGTTTGTTGTTATGATGGCTAACCTATCCTGTGTGCTGTTTCAACTGCTGCAATTACAAAAAAAGGTGGGGGGGGATATGTTGTGACTACAAATTGGCAAAGGCTAAAATTTTTGGGATTATCAGTGTCACCCTTTTGGGATTTCCCATTAACTCTTGAATGATGGGCCATCCTCTCCCACCCACTAAGTCTGAACTAAAACCACTACGAATAAAAACCACTCCAGGACAAGATCCTTCTTAGCATAAAATCACCTCCACCCTCTTGAGACACACAGAGTTATCCATCGCTCACCGAGTCATCACCTCTGAGTCCTCCACCAACCTGAATCTTCCATGAGCCCCTCCTGTGTTTGTACAGCCCAGTAAATTGTGTCTAGCTCTGCGTGCTTTGTCTCCGCCCATCCTGAGGCACTGACCTCGCAGCCCCTCTTCGTGATTAATAAATAAATAAAAAGCAAATATAAGCTATTTTATTTTAAAGGGCTTAGAGCCTGAAGCTAAGCAACTTTGCTTCTCACTGGGAGACTCAGACCTGACCTGGACAGGGAGAGTCTTAAACAGTAGAGGCAGCAGCAAGGACACAAGCCACTGTTTCCCAAGCGACTTCTTCCTGTCAGTGGTTGGTGAGTGAAGGGGACCAGTGCCTGACACACAATTGTGCGGAAGAGCAGCAGCAGGTGGGTGTGATTGCTACTGCATTTCAAAGGGCTTCAGGCTCACACTCCAGCAGCAGAACAACCCCACAGTCACTTCACAGCCCATGTCCCAGAGTGGAAAGAGGGACACGGTCACAGTAGACAGCTGGCAGTTGGACAGCAGACTGGGGAAACTCTGCTGAGAAGTAGTGGCTGGGACCACCCAGACTGTGTTCCAGGGCCGCCAAAGGCCAGACTTAGCCCTAGCTTCAAAGGACCACAACCAGCCCCTGATCAGAAGCAGGCAAACAGCCCTGGCCAGCAGCAGTCAAGGGCACTCCCTCTGCTCCACGATAAATAGGAATGAGAGAAGTCAGTGCTCTGGCCAAGATCAGCCCTGCACCCAGCTGTAACCTACTGCAGACTCGGGGTCCAGATTCCAGTCTGACTAGGGAACTAACATGGACCTGGGGCACCAGAAGAGTTTTTTTTGCTTTCCTTTTTTTTGTGTGTTGCAGGGAGGGTTTGTCTAGGTTTTGACACTTATTGTTTGGTCTGTCCTGTCTCTTTTTCCTCAATGATCTTTCTTGATTTTATATTTACAAGTGAATGAAAATTGTCTGCAGTCTTTCTAGTTCACCTCCATATTCTTTTGTTTTCTCCTTTGTTCTTTCTCTCCAGCTTCCCAAAGTCTGGGTGATCATTCTTTGTTCCTCAGCCTTGCTTCTGCTATATTTCTCTTAAGTTGTTGCTCTGTTTTGTTCCCATCCCTCCTAAACTCCCATTTCACACAAGATAAAATCACTCTACCAAGATGAAACTCACTGTGTAGAATTTCCTGGGTTTGTGTTGGATGTTGTTATGTAACTATAGATCTTATTCCTAGGATTAGAGATACTAAATTAGCAGTAGGACAACACTGTGATAATCTAGAGTCATAATCATCCCCAGAGTCCACTACCAAAGGCCTGGGTGCTCAGCCAAATAGATAGCAACTCCTCATCCCTAACAAAGTGGGAAGATGGGATGTTGAAACAGATACAAAGATTGACAGGCAGCTACACCAACAAGACATCTCAGAGGGATAGAAATTTCCTAGGGAACCCTCAATACCAGTCACAGAACTACCTAACAGCAGACAAACGTAAATAATGACACAGAAAAATTAAAATGAAAATAATAGAAAATGAAAAAACACAAGAAACCAAATGTAGTTCCGGATTGCCAGCCCACCCAGGACAAATACAGAGAATAATGAGATAAAGAAAGTCAGAAGCCATCCAGATGAATTTTCTTGAAATACTTCAGCAGAGATTTAAAAAATATTTACATGAGGTTATAGAGGAAATCAGAATAGAAATAATTTCACAGGTAAAAAAGAGATGACAGCCATAATGAAGGACTTCATGAACAAAACCCCAGTGGCACAGGAAATACTGCAAAGAATCAACAGTAGGATATCATTAAAAAGCTTTTGCAGAACAAAAGTAATCACCAACAGAGTGAAAAGATAACCTACAGAGTGGGAAAAAAATCTTAGCCTGCTGTTCTTCAGACAAAGGACCAATATTTAGAACATATAAAGAACTAAAAAAAATCAGATATCACAAATTTAAAAATCAGATACACCATAAATGGGAATCTGAAATGAATAGGCACAGAAGTACAAATGGCAAATAAATATATGAAAAATCTTCAACATCATTGATCATTTGAGTGACGCAGATTAAAACAATGCTGAGATTCCATCTCACTCCAGAATGGCTATCAAGAAAGCAACCAATAACAAATGCTTACAAGGCTGTAGGAGAAAAGGAACCCTTGTTCACTGTTGGTGGGAGTGTGGACTGCTGCAGCCACTGTAGAAATCAGTGTGAAGATTCCTCAAACAACTAGGACTAGAGGTTCCATTTGACCCAGCTTGTCTCCTTGGTATCTTCCCAAAAGAATGAAAAGTGTCATACCTGAACAATATTTATGTGCCTGTGTTTATATCAGCACAGTTTGTAATAGCTAAATCTTGGAAACAACCTAAATGCCTATCAATCGATGAATGAATAAAAAAGATGTGGTTTTTTATACAATGGAATACTACTCGGCCATAAAAAAGCTTGAACTTGAGTCATTTATAGCTAAATGGATGAGCCATGAGACCATACTCTTAAGTGAAATAAGTAAGACTCACATGTGTAAATATCACATTGTTTCTCTGGTATGAGAGACTGATAGTGTATATAAAAAGCAAAATGGGTAATAGACATTATGAAATAGGAAAAAATTGTTTGAAAAGAAAGGGGAATGGGATAGGGAAAGGAAGGAAGAGAAAAAATAAGAAAAAAGAAGGAAAAAATGTATACAAAGCTTTGTAAATAAGAAGGGGAAAAGGGTTGATGTGAGGGCAGGGGAAGGGAAAAGAAAAGAAACTAAACTGTATCATGTACAGGTACAAGTTTCCTATGATGATTGTGATCATTATGTATATCTAAACTGTACAAATAAACTTAATAAGTAAAAAATGTAAATGTGTAACATTCTCAACTGAAGTTACAACCTACTAAACATAATTGTTTTTCCTTTGGTACCGGGAATCCTACTGAACATAATTTTATAATTTAGGATTAAATTCAGTAACTTAACAAGGCTTTAGTGATTCAAAAAATGTTTTGAACAGTAATTCCAGTTATACAAAATAGCATGTGGAACACTGATTACCTCTCAAATAACAATTTTGCTAATCAAGGTGCTCAGACAACTAGATATTAAGACAGGCAAGAACTTTATGGCTGATACGGAATAGCTGTGTTTAAAAATGGGAAAGGAATTAAAGAAAACTAGTTCAGGTCAGATGACAATGCAAGTGTGATACAAAATGAAGGTGGGAGGAAAGGAAGACTGGAAGGGAGAGTGTGAGCCTTCTAGACTATGGAGTAGTCTATAGCAGGCTCAGCAAGTTTACTGGTGGTTCCTGGAGCTAAAGGTGACCGACAAAGGACTTTTTTATTGTGTTAGAAAATACTCAGCTTAATATTTCTACTGCAACTAGTCACTGGTCAGAAGTAGCCTGTGAGATGCACATATTCAGCTCAAATGCTAAGATGACCTTCATGTTGCATGCCTGGGACCCTCATTATTTACTTTCCCTGCAGTAGACTGTTTCTTGATACATTCGTGTAGCTTCCTCAAGCAACAAAACAGCATTTTCAGACTTTTCCTGCTCCTAAACTGTTAATTGGCTCCTGGAGAGCTCAAACTGAATGTCTGCAGAGATCTCACACTCAGGAACTTGGTACTCCAAAATGAAGCGATCAGTTCTGTCCTACCTCCACCAGAAAACTCTCAGACACAAGAGCAAGGTTTGCCTCTTCTGTTTCACCTGCCACATCCATGTATCTAATGCATTCTGTTGACTCAGTCTCCGCCCCATCTTTCCCTTCTCGTGTAGATTATCATTACCTTCACGGTACATTATCTGCACTGTTGGCCTCTCTACAGGAGCCCTCCACCTCCAGCTCTCTCCAAATTCATTTAAAAAGCTGTTGCCAGGTTAATCTTTGTTGAAGGGCAGCTTTGATTATATTTTTTTTTCTTAAAAAAATAAATCTTCAGTAATTCCCAATATGTTTTAATAAAATAAACTTGTACATCCACAGCCTGTCATTTGAGGGCCTCCATGATCTGGCTTCCACTTAGCATTTCAATGTTACCTTCTAAAACTTCTTTTATGCTGGTTGTGGTCTCTCTGTGTTACAGCAGGAACACAATTATGCTCTGAGCTTTCCTATCTTCATGAATTTTCCTCCTAGATCTGGTCTTATTTTCCCAGTTAGTCTTGTCTGTGTTGCTTCCACATCATCATAACACAGCTCAAATGTTACTTTGGGATCTTGCCCCAAATCTCCTGAATGGATATACTCTATTAGCTGACATTTGCTGGAGTATAAAATATATCTTCTGTTTTAATGAAATTTATGTTATGGAAGTAAGTATGCTTGCACATTATCAAGCATGTATTGAGACTCACTTTGTGAGGAAAAATGTCTAATTTGATTCATGTAAATACTGAATATTCGAATCCAGCAGGAAGGCATAAATTTTGAATATTCAAACATTTTAACTAACTCTGAGAAATGACAAATACAAACTTCAAAAGAGATATTCTATTGCCGCTGAATACTGATCGATAGTAGGCAGCTGACAAGCAAATTCACTGTAATTATAGATCACATAATATATGAGGCAAACGCCACTATAGTACTTCAGTGCATACTTTAAATTCCAAGCCACAATATAAAATAAATGTGGTCAAGTTATTGTATAGATAATCGAAGTACATATGGGAAAAAATATTGCATTAAGAACCAGAATAAAATATAAAACACAATAACAAAAGTGAACAAATATCAAAATGATTATATATGAAGCAGATATGTACTGAATATTTACACCTAACAAGAATATAGTTTATTGGCCTGCTGTTTTATTACTGCAACTGAATACCTGACATAAACAACTTGAAGGAGAAATCATTCACTTTGGCTCATGGTTTTAGAGGTTTTAGTCCATGGTTAGCTAGCTCTAAGGCAGAAACATCATGATGGAAGAGTTTGACAAATGGAGCCCAACACATGGTAGCCAAGAAGCAGAGTTGAGAGAGAAAGAATGAAGGCCAAAGGAACCAGGGACGAAAATATATCCATACCATTCAAAAGCATGCCCCCAGTACTCTACTTTCTCCAAATGGGCCCCATCTTCTAATAACTCATTAGGTTATAAACTCATCCCTGTATTAAGATCCAGCTACCTATCTAGGTCCCACCTCTGAACACTATTGTATTTGGGATTAAACTCTCAATATTTGAGTCTTTGGGGTGATATTTCATAAATCATAACAATAAAGGAGTAAATAAATGTTACCATGTACTTGCTTTTACAGCAATGTCAATGATGCATTTAGCTATGTTCATGTTAGTAATGAATTCAAATATGGAATGTTTAAAGAGTAGCATGAAACACTATTTTAGATCAGCTTTGTGGTCTGTGGTTTTTCATTTTTGGTAAGAAAGACACTAATAGGATACAAATGAAAAGCTGTAATTTTGTTTCCCTCTTCTGCAACCCCACAGCACAGTCCCATATATCTCTTACTTGCTGTGCGTGCACATTTCACCATGTCGAGAAGTGTCTTCTGAGCTCCACGGGGCTACCGGATTCTGGACAGTGGGCTGTGTGTTGATCCTTTCTGTCTTCACAGTCATTTGCAGATGGACGCATAAAGGAAAGAAATGGATTGACAGAACAGGCAATCAGGACAAATAGGAGGAAAGGGAGAGGCTGAAACAGAGACGCGAGGGAGAAAAGGAAATATAGGTTGGGAGGAGAGCATGCGAGAAAGTCACCAAGTGTAAGAAGCATTCATGTGCATGGAAGAAGTGTGGGACAAGAGGCTGGTGACGCCCCCAGAAGACAAATGCAGACAACTCTGTAGGTCATGTTAGAGTTCGGATTTTATCTGAAAATAGTAACAAATCACTCAAGAAAATGGAAGGGAAAAAGTTGCGTATTAGATAATCTGGCAGAGTGGAGATTGGCTGGGAGTGTCGGGAGGCATAGACACTGTGACAGGGGGAGCAAGGCACCAATTAGGGGAGGCTGTTCAGTGTTTCAGACAAGACATGATTAGGGTTTGTCCTCAAGCCAAAGTAACAGGAATGAAGCAGCGAAGGGAAGGGCGCTGATAACTATCTGGGAGCTTTCAGCAACAGGACTTAGCGTTTGCCTCCCCAAAGACAGGGAAAGACAGGGAGCCCAGCTTTGCACTTAGACTTTGGAAAGGCGTTGCTGAGGTAGTGATAAATTCTGTTTGGAAACCTGAGAGGTAGAAAAATACCGAGACCCACAAAGCAAATAGGAGAAATTTGATTTAAGAGATAAATGAAGAACCAAAGGAAGGTTGATTATAATACTGTACTTTAAATGTGCTTTGTCTTTCTGTAAGCCTGACCCAGCATTCTTTTCCAATAATCATTTGATTGAAGTTTTCATAATCTCTTAGTAGTTTTACTCATGTGGAGGAACATTTCCAGAATCTTCTGTTATTTCTACTGCTTGAAAACTGCTTGACTTGGCACATAGTCCATGAACTTTACTGATTATACAATAAAGTTCATCCAATCCCTTTACCCCGAGTTTATGAGTTAGAGTCTTGCGGACCAGTCAGCCCTCTCCACAGGAAATGAGTTTTTCAACATTTAGTAATAGTATCTTGAACACTCTGAAACCCCCAAAAGGCAACATTTTCCCTATATCCTCTGTAACAAATTATAAACTAGTCCTTTTGGGGGGGGGCAAGCATTAATATAAAGCCATATAAAATTCAATTTGTAAATTCCTAAGAACCAGTCAGCATTTGAAGATAACATTTTTGTAAACAAAGGTGATCCACTCCTTAGAAACAACAAATCTGCAACTTTCTAAAGCAGTATATTATCTTAAAGAACAGAGAGTTGCTTATAAGGGCAGAACTACAGGTTTGAATAGCAAATAGAATTAATGCTTAAAAAGTTATAAAAAATATAGAATGCATTTGTGTTTAACTGATTATTGAACTATTTCTCAATTGAAAAGCAAATATGTCTGTTTTTAAAAAGTCAAATCTGAATTAGTGCACACTCAACATAAAACGGCTAACTTTCAAAAATTATCTTATTAAGATTTTTATCTCCATGGAACTCATAAATAAGTGTTTTGCATCAGTAACAAATCTAGGACATCATACCTTACTCTGTGTCTTACAAGCACAAACTTAAACTTGAAAAGTTCCTTTATTTATTTTTAGTGAAAAAAACCTTTTTCCTTGGCAAGATCTCCCCCGCACCCTGTACTGGGGATCGAACTCACTACCATGCGCTTGCAAAGCAGGCGCTTATGCCGCTGAGCTAAATCCCCAGCCAGCAAGATATTTTTCAATGCTCAAATGTCAATTGTAACCCCACTGAAATCATCCCACAGCATGCAGATCTCTCTCAACTCTCAAAAGGTAAATTTAAATAGCGCTCATTTTTCAATTTTAATACTTGGGATCCTGAAATGGTCAAGATCATTTATAAATTCTAAGAACCAAAGGACTAAAATGAGCATCAATCATGCATGTAAGAATCATTTATTTTTGTTTGACACCGTCTCTAGGGTCATACAAACAGATCTCTGACAGTATCAACTTGATGCATGATTTTTCTTAAAGCAGAAAATGAGAAGCTTTAAATTACAGGAGAATTTCTAAATTTCAGACAATAAACTTACATTGGAGCTGGTGCTTAAATTGTGTATGATATGTAGGCAAGAATTTAAGCGTTTGAATTCTCCACCCAGAGATCATCTTATATACATGACAAACAGATTCATAGCTGCCAAGTTTTATGACTCAGTCATGAGACAATTTGTTGAAACCTTTCCCATGATCTCAGTATTCTTGGACTTAAATAAGTGAAAGGCCGGGAAGTTGGGAAAATAACAACTTCCCCAGGAGGGGAAAAAACTTTACTTGCATGTCTTAGAAGTACAAAGAGTTGATATTAGTTAGTATCCTGGATCTTAAATGGTTCAAATTTAAAATGTTTCTATTATTTAAGATCCAGGATAGTATTGCAAGTTCTTTGTGTTACTAGACAAGTCAGTTTAAAGTTTACTGACTTTTTTTTTGTTTTTTGCTTAATACCTGCATTATCACAGATTCTAGGAGGAACATTGTGCTATATTTTAAAAGATGATTGCATACAAATATTCCCTTTTTCTGGATGGTTGAGTCTTTTACTTGCAAATATTGACTGATCAGTTTGGCAATAATGGAAGAAATTTTATATTTTAGAGTCTCAGAAGAAAGCAAATCCCACAGCTATTTAGTACCATCTATATCCAAGACTTTATATGGGGCATTTTCACTTTAATTTAATTGAAATCACTTATGCCAATGACCAAAAAAAAAAAAAGTGCATTTGTTTTCCATTGCTGTGTAACAAATTAAACAAATTACCACAAGCTTAAATAAGAACATCATCTACTTATTAGCTTGTTCTCTTGGTCAAAAGTCTGGGCACAGTACGACTGGGTTCTCTACTGAGAGTCTCACATAGCTACAACCAAGCTTCTAGCCAGGCTGCCTCAATTAGAGCTGGGGTTCTTTTCCAAGCAGCACCTTTGACCAGATACAGAAATTCAGGGATGAGCCTGAATTTCTTTGCCAGGCGTTAGCCCAGAGTTGCCCTTAACTCATAGGGACTTTCTGTGTTCTTTGTCACATGGTCTCCTCCAACTTCGTATTTCATGTCTCTCCAAGAGGGTCCCTGTTCCTTTAACAGCATCCTCTCATTATGCCAGGCCAAATGAGGATAATGGTTCTACCTAAAGGTCAACTCATTTAGGAGCTTAATCGCATCTGCAAGATACCATCACAGTACTAACTAAGGTCTGATGGAATAATGAGGTGAAGATATATGTATATCAGAGGGTGGAGAATCTTGGGGACTATCCTAGAATTTTCCCTGTTCTAGTCTTTTATAATTACAAAGTGTCAGGGAGGCATTGCTGTCACACAGAGGGTTGACTGGGAAAGTTTGCTTCCAAGATCGTTCCAGTCATTAGAAGAATTCATTCACTTGTGTCTGTATTATTGAAGGTCTTGGCTGTTTATTGGCTGTTGGATGAAAGTCACTCATCTGTCCTGATATCGCGAATAGCTCTTTGCTTCATAGCTGTCAGAGTTTTCTGGTGCAATAGAGAAATACAAGTACCAAATGAACAGGTTTATTGAGCATGTGAAAAGCAACACACAACCCATGGCGGTTGGCCAGATACAGAGAGGCAGAGGGTTATATGACCTCTGATTGGAAGCGGCGCATGGGGCGGATATTGATGATGGGTGAGGAACCGATTGGATTTCTCAGTGCATGCAAACAGGAAGGGGAGTTGCAATTAGGGCTGAAGAAGAAGCAGGAAGTGGTAGGCATTCCTGCTGTGGCCTTCTGCCACGTTAGACCACTGCCATAATTGTACAGTAATTTATACTAGGGCAAGTTCGAACCTTTCAGTAGCTCTCTCCATACTCATTCACAACATCTGTGCTTGCTTCTGAGGTTAGTCAGCCAAGACTGAATCTTACATGATGGCATAAGAGCAACGGCCCTTCACCTTTGCCATAGTCTACTGGTGAGGGAGAAGTCGTGCTCTCTGTCCCACACTTAAAGAGAAGAGATTTCACAAGGGTGCCACTCACTGTCACCTTATGATGTATCTGTCACAAAAAAGCCTAGGTTCAGTGTAACTGTGGAAGAATTTGCATTACAGTGGTTTTAGGTTTTCAGAGTTCAGTGAATAGGACATTTGCTTGGGGGCAATGTTAAGAACACTGAAGGTGCAGCGGTTGTCCCCAAGGTGACTAAACAGTGTCTGTCTTCTAACTCCATGCCTGATACGTTGCTTGACGTCAAGTTGAAGGTGTGTTATGAATTAACTTTGCAACTTTACTTCTCTGAGCCTTATTTTTTACCTCTGTAAAATGAAAAGTTTGTGCTATACTCAAGGTTAAATATGAGTATTAAAGAGCCAGCACTTAAAATGAAGCCTAATATCTATTAAACTGTCAGTGAGCATTAAACATTGTTTTTAATATTTCTTATTTTCTTCTCGATGATCTACATTGCATCTGTCATTCAAACACTTATCCAAATCTATTCTTTTTTTTTTTTTGTATCAGGAATTGAACACAGGACCTTACACTTGCCAGGCAGGCACTGTGCCACAGAGCTACATCCTTGGTCCTCCAATCTACTCTTAAACCTGTATGTCTTTATGTATTTTTCTTTTTTATATCACATATCTTTCTAACAGATGTTCGACGCAAAATTGATGGTTTTTAAAACAGGCACGTGTTTAATGTACACAGTTTGATGAGTTTAGGTGTAAATATATATACCCATGACATTGTTACTACATTCACAGTAAAAAAAAAAAAATCTTATGTATCATGTCCAAAACTTTTTGTGTATCTTCATGTGTGTATGTGTTACAACACTCTTAAAAAGTCTACCATGGTGACAAATTTTAAGTGCAAAATATTACCTTGTTAAACACAAGCACTATATTGCACAGCAATTTCTAAAACTTACTCATCTTGCATAGCTGAAACCTCATGCCTATCAAGCAATATGTCCCCTTTCCCCCTCTTCTAGAGCCCCTGGAAACCATCATTCCTTTCTTTGCTACTACAAGTTTGACTATTTTACATACCTCTTGTATGGGGAATCATACATTTGTGCATTTGCAACTGGCTTATTTCACCCAGCACAATGTCCTCCATGTTATGGATTTTTCTTTGAGGTGAGGATATGGTAGACTCTTTCCAGTCTCTTCACCTTTAAGAGCTCATTCTTCTCCTTCATGGATTTGATGAGGTAGTCTACAATTATTCTGTCTTCACATATCATCATGCTGATTATACTTTCTCAAGCACTTTTAATTTCCAGACTACTAATAAGTCTCTTGAGGGGAAGTGAATCTTAATTAAATTTCCTTTGACATATTTTAATTATATGTATCTCATTATTTAGCTGAGGTCTGCTGGTGGCAATATATATATCAGGGACAACATCTTGGAAATTTACTCAGTCTGTATATTGGAGAGAAAGTGACTGAGATTTATTGAATACATTTAGTAGCATCGATTCTGTGCTCAGCTCTACCCTAAGCTCTATACAGGAAGAAAAATGAGATAAGCCTCATTTCCTATTCTGGAACTTACAGAGTTGCTAAGGAAACAAGGCTCATACATTCTAGACAGACATAATATAAGCTAGCGTAGGACCGCATCAAAATTTGTTAACTAGGTGTAAAAGACATGGGAATTCAAAGGAAGGAGGCCAGACTGGGAAAGGCTTGCCATAGAGGCTTAAACTAACCTAGGATTAGAGATAGGATTTGGAGACAACAGGAGAAACAAAGAGGGAAATACCATGAATCCAGGTTAGCTTTTAGGACTGGTATTAACTTGCTTACAAGTGATCAAGGAGGACAAAATGATTTATATTTGGGAGAGATTGGTAAAGCACTTATTATCTGATCATTATGGAGTTATTATTGCTCTCACTTTGTCCCACAAATCTTAGAGTAATGGACATTAAACTAACCACTTCAAACATACAGAAAATACAGTGCCAACATGTGAAGGATGATTGGTGTCATAGGGCAAAGTGTAATATAGGATCCAGTTTTCTAGTTTTGTTTGTGTCCTTTAACTGAAAGTCCTACTATAAATTTTTCACTATTTTTACAACCTTAAAAAATTGCAACTAGTCTTACACATGGTTGCAAAGGAATATCAGGGACAAAAATGCAGAAAAGTAATTTTCTATCTCATCAAATAATATCACAAGTATACAGGAAGAAAACAAGATGGCCATTCAGTGAGCAACAAAATACAAAGCCTCCCGGGAGAAACAATTCATATGCCAGAATAAAACACCCTGCAGAGACCCAGACAGAAGGAGATGGATCCTCTTGACACAGGAAGAAATTAAAACGTAAAAAATCTCGTCAAATATTTCGGGACTACAACTGAAACAGCTAAAAATTATGGGACACAGCGTTTTTGTGGTGACTTGCCAAGTCTATGCCAGCTTGAATCTGCACAGCTGGCAGAACCGCCCAAACTTGTTCCTGTCGCCACTCACAGGAAGCACAGCAGCACTGAGGTCGGAGGTTGGTGAACCCAATGGAGAGTAGAGCCGTAGAAGGGACCTCCATTAATCCACGGTCAGTGCTGGGAATGAGACCCCCACACACATGGGAAGGGTGAGACCAAATGGGTGACATGTTGGAATCAGGCAGGAGGAGCCTGAACTGGGAGTGACAGTGACTTCAGTTGATTGCTCCCTCCCCAGAGCAGATTCGTGGGATTTGCTTGGACTGGGCCGTGCCCCTGGCCGGGACCCAATGAGCCATCCCAAATCAATTCCCTGCGCCTAGCAAGTACTAACCGGGTGAAGGCAGCTGAAGTTTGGCTGGCCCGGTGGGGAGGGGCAGGCACACACAGCCACTCTTTACACCTCAGTGATAAGAGCAGCCAGGAGAGGGCGGAGTTCCCTCACCAGTGTGATTTGTAGGAAACGTGGCCAACAGGGAAGGGGGCTGGGACCTGCACTGTAACGCATGTGGAGGAAGCCAGGACCATGACAGGAGAGAGAGGCAGGAGGAGGCCACCAGCCCAGAATCCTGAGAGCACTGATTTAGGAGAAGGAAAAATAAGGGAGACTGAGGGCGGCAAACACACAACATCAGACATGGCTTCAATGGACATTAAGAGATATCTTTGGGACCTTGTAGACGAGCTCAAAACTGAAATATTAAATCAGGTAAAGCAGGATATGAATAGAGTAATAAAAGAAATGCTCTCAGGAAGCATCTTTCAGGATGATACAGACAGAAGAAGGGAGGAACACAAAAAAAGGAGCGAAACATTCAATAAAGAATATAAAGAAAATATAGAATACATGAAGCAGATTCAAAGAGACTACCAGGAAATTAAAAACTCCATTGAAAGCTGGCAAAACTCCTTAAAAGAAACTAAGGATAAACTATCAAAACTTGAAGACAAGTTGGCAGTGTGTGATCATGAAAGGAAAGATCTCTCAAAAATAACAAGGAAACAGGCAGGAACAATACAAAGGCTAGAAGATGACAAGAGAATCTACAATTTAAGAATAAGAAACGTGAACAAAGAAGCAGGAATACATACAGGTGAATTACAAAGGCTATTCACGGAAATAATTAAGGAAAACTTCCCAAGCATGGGAAAAGAAAATGACATTCAGTTGTGTGAGGCATATAGAACTCCAGCCACCTACAACCAAAGCAGATCTACACCCAGACATATAATAATCAAGATGCCAGAAATTCAATATAAAAACAGAATATTAAAAGCCATCAGAGAAAAGAAACAGATTACCTATAAAGGTAAGCCCATCAGAATCATGGCTGACTTCTTGACACAGACCATCAGATCAAGAAGAGGTGGGGGTGAAGTGTAACAAGCCCTAAAAGAAAATAACCTCCAGCCCAGATTGATGTACCCTGCAAAACTGTCACTAGAAGTTGATGGAGAAACAAGATGCTTCCATGGCAAAGAGGAACTGGGGGAGTTTGTGATGACCAATCCAACACTACAGAGAATACTGAAGGACATTCTAGAGAGAGAGAAAAAAAAATACCAGGATTTTAGGAACAGTGGCAGAAAGACCTCAATGAGTGGGGCAGGAAGTAGAATGAAGGAGAAAACTAGACAAACAAAGGCAGAAAAATAGCATAGCAGAAATGAGGCAGAGAAGGATAACTAGAAACTATAATATAGATGGTCTTGATACACTATACTGTAAATAGTGCACCGGGATTTGAAACCCACATTACCCACACTACTCTGCTTAGATGTATTATATTCTGTTCCAGTCATTCTACCTGTACTAGATTTGAGGGCACAGATGGTAATCCGGAAGATGACAGGGTATAGCATGGTAATCATCCTTAATTTCCTATTGACTTAATCTAAAGCTCTGTAAAACCTACACTGTTTTACCATGACTCATCATAATTGAATCTGGTTTGTTGGATTGCTGTTTTGTATTGATAGATTTTATTCAAAGTAGTTATGATTGATAATATCAAGTTTGAGAGTATAGGCAACTGCACTTAAGATGACAAGATCCACTAGAATATCCAGTATGGTTTGATTATTACCTGCCTTTGAAGTTTTATACTGTCTACAATATTTTATTTTTACTAATATTGTTATTTACTGCTATACTCAATTGTACTGCTATATTCGATTATGCCTGTTGATATAGACATTCTATTGAAGATAATAAGAAACAACACAGTAATCATTGTAGATCACCTTGTACTGTGGTTTTATATGACTTTTTGGTTTCATGCTTTTATGGGAATTTGTTTTGTTTTGTCTTGCTAAGTTTTGTTTTTCCCTCTAATACAGAAAGTGTAGAAATACATGCAGATATTCATGCATGCGTAGCTGTCTACACTCTCACTGTTTGACTATCTACTTTGTATGCTTTAATTTTGTAACTTGAGCAACTATTTCTAAGAGGACAATATGTAATTTTAACTAGTGATTTCTTATAATCTTTTTTTTTGAATTCTGTATTACCTCTACCCTTTACATGCTTTTGTTTCTCTTTAAATAAAAAATAATAATAATATCACAAATATAAAATGCTTTGTCTTGTCTCATAATTATGCATAGTGAAAAGTACTTTTGAGTCAATATTACCTTTTGACTTCTAAAGCAGATCTGTGGAGCATGGCTTATATATAGCTACATGCTATTTATAAATAGCATGTGTAGTCTATCTACAATGTCATATTTCACTATAGATAATCGCAGTCTACTTTAAGTGGTTATTTATAAATTGCATTAAGTCATGTGTGACCATATTCTCAGTTGAGAAAGCTAGTAATTGAATGTTATAATTTAATCATTTATGACCTTATTTTGCAGTCTCACAATATGAATTTCCTACAATGAACTATGGGACTGAGTTGAAAGAGTTATAAATTCTTATAAGAAGAAATCTACTTCTCTCAACTCTAAATTTTTTGCCTAGTAAACACAGCTCATCTTGTGTGCATAAACTGGGGAACTATGTGTCTATTCAGCTGTTTTAGTACATCTTGAATGTGTTTCCTTTATAACTGAAAAATAGAATTGTGCTCATAAATTCTCCCTGAACTCCTGAAAGCCATAGTGAGCACAGACTGCCTACAGAGAATCTGCTCTGCACATAGCCCTGGAATCAGTATCGATTGTGATGTTAAATAAATGGGTTTGATCTTCTTTTCTAACCATTCAAGGCTACAAGTAATGCAGTCTCAAGAAAACAGGTGAAGTAGGCATGGGAATAGTGAATCCAAGTTTATATCTCCTTATATCAGAAAACAGACTAATTGTCACTTGAAACCTCTATCTAGTCTCATGTCAGACAGGAGAGATTTATTCTCATGGTCATTGTAAACCTAGCCAGGCATTCTAAAGCTAAGTGTTGCCTGGCTTTGTGGTGAAGGTAACACAGTACCCAAAGTTACCTAACTCAGAGACAAACAGATGATAAAAAAGAATCGAGATCTGTTAGGTACAGGCACCAACTCCCAACGATGAATGTAGCCATTATATAATGCAAGTATGTACCAATAAAAATAAAAACTGAAAAACAAGATTTAAATTCAGCTCACAGTTGGCTTGCCAATCCATACATGCCTGCCTTAGCTTATTTAATGAATAAAGGAGTATGTTCACGTCTTGCTACTGTGACACACAGCCATGATAATCAGTTTACAAAGTGCAAAGTTTTATTTTGGCTCATGGTTCTGGAGATTTCCCTCCATGATGCATTGATCCTATTGTTTTGGGGCTGTGGCAGCACACAATGACAGGAGTGGGTGGTGCAGCAAAACTATTCATCTTATAGCCAGGAAATAAAAAAGAAGAGGAAGGGATTGGGGTCCTGAATTCCTCTTACTACCACTGTGCTTCACCTCTTCAAAACGCCATCATCTCTCAATATCATCACTCTGGAGACTCAGCCTTTAACACATGGTTTGGGTGGGGGGCATTTGAGGTCCAAAGTATAGCAAGTATGTTTTTTCTCATTCACACCAACACTTGACATGGACCTGCTTTGTCCTTCCTAAAAACCACCTGGCTGGCTCCCAAAGCTAAAGCATTAATTTGCTTGGAATATTTTGAACCATGTGATAAAAGCCTACGCTGCCTACTCTAGTTAAAAGTGGGCCTTCCTTTTCTTGTCTGAAACTATGTAAAGAGGAAAAATTGCAACTCTCAATCAACACCCTTTAAGAAGAAAGGAAAGAAAGAGTATCCCAGCTTCACAAAAAACTGTTGATTATTTTACCTCTTCCTTTTGGTCATGAAATTAAGATAACCTAGTTCCAAGGCAAAACATAAGTCACTAATCCTTGCAATGAATCCTTGACACCCGTAAAACAATTCTATTGTGACTTTCAAACATACTTTCTAATTCCATTGTTGTCATGTGGAAAGTTATTTTTTTAAAATAAAATTTCTGTGCCTTTCAAAATATACTCCCCCATTTCTTATCTACTTCCCTGTTACCATCACCATTTTTCAAATATCACGGTAAATTTGATCTTACCTAAGAACCATTTCATCTTCCTTCCTTAATAATATAATCTCCCACACTGTCTATTCCTCTCCATAACACACAGTTAAGGGGCACAGCACAGGGCTCAGAATGTAACAAGAGATCACATTTCTCAGAACAGATCATCAGCAGTGTAGCGGGGAAGGCAGGACCAGCAAGAAGAGAGGTTGGGAGAAGAGGTGGAATTTGGCAGCAGCAAGAGCATCAGGGTAGAGCCAAGTAAATGAAGTGCTTGCTGTAGAAAGCATTGCTTCTGTCTTTGGGCTTTAAGGACAGATTCCTGCCATTAGCAGTGACTATGGACCAGCATGGAGAGTTTTTGAAGCTTTCTGATACTGCCTAGGAAGAGAAAGAAACTCAGGGTGGTTCAGAGGGTAGATTTTACCTGTTAGGTATTCATCCAGAGACCCATTAGTACGTGCTGATATTCTGTTACTCATAACCTCCTGATGTTCTATTTCAGGATGGTGAGCAGGGAATAGAGAAAATTGTGTTATCTACCGTTACAGCTGCTATCACACTGTGCTCACATTGCCTTCGTGCAACTGTCCTTCCCCCTGGAGGAATTTCTTGTTTGATTCTGCTGTTTGTTGATTGTTTGTTTGTTTTTCCCCATCTCCAAACTGTTTTTATGACCCAGTGTTCTTCTGGTTAATGATGATAAAGTCAGTCCAACTGATCTGCTTGTGAGAAGCTGGTAACCAAACAGGTCTAAGCACACCAACTATTCTTTCAAAACTTTGTGGAATATTCCCTTAGGTCTCTCTCTCTCTCTCTCTCTCTCTCTCTCTCTCTCTCTCTCTCTCTCTCTCTCTCTCTCTTTTGGTACCGGGGATCAAACTCACAACCTTGTGCTTGCCAGGCAGGTGATTACGCCTCTGAGCTAAATCTCTGGCCCCCTTAGGTTTTCTCTTTTTCTTAAAGTATTTCCTGAAATACGATTTTAAAAATATACTTTAGCATGTTACTTACAAGTTTTGAAGGAACCTCAAGTAGTATGGGAATATAAAAGGCAACCAAGGAGTAGCAAACAGAGAGCTACAGGTTGGAGAGATACATAGAGACACAAGAAGGTAGAGAAAATAAGAAAGGAGGTCAGAGCCAATATTTATGGCCATAATTTTGGATATAATTATACCATTGAAGCCAAAGGGTGATTCTGAGATAAGCATGGAGAAAAACATATTGGAGTATTTTTTGAAGTTTAGAACTACCTCAGGATGAAACTTGCATGCTTTGAAAAGAGTTAGTGTTTGGGAAATAGTCACATGATTTGCAGGCTTTGGTTTGTACTTCTCTTATAATACTGATTATGCTATACATTATAAGTTCTCCTTTTCTTTGCTAGTTTATGAACTTTTTTAAGACAGCAACTTGGAATTCACTCTTGTTGACATCACCTGAATCATCTACTGCAATGCATTGTATTTAGGGATGCACAAGTATTTTTTGAGTGGTAGTATCAAACATGAGTTAATTTCAGGGTATAATTGTGTATGTGTTGAGATTATGAATTTGTGAAGCATCCAGAGAGGCATATTTGGCTATCAATTATAGCTAAAAGACCCAAGATCAAAAGGAGTGAATGGATGACTGACATATTGGATGGTTTCCTTATGTAGATGAAAGTGAAGGGAGTATGTCTGAGATAAAGGAGCTTTAAGTTGAGGATTTAATATATGGGGAATAGAAATTTATTATTCAACCAACTTTTTTTGGTGTGGTTATGGTATGGAGAATTGAACCCTGGGTCTTTGTACTGAGTTATATCCTCAGCCCTTTTTAAAATTTTTGTTTTGAGACAGGTTCTTGCTAATTCATTAAGTTTCCCAGGCTTGGTTTAAATGTGCCCTGTTCCTATCTCAGCATCATCCTAAAGTGCTGGTATTACAGGCATGTGCCACCATGTCCAGCCAATCAATATTAAATAATAATTTGTGATGTTTCAAGAACTGAGACATAATTATACAAATACAGATGCTTTTTGTAAGCTGAAAATGCAATTACATTTAACCTAATATCCTGGTTCATTTTTGTTTCTGTAATAGACTATCTGACATTGGATGATTTATACAAAAAGAGAGAATTCTTTTGGCTCAAGTTTCTGGAGGCTTGGAGGTCCAAGATTGGGTAACCCCAATGAGAATCTCATGCTGCTTAAACTCTTCATGGAAAATGGAAAGACAAAAAGAAAACCTGACAGGCAGGCTCACTTTACAAC
Source organism: Hydrochoerus hydrochaeris (assembly GCA_004027455.1). NCBI lineage: Eukaryota > Metazoa > Chordata > Mammalia > Rodentia > Hydrochaeridae > Hydrochoerus > Hydrochoerus hydrochaeris. Next base: position 99,971 of record PVLA01003745.1, read on the forward strand.
AAACTACTCTCACACTAACTAATCCAGTCCTAGAAGGGCTCAGATTACTCCAGTGATAAAGGCATTAATCTGGTCATGAAAGTTCCACCCCTTTGGCCCAATGACTTCCGGGTAGTACACTCAACACTGTCACATTGCAGAATTAAGTAGCCAACACATGAGCTTTTGGGAGAACATGTGAAAACCATAGCACCTATCCAATGTTACATAGTAACAACACAGCACACCATAGCGTAAAGGTTGTTTGCCTCTGTAATCTCACAGCTAATGGAGCCGTATCTCACTGTTACTGCCCATATCATGAGACTATTGCACCACATATTGCTGGCTTGGAAAAATAACAATATTCAAAGTTCAAAACTTGATTTCTATTAAGTACATATTGTTCTTACATCATTGTAAAGTAAAAAGAAAATGTAAGTCAAAATTATAAATAAGGTATGGTCCATATATTTGAATAGAAAATATCCTCTACCATCAAAGAACTCAACCCACCACTAGTAACAGATTAGTAAGAAAGTTGTTGTACTATGTATATGGAAAGTGTAGAGAAATGTTCTAGAAAGTCAGTGTGACTAGTAATGATATAAAATGCTTTAAAAAGGAAGACAAGAAAAAAAAATTGTGTTTGCCTACTATGAGATCATTGATCATCTTTAAAAATTCTGTCTCAGTTCTTAAGTGAGGCAAATCTGTGCAATGTTTTTCATACTGTTTATGTAATTACACAAGATACACACATATATTTTAATAGGTCTCCTGTTGTTGGATATTAGGCAATTTCACATATCTCTATGTTTCTTTTTCTTCAAAAGGAATTATTTTTCAGCCTAATGTAATGAAGTGAATAATCTAAAATGGTTTCTTGGACATTCATTTATAAATATGAGATTTTAATGGCCATATTAATCTAAATTCCAAGACTCTAGTATCTTATGTGAGTGAATTGTTCAGAGGAGAGGTTAAAAAAAAGTAATGAGATTATCCACAATGAGATTTTCATCTTTAACATAGTTTGACATCTAGAGAAGATTATTCACTAAGATCATTTCAAAGCAATTATGAATTTTAAAAATTTGGATTAAACATTGATGATCCATTTTGTCTACTGAATGTTTGTTCCAGCATTTTTTTTTTTTTGCCCCTGCTGGCACTGTCCAATTTCACTTTGTTTAAAATGAAGAGGAAGTTCCCTGTTTCTGTTAAAACAAATTCTACAACTTCTTACCAGGAAGAGAGGTGTGCTTCAACCACAGATTACTCACTATTTAGGAAGGTGTGGAGCAGGCATGCAAAGAGGATTGCAACATATTAAGAAAAACAGAATGAACCAGTTAGAGATTCAACGCTGGTCCTTGTTGCTGAAGATTATGCATAACTGTTTATGTGGAAAGGCATAGTACACAGCTTGATGCACAAAACATGTCTACAAATGTTAATTCAGGAATAAAGTGTTCTATTTTGTGGTATGTAAATGGATAATTATTCTGTTGAAGGGTATCACTAATTAGAGGTTGTTTTATTTGTAAATCAGTTATAAACAAGAGAGATAAAACTGAGATTGCTGGATTCCATAGGACCTGTAAACAATGTATTCCTTATAGTGAAGGCGAAAATTGAGTTACGTATTTTTCCAAATCTTCCTGATTGGTATTCTGTTTTACATATACTGAACAATTAGTGGTGATTAGACTTTTGTATTTCTTTATTAATTGTGATTCACTATCATCATAAAATGATTAGTTTTTATCTTACACACCTAAATTAAAAATATTATACATAATGCAATTAAGGCTTTGATGTTTTTAAAAACTTTCTATGAAAACTGATTAACATATAATTTGACAAATATTCAGACATTATTAGAAGTATTTCTTTTGGAGGTTCCAATAACTCCATTTTATTTGAATTTTGGCAGTGAACAACTACCAAAGCACAAACTTTAAATCAGTAATAAATAGTCTGCTATGTAATTTCATAAGTATAGGTGAACAAATTTGGTGCTCGGAAATGAAGTTAGCAGTAAGGCAAATTCAAAAATTCTTTTTTAAGTAAGAGACTTATTTAGCAAATTGAATGATCTATTTTTTGTAAAACTGTTCTGTGTGCTATGGATAGAAGTATTGGGAACTGTGACTAGGGCTGTGGTTTGCTCTAATTTAAACTTATGGCTACCCTGTTACTGTATCATGGATGCTTGCAAAAGATGAGACTCTTGGGTCAGACACAGAGGGCATTATCACTTATGACTCAGCAGGCAGTATGAACTTCAGGTTTGTTTGTGTTGATATTCGAGGACCTCCAAATCCTATGCCAGTGACACAGGAGGCCTATCTGGATGCTCACATGCTCACTGAAGAGAGGAACACTGCTTGGAGAATTTATTGCTTCCAGAGTAAATGGTAAAAAGCCTGCTCTTTGTCCAAGGAAAGACATTACCTCATCCTTTCAAGGTTGATTTGTAGAAACCTAAGTCTGAAAAATTGCCCAGGTAAAGATCAGTGACAGCCTTGTTCTCTTAGTACTGTATATATAGCAATAGGGACACTGACAGCGTGTTAGCAGGTTCCCCCTTCTGGTGAGAGCACTAGGTCCTTAACTTTACAATCTTTATAGTCTATGATTATAAAGATCCTTCTGGTTAAGAGATTTCACTGTAGGCTGTTGTACTCCTGAGCTACTGTCAACATTGACAGTAGCACTGACCTCATTCTCATTTCAGTTTTTATACTTGCTGTTGTGCTATGTTCCATGGTTATTTACATCTTCTTTGTTAAGTTTCATGTATTAGTCAGATTTTGCCTACATTCCAGAATCCATATTTCTGGCATAAAGGCTGGTTTGAGTTCCTGAACTCATTCTTGGGAAATTGTCTCAAAGTCTGAAAAAACTGTTCAGAGATCTCTCTTGTCCTCTTTAAGTCTGAAGAATTATAGCAGTCAGAGTTCTGCTCTGGTCACTGTTTAGCCATCATTACCCCAAACTGGGCCCCAAACTATGCATCAGCTATATGCAGCCACCTGTTACACATTTATGTTATGTATTTGTGGTAGGAGAGTACTGTCTGTCTTCTTCATCTCTATTTCTATTTTCAAGTTCTTTGTAGCAGGATTGTACATTGAATTTTTGCTTTGAGCAATGACTAGCCTTAGAGAAAGAAGGGTTTGCTTGTCACAATTGCTCAGGTTGGAAGATTCTGAGATGCCAAAGCCCATGCCATAAAGGACTGCAAAGAGCCATCCATTTACCTTTGCCCTCTCAAAACAGAGTGACAATGTTATAGGAGTGAACATAACAGTGCTGAAAGAAATGAGGATTCTTAGAAGAAAGTGACTTGAGGGTGACTGTATAAGGCTTGCTCTATATCCTCAAATCAGAGGAAATGGTATAAAAGTATTTTGCACTGTACTCTGAATAGCAGTTGTCTTCATAATAGTAACCTAGTGTATCTGCATACAGTTCCAGATAGTATTGGGACAATAGCCAGTTATTCCATATGCTATGGTTCTCTGGTGATGGATCTAATTAAGAAGAGGGGGAACAAAGATTGGGAGAAAATACCAAAGTAAGAGATTTTGCCTGTGTAGCAAGAGTTAATCTAAATGTATGACCATGTTTGTGGATGAATCTGTATATGAACGTGGTTGTAAGGTGCTTACGTATTGCACATAGATAGATAGGTGATAGACTGATACAGGAAATAAATATTGATGAAAATAAGTATTGATGAAAATAAGTAGTATTGTCAGGTCCAAGACACTATCAGCATTTTTAAAAGCTAAAATAGACATTTTTTAGCAGTTTTATAATGCCATATTGAAATACATGATATGTGTGGGAAATAAAAATGTTGGGTAGATAAAGGAATTTGTATGAGCAAGATACTGAATCTTTGAAAGCACCTTAAAACGTATGACTAAATGAAAGAAATGAATGACATTTATAATACAATGACTTTGTCAGGTTATATTACACAAAATTTATGTCACTGCCAAGCCAAAAAAAAGGAGGCATTTATGTACTTGACAGTTGGTATAATATGTAAGGGGAAATAAATTTAACTGTGAGGCATGGGGAGAAAATAGAAGAGAGAAACTATTCAGAGAGGACAACAAATACAGAAAGTTGAATATTTAGCTAAGTATAACATTTCTTTATAAGGATCTTGTTAGAGATTCAAGGGTGAGTATGTGCTACCATCCTGTCTGAGACTTCAGACCACTTCTCTGGTTCACTTTAAAATTCGTGCCCCAGACTTAAGCCAAAAGCTCACTTCCATCAAGACAACTTAGTTGTTAGCATCTTGGAATACAGGAGTTTAAACCAATCATCCACAAATTCCTCTGATTTCAGATAGCTTATTGAACTCTGAATTTTGAATATTCATTGAATAGAAGGTTTGGGCAGAAAGTTGCGAGCAAAGACCCTAACTAAATACAAGTTAACTAAGATAATCTAAAAAGGTCTCACAGAGTTTCAGCATGGAATTTTTTTAAACTGACTTCTGTAGATGCTTAGTTTCTTAAGAAATTCCTCTTGATGGGAAATGAGCCATCTCTTGAATTTATCCAATGCCACTGCTTTGCCCTCTGGCTGAGCTGACTCCTCTGACCATATGGCTTACTGTACAGTTTGGAATGAAATAGGCTTTGAGCCACTGGTAGCTGGAATTCTTTCCCAGAAACCAGAGAAATCCAAAAGGGCTTAGAGAACTGTGAGTCATGTTTGGCATATACCTAACAGAACTTCTAGGAAGGTGGATTTGGGAAGCCAAGAAATAAAGGAGATTAGGTGAGAGTCTTCATGGTCCAACATTGGAGACTAATTGGGCTAACATATACTGAGCTGAAATAGGCCTTAAAGAAGTATGTGATTGCTAAGGTCATTGATTAAACCTTCATTATGTGTGTCATAGCCTCATGAATTGTGAAGGCTAAAGCTAGATTTGGTATGTTAATGTCATTATCAGCTACGTGGTACAACAATGAGCAAACAAGTGAGTAAACCTTGATGGTAAGCTGTAAAAGTGTTCTCAATGATGAGGTTAAAAAAAAATGCCAGAAATGACCCTATCAGTTTCCTTATGGTTAATGTGGTCATTATGTATGGTAAAAATATACCAACTTATTTATTTACTTATTTATTTATTTATTTATTTATTTATTTATTTTGAAGGCAGTAGAAATACAACAGAACAAGACAGAACAAAGCCAATTGAGACAGTGCAGTGACTTTGGTACAGAACTTCACAGCAGGTTACCAGGATAACAATAATAGGTACCATAGTATTTTTCATTATCTTTACAATAGTTGTCTAGTCAATTAGGTATAGCAAAATCAAACCAAGGCCAAAATGCTATAAAATCAATTGAAAGAGACTATTGAATAGAGTAAAGCCATTAATCATAATGAAGCAAAGCTGAAAACAGCACTTGCTTTCAAAGAGAAGATAGAGGAGACCCCCCCCCATATTTGCCATATTGCATACAGTCATCCTCCCAAGAGATGCTCAGACCTCTGTCCCCAGTAGCTAACAGGGGTGGGGTGGGGGTGGAGTTTGGGGTGTTTGATTCCAAGCCCGCTCACCGGTAGGCTCACAGAAGACACTAGTGGATCTCTTCCTGGCTCACCCCAGAGAGAGGCGCTTACCAAGAGGGCGGTGGGCAAATTGCTTCTTTGTGCAGCCTCATGGGTTCCAGCATGGCCGTGGCGGGATCTCGGCGGTGGCTCTCTGCACCAATTTTAAAAAAGGAATATATCAGTGAGCAAACCCAGCCTGGTAACCAGCGCCATGCACGGACCCCAGCCAGAATGGAACAGCCAGACCCTAGTCCCTTGTTTGCAGGCTAGCAAACAAGAAGTACCATCCCACAGTCCCCACCCCATCCCCACCCTTGTGCCCTGTAATCAATGGGCTTATCCTGAGAAGCACAGGCTGTGATGATAGCTATGGAGGTGAAATGCAATTGGATGCCTGTGGTGCTTTGGTGTTTCCCTAACATTGCAGGTCTAGGGCCAGTGGTCTGATTGTAGGTTCAGAGGATAATGGTACACAATGTGACATCTAGGGGGGATCTCCTGAGGGTTGCAGCCATTGTTGATTCCCTATGGTCTCGTTTTGGAAGTCCTATATCATTTCCATTGTTTTGTTAGGTTAGGTTTTGTTCTCTTTTGTTTTGATTGATTATGTCAAATCCATGGCAGGTGCAGCTATTTAAATATAGCAAGATATATTATGGTAGCAATTTTGGATTGCTACTGGCTTATTTCAAAGTCCTTTATTGCATTCATTGCATTGTTTTTATAGTTTCTACTCTGTTCTGTTTGATTTTACTAAGTCCAAGTTATCTGCAATCATTTTGAAGACATCAGAAGGGATTATGGTAACTATTGTTGATTTTGTAACGTTTTTAGGCCTGAGCATCTTACACTGGTTTGTTTTGATTGGTTTTATTCTGTTTTATCCTCTTTAAAATGAAATAAAAAAAGAAATAAAATTAAGGGCTCATACTGTGGGAGCTAGCACATAACCATCAATGAAGAAATAATAATGCAAGTGGTACTGAATCAGTTGTGAGCACATGTGTTTCTCCAAAATCTTGAAAGGCAAAGCTTTATCCCTTTGAATTGATTTCTCCTTTGCTTTATCCCTCTTCTGACATCTCTTTACCATTCTCAATTCCAAGGGTTGAGATGGAAGACTGAGATAATTCTTGAGTTCTCATCATAATCTTGTCATAATCTAATTTATGTTAGGCAGTGATGGAAGGGAAGGAGCGATCGATATTGAGGACATGGTAGGTGCTGTGCCTCTTACAGAAAATTCAAGGCTGTGCTAAACTAGATAAAAATGCAGTGGCTGCTGCAGGAAGGATAAAAAGTGAACATAGCATGTTTGAGGAAAGACTAAATAGACCTGTTTTGCTGAGCTGGGGAAAAAAGCAAAGAAAAATTGTTGCTAATATACGAGGCAGCAGCAGGTAGAAAATTATAAAAAATGTCTTTCTGTTCTCTTATTTTTTCAATACTGAGAATTGACCTCAGTACTTTCTCACTGTACTACACCTCCAGCCTTGCAAAAATGTTTTGTTTTGAGCCAAGTTCTCTTTAAAGAATTGCATTGCCCAGGCTGGACTTGATTTTATGATCCTCTTGCCTCGGTCTCCCAGACTGCTGAGATTGCAGGCATGTGTCACCTTTCACCATTGTAAAAGGTCTTTAATAGGTAAGGACTTATTTAATCTCTAAGCAATGAAAATTCAATGCAAGTTTCTATAAAAGGATAAAATTTATATAAAGCAATTTTCAAGAATAATTCTAGATTGATGGATAGGAAGGATGGAACATCTAAGGGAAAAACAGACAGACTATACAGTGATCCCAATAAAAGCTAGAAAAGTTAATCATTATCTTGTTCAAATTACAGCAGTTTGGACTGTGTGTGTATGTATATTCCAGATGGAGGATTAGAAGCCTGGGAGAGAGGTTTCCTGAGGACACCAACTAGTTCATGACAGAGGCAGACAGGAACTCAGGTCTCCAGACTCAGTTTAAGCCTGTCTCCCTTCCTGAGAACACTGTTAGGCATCTGTTACATTCTGTAGCTAACAAAAAGGGCCTGAACCAGTAGCCTCTTACCACTGAGATGGAAATGACTTTTGAGAAGCTGTGTAGCGTATGAATCAATGAAGGTGCGATCAGCGATTAGGATGTCTATTAGTTTCATATTGCTGCTCTAACAAATTTCTACAAACGTGATGGCTTAGAAAAATGCATATCTGTAATCTATCCAGTCTGGAATGTCAGAAGTCTGAAATGGATTCCACTGGACTAAAATCGAGGTGCCATGGGTGGAACCCATCTCCTTCTGGAGACTCAATAGCACAATGTGCTTCCTTGGCCTTTCCAGTTTCCCAGAGGCTGCACCACTCTTTAATTCATGGGTATCTTCTATCTTGAAAGCTGGGAATGCCTGGCTGAGTCTTTTCTGAAGCTGTTTCCACTCTTACCCTGACTCTTTTGTCTCCATCTTCCACACATGAAGCATCCTGTGATTGCAGCAGGCCCACCCATACCATGCTAGAATAATTTATTTACTTTAAGGTCAGTTGAGTAGCAACTGTAATTCTCCCCCACTGTGTAGCATATTTATGGATTCCCAGGATTAGGACATGGATGTCTTTGGGGTGAGGGTGGGGGTGTCACTGTACAACAGAGGTTAAAAACAATTAGCAATTGAAACTTTTTAAGCTGGAAAGCCATAAAAATGATGGTACAAATGACATAAATAAGGAAGCTGAGAGAAGAAACTGATATGGGGTAAATCATCTGGCAAACACTGAGTTTTAATTAATAGTGTTATATGAAATTTCTCCAAAGGCAATTTCAAGAACTCAAGGGTAAAATTGTTGCCATTTAATCGGTGCTAATTACTACTGTGATAAGATCTTTTCCGTGTTTATAATTTTTCTATTTGTGTATTTTAGAATATTCGATGGGTTTTGCACTTAAAGGTATAGCTTGTGTAAATGCTTCCTATGCATCATAGATTTTCATATTATGATTAATATGCATTACTATTCTAGAATCTAATTTTGCTTTTAAGACAACATCTCCATAGACATATCATTTTATACTATATCTAAAAGCCAGGAAAAGGACTCTATGTGTCTCTCAGAGGTTTGGTGTTTTAGTTACATGCAACTTCAGATGAAAATTCTTCTACCAGCTAGGTGTGGTGCTCACGCCTGTAATCCCAGCACTCAGGAGGCTGAGGCAGGATAGTTGCGAGTTCGAGAACAGCCTGGGCTATAAAGTGAGCTCAAGGCCAGCCTGAACTGCATAGTGGGACCCTGTCTCAAAAAAGCCAAATAAATAAATAAAGAAAAGAAAAAAAAAAGAAAATTCTTCTACCTGGTAAATACAGTGAAGTTCAAAGGCAATTTTCTTTGTAAACTGAAATCATACCAGTTAACCATGATTAACTACACTTTTAGATAGTTGCACATAACACTAATGATGAACTATTCCAAACAGCATTCCAGAGCCAATGCCAACATCTTATCACTTTAAGAAATTTATTTCCCCAAATATTCTGCACCACAATTTATCTATGATTGGCCAATGCAGTGTTGATAGAATTCCAAAAACTAGCAAGAAAACAAGACTTACTGTGATAAGGTAAGATAGCATCATATTAATTTCAAAGAGAGATAAATAGACTAGGGGTAAAGAATAAATAATCCAGATACAGACAGAAATCTGTACAAGGAACTTTATAATAGTTATAAAGCACTAGGAAAAATATTCTGGACAAGGAACCATTTAAAGAAAACAAAAGGGTAAAAGTGTTTCTCTATTTCACACAATATAAAAAATAAATGAAGTGATTTAAGTTCTATGCACAGTAATCAAAGCCTTATGTGTGCAAGTTGTGTACAACTTTCTATGTGAACATATGTTTACATTGTCTAGGAGTGGAATAGTTATGCTGTAGAGTAATTCCACGTGTAGTATTTTGAGGGCTTACCAAACTGTTTTCCAAATCAAAAAGTTTAGAAAAAAGTGTAACAATATGTTAATGTCATTAAAGGCACTTGCTAGCAGGAAAAAGATTGAATTTAAGAATATAAAAATGTAAAGCCTGCATCTGACAAAAAAAAGTTATTTAGAACTTAAAATACAAACTAAAATTTGGGAAAGATTTGAAATATGTATTACATATGTAACTAAGAGAGGGTTATTAGCAAGAATATATGAAGAGTCTTTGCAAAGAACCTGCTCAATTTCATTTAAATTTAAGAAATTAAAATTGAAATGCAATGAGATATTATTTCACCACCATCAGATTGACAAATTTTTAAATGATAACTTCAAATGATGACCAGTGTGGAGGTGTGCTGCCAGCAAGTCTGTTAACACTCAAGTGGGTGAATGTTGAAAAAAGAATGGTAGTTTTAATACTATTCCGGATACGTATTTGGAGCAAAGCTGCATGGAACATGCAGCAAGAGTATCTATTCAAACAGTGGTAAAGAAGAAAAACTATTGATAGGTTGTTATTGTAACTACATTAAAACACCAAACATCATCTCAAAATTAGAAGGAAGGGGTATGTAAATGTTATGAGCATAATTTCTGAGACACCCATAACCACTGTTAGGCAGTGAAATTCTAGCAGAATAGTAGAATTCGAAACAATAGGACAGAGAGCTTATTGAATGTTCTCCCTTGATCATTTGAAAATGCAAACCCCATCTCTATTACAGACTGCTGTAATTCAAATTGGTAGGAAAGTTGGATGAAATTGGATTATTGGGTCAAGGATCAGATCAATGTATTCTTTTACTCTGTGAATAGACAGTGCCAGAAAATTACATGGTCGTGAAAGACCTCTTTATGAAGAGCTATGCTGAGTTCACAGTTGGTATGATTTTGGAATATTAATCAAATCTGTTTTCTAAAGTACTCTCATGGATTTCAAATGCTATGCATTATTTACAGGGAAAGTGTACTTTTTTTTGAACATGGGATAAAGGAGTACTGGAAAGTATTCATCATGAGAAAACCACTAAACACTTGAAAAATACCTTTAACAGTCATGTTAGAAACAAGCAAATATATACCTTAAACATGTGGACGTGTTCTAAATATAATTGCTTTAATTAAAATCATACATGAAGGAATCAGTAATAATTTTGATGAATATAACTGGAGAAGGAGCATAAAATTATTCTGTTCTTTCTACTATAGTCACTAAGTTCAATTTTGCTCAAATTAAATTACAAAGCAGTGGGAAAAAAAATCAGTGTCCTGTGTACATGACTTCTCACAAGAGGAAAAGCACATGCAAGTCTTGGATTAGAGCAGCTACTGTGTGTGACCAAGAGGTTCATTAGTCTTTCGTTTGCTCAAACGATATTACCATGGTTCAGCCCTATAAGAGCACATGAGAGTGCAGATTGGTGAGCATACCATAATACCATAATAATTCTAAGGTTTCTGTAGCTTTTAAAAAGAAATAAAGAAGTATACTTAAAATGAGTTCTAGTCTTGAGAAGCCTTGTAGAAAAGCCTCCAACCAAGCCTGCAAATGAGTTTCAAAGAAGGGGTTGAGAAAATGAATGACACACCTAAAGAGCCTTATGTGTCCACAGACCAAAGAAAAAGATCAATAACATATTTGGGGAAGTGCTCATTCTTGAGTATACTTGAACTTGAGGGGCTTGGTGTGGAGGTGGAAAACTGTTGAAAGGTGAAAGAGGACACCAGTAATGGGACCATGCATGCACGCCTTGTTTATGTCATGTTAAAAAAAATTGAGCTTCTATTTGAAGACATCAGGGAGGCACGAAAGGTCTTAAAGCAGGCTGTTGATATGATTAATTCATTCTAGCTCCCTAAACCTTAAGAACCTGTAATGAAAAATGTTTCATTACAGGGACCAATTTATATTGATCATCATAACAAACATTTATGTTCCCTTGTCTGTGTGGCAGTTTCTGCTCTTGGGTACATCTTTTCACTTCTTGGTTGAATCCAGTCTACTTTGTACCTGCAGAGCTACTCTCCTGCCACTGACCCTCATGAAGTGTTGGCCTTGCCGGGCACAACTGCCTGCCCCTGTCCACTGATCTCATATCCTCTTTTGCTTTGCCTTAAGCAAGGCTGCAGACTTGTTTCTAATGTCTTTTAAATCCTCGCACACCAAGTGAAATCACTTTAGCTTTTACTGGGATCGCACTGAAATCTAGGTAACTTTAGAAAGGGCATATACAATCCTGAGAATTAATTACAACTTCTGCACAAATCCTTATTCTCACACCTCTTCTTTGGTCAGGAAGACACTTGAACTAAATCTGTGTTCCAAAGGCATCTCCTTGATTTTCATCAAAATGCATTTCATGTGTGTCCTTCATTGGGCAACAAAAAAACAACTGTTTCCTAGTTTAAGAGAGAGAAAGATATTTTTCCCCCATTTCCATCTGTTGCCTGTTGACCAACCCTCAGTTGCAAGCCTGAAGTTAATTTAATGGACAGAGGATTAACAGGAGAAACATTCTCCTGAGGGGGCGAATACCATTCTTACCAACAAGAATGTGGTCTCATCCAACTATTGCAATTAATGTGGAGTGTGGTGCTGATGGGAGTCTGAATTTGTCTTTGCTGAAGGACTGGAGAAACTCTGTGGGTAAGAAATTGTCTGTAATAGACAAGATCTGGACCTCACTCTGGACCTGGTTTTGTCACTTAGTAGACTATGTGACCTTAGCACGTTAGAGTCTTTAACGCTTCTAAACAGGTTTATCATTTGCGAGATGGGATAAGTAATAATGATACCTATATTCAAGGCTATTGAGGATAGGATATGTGGAGCTCCTGCACAGTGCCTGGCAAGCAGTAAGCAATAAATAGTAGGGAGTATTAACATAATTATTATTATTATAATTTATAATTATGGATCTTCCTTTTCTGAATTTTGTATGTGTTTCACATAGTGCTGCATTATTATTTTACTCATCTCAAAGCTTTTATGCCATAAAAAGAAATTTTTAGTCTTTTCTGCCTCTACAAGTGTTTGGAATATCAATTATTTTAGCTTGTTTTTTTTTCCTAATGAATGTTTTATGCAAATTTCTGGCTTTAATTGTCATATAAGAAAGCATCTGATACTACTCATTAAAACCTGACAAACTGAGGGGCTTTTTTTAGTGTGACTAGATTTCAAGTTGTTACTTCTAGGTATTTAGATTTTAAATCTCTCTCTAAACTAGCATGGTGGTGCACACCAGTAATCCCAGCACTTGGGAGGTTGAGGCAGGAGGATCACTGCAAGTTCGAAGTCTTCCTGGGATATAAAGAGAATTCAAGGCCTGCCTGAGCTGCATAATGAAATCTTGCTGCATAATGAAAGACACACACACACATACACACACAAAATAAAGTCTCTTTCTGCCAAAATATGATATTCTCTCAACATAATTTAAAAATTAGTAAACATTCATATTTAATGTAGTTTACTTTTACTTGCATTTTTTTTTCATTTATTCTACCCATGTCAGCTGATCAGTTTTTGTGGAGGGCAATTTAGTCAGATGTGGTTGGTGAATAAGTCACACTTCCTTCTCTTAAAGAACTCATAGCTTCCTCCAGAAAACAGACATGCAAAGGATCATAAAAATGAAATGTTGGAAGTACAATAATAAAAGCTTTGTTTGATTTAGGCACAATGGGTAACATAATAAAGGGAGTGATAAGCCATCTGGCAGCAGAGGAGGAGAGATGAAAGACTCACAGAGAAGGTCGTGTTTGCCCTGACTTGGCAAATACATCAATGAAAAGAAGAAAGGATTCACTTAGATAAAGTAGTTATATGTGAGTGTGTGTGTGTGTGTGTACAGATATGTATAAGAAGATACGTGGGGTCATGAAACACCATGATGGATCTCTCAGGAAATTACGAATTATGAATAGTTTCAGAAATCTTTGGAGGAAGATGACAACAGAGAGGAATGTGAGGGTCACACCATGGAGAGTATATTATGTCTGATGACAGAGACTCAATTCTACTCTGTAAGCAATGAAAGATAATATTTTGTACTGTGGTAGTTACATGGCCTTATTTGCAGTTTTGGTTCAGCCAGTAGGGGAGCAGTTTGGGAGATGACTTGGAGTGGAACTGGAGGTGATTTAACCTGCAAGGAGATCTACGTATCAACCTAAAGAAGAAACTTCAAGAGACTTGAAATATGTTAGAGGTGGAGGCAAAAGCGCATTTTAAAGTGGAATTTATAGAATATAGTGACTCAATGGATATTGATGAAGGGGAGCAGCTCTCAATGATTTGGGGAAAATGAGCTTGCAAATCCGATAGGACATACAGGAAGAAGTTGGCTGATAAGTCTGAAATTTGGTAGAGGAGATTTTACCAGAGATACAAATATTTAGAACTATGATCAGGACATTTAGAGTATAATAAAGGATAGCTAGAAGCAATATGCTACAGAACGCAAATTCTTTCAGAGTAGAGAAAGGATATACGTTTGTGGCAAACTAAAGAAATTATGAGATAGATAAAATGAAGCCTATGTAAAAAAAAAAGCAGTGTCATCAAAGCTTTCAAGTAGAAAGTAGTCCTTTGACTGATAGAACCCTGAATCGCCTAACCTTGGAAAGAAACACACTAGCAGTGCAGATACCCACTCGTTTTTTTATTCTCTCACTTGTTTTCCTTGGATGCTCGTGCCTAGCCTTACACAACATTGTTGAACAATAACTGGCAAACAATATTAATGATGCTGTGAAACTGGAGAACATAGGATTTTCTCACAAATCAGAGAAATAAGCTGGCACCCTCTTTCTGGCAGCATGTTGACAAATAGGAAAAAGCCCCATAAGATTTGTCATTCACTGCATCATGAAATTTTTCAACTTCTATAAAGTCTAAGATCATCAGCCTTATAAAAGTAAAAGTGAATTCAGAACTACTTCAGTGTACCTCACATTGACTTAGTGCTCGTCTCTCACCTTGCAATAAAAATTTCCATTTGTTTAGCATCAGAAGTTATGTTATGTTCTATTTAAGTCTACAAAGAAAAAGTTCCTATTCCAGTTTACTTTTGAACCATATTATTAAAATGCAGCTTAAGAATAAAGATAGAAAATAGAGATACTGTTTTTAAAAGAAAAATGCCTTCCATAACTAAAATTTATTTAATCAACGTGAAATATAGCAAGGAATCTCTCTCTGTGTGTCTCTGTTTCTATGTCTGTCTCTCTCTCTCTTTCACACACACACACACACACACACACACACACACACACACACACACACACAATGTGAGGACAGTTGTCTATAAACCAGAAGAAAAAGGGCCTTCACCCAGAACCCAATCATGTTAGCACCCTGATTTCAAATTCAAGTCTCCAGAATTTTAAGAGATAAATGTCGGTAGTTTAGGCCACCCACTCTGTGCTGTTTTGTTACAGTAGCTCAAATTAAGGCACTGGCTATGTAATGAATCTGCTTGGAAGTAGTTTCTTCCCCAATCAATCTGCCTCAACTGATTCTGTGGGATAATAGAAGTTTGCCTTCCCGATAAGCCTTGTCCAAATTGCAGTTTATGAGCAAAATAAAGGGTTATTACTGTTTTGAGTTAGTAAGTTTTAGATGGTTCATTATGGAGTAATAGATGACTAGAATGTAGTTTTAAAAATATCACAGTGTAAATGAACAAGAATTTTTAACAGAAGATTCATACTGCAGTTTCCGTAGCCACATAATATAAAATGGTGACCATGTATAACAGTTTACACATTGTATACAATACATAGAAAATAATATAGTTATGACTTTAATGTTTGGTCTGACTGAAGTGTAAGTGTAATGGTTGATACATTGTCAACCTGGGATGTCTAGAAGCTTCACTAAGTAACTCAGCAGTTCTGTATTCTAGGACATCCCCTTACAGCTAGCTCTAGGTTGTTAGTCATTTTGTCAACTTGAGAAGTTTAGAAGTCATAACTAAGTGACTCAGCAGGGGGTCAGGGTCTTGTGCAAGAGAATAGCACACCCACCGGAGGGCAGGTAGTCTGCATACAATGTAAGGGAGGAAAAGAGGCAAAGAGCCTTGCTCACCCCCTTTTCGCCCTTGTTGATTTTGCTATCTTCTGCTGCCTTGAACTGTTGTCCCCTGTGCCATGCCACCCTGCCTTGGAGGCAGGTGATTATGGACTGAAACCTCCACAAACTATGAGCTAATTAAACCTTTCCTTCCTTAATTTTGAGCATCAGGTATTTTTGTCATAGCAATGAGATAAAAGTAAGACAAATGGAAGGTAGATAAATATGAGAAGTATAAAAAATTGTCATGGTAAATTCAAACAGACTGCTACATTGACAGTGTTTTCAGACATGAAGAAATATTAAATTAATTCCTCTGGTGGAGAATTTCAACTGGCAATTGCAGCAATGTCTTCACATGGGCTAAATTTCATTCTGTACTGCAGTGAATCGACAAAAATTTAGGGTCACAAATTGGGTCAAATGACAAAGGAATTAAAACTTTACCTAACTCTAACATGATTTCTGCCTATATAATGTTTATAGTTTCTTGGCTTCTAAAATAAGATTAATATACCTTGTGAATGAGACTTTGCCCATGGCACAAAATAGAAAATGATCATAGTAGTTATATAAGAAGAAGTAATTTTAAGATTCTATGATCAACTCAAATGTATTGCTTGTTTATACCAGTTCTGGAAGACAGCAGGAGGCAGTGTGTGTAGTGGCTACTACATCACAGCAGTAGATTCCCCTGCATTATTGATTGCTCCAGGCATGGGATGTGAAATAAGTCTAGCTAAAGAGGGATGGGAAAGTTAGCTGAGAATGTTTGGAAAAACTCTCCTCCCCCAGAAAAGAAAGGCCTTCAAAGACAACAGCCCCTTTCTTACCTCTTTTAAAGTTTTTGAGTGAATACCAGAGTCTAGAGAAAGCTCTTTAGCCATTTGCAGTCATAAAAATCAGTAGACAGAAATGACAGGGTGATATATCTTTTATGGCACCGTTGAACTCCTTTGTTTATTCTTTTTTTAAATTTTTAATTATTTTGAAGGTAGTAAAATACAACAGAACAAGACAGAACAAAGCCAATTGAGACAATGCAGTGAAATTGGTACAGACCTTCACAGCAGGTTCCTGGGATAACAGTAATAGGTACCATAGTGTATCTCGCTCATTATCTTCACAATAGTTGTCCTTTCAGTCAGGTATAGCAAAATCAAACCAAATACAGAACATTGTAGAACTTATTGAAACAGAATATTAAATAGAGCAATACAATTAATCAGAACAAAGCAAAACAGTGATAACAATATTTGCCTTCAAAGAGATGGTAGAAGGAAATCCCCCATATTTGCTATATTGCATATGGTCAGCCTCCCAAAAAATGCTGAGACATTTGGTTCCCATCTGCTAATGGGGAGGGGGAGGAAGGATGGGATGTTTGATTCTCAGCTCTCGCACTGGTAGGCTCACAGCTGCTTACCAGGGAGGCAAGCAGCTTGTTTTGTTTCCCAGGGCCGTGAATTCCAACATGGCGTGGAGACGCTGGCTGGTTCCCCCCGTTTTGCGCCCACCACTTGCTCGTAGGACTTCTTTTGGGGTGAATATATTTCTTATTGTTTGAGCAAGTTGTAATAGGGTATTTTGTTACAGGCAAAAGTAATCCTAATTAATCATGCTATAAACTGCCTATATAGTTTCTGAAAAAAAAATGTGCTTGATTATTACCCAGTAAGTAACATTTAAGGTAAAATACAAAAGTTAATGTCAGAATCACCACTGATCCCCTTAGCTACTTGTATCCTTTTCCCACTCTGATATCTCAAAGTATTTTGTCATTTTTGACAGTTATCTCATGTGCTTTAGCTTTTAATCATGTACATGATTTATATTGTATATTGGATTGTGATCTCTCTTTAGTAGTATCAGTAGACACTCAGTAGCAAGCTTTTGTTTGAGTTAACAAGTAAGCCTATGTATGTAAATCATACAGTATGCAAAGGAAGACATCACAGTTTCCAAAGAAGATGATAGTCTTGGTGTGTTTGTGAATGACACAACAGTGAATTAATTTGCTGGAACTTATGCTACTTTTTCAACTTTTGGACCATATCACTGAATATTGTTCTATTCTTTGTTTTTATTGTTCTGTTCTTTGCCTTCTTTAAGTCCACTCCTTTGATTACAGTATTTGAAGAGATGTTTTATCTAAAAAATTATGGCCAGATAAGTCTTTAAGACTCTTCTAGCTTTTTAATATTAGGGAAGAATGGTAAGTTTCTAACCACAAAAATTCAAAAATGATAAATCAGCAAGGTACAAGATGTGGTAAAAGGAAAATCAGAATTTAAGGTGGCTGAAGATAGCTAGATGTAGAATCAGACTTCTGTATTTGGTTGAGGCAGATAAATCAAAGGGTTTGAGTACCAAAAATTAAGTTTTGAGGGAAAGGAAAGATTTTTTGAATTGTATTTTAAGGTTTTTTTTCTTATAATAGTCACAACAGACCAAAATGTGAAAGAAAAGAGTTTGAATGGCTCATGTTTAGTTTTCATGTTATTCATTTATTAAACTTTGGAGTAAAGTATTTTGTAATTTTCTGCCTGCAGAAATTTGTCCAAATTACTTTCCTTTTTGATTGAATTTCTGTTTTGACAGTTGTAAAGTGAAGATAATGCTTATTGCATGGAGTTCTTGGGATTTCATAAAATAAGCATAACTATGTGCATATAGTTTTGTATATAAGTATAAACAAAATGCATATATATATAGTACAGTCCCTGGGTAATCATACTGCTACTTCACAAGCAAATGTTAAACTTATTCAAAAAATGATAATTGAATGTCTACCTATCTCTGCTTTAGGCTCTGATAATATAAAGGTAAACAAGATATTCCCTACCTTCCAGAGGATGAATGAATAACAATAGAATTATTAGAAGTGACTGACCAACATGAGCATATAAAGGAACATATTGTTGGTGTTTTGAAGCTTATGTGAAATATACAAAAAGTTGGCAAATATTTATAGGGAAAAATACACACTGAACTGTAATGCACAGTCTTGTTCTATTTAGAATTTCCTTTTCAAACATTTGTTTTTGGGATTGGAATGGACATGGGAATGTAATCTACTAGAGGGCTTCATAAAAGGAAAGTAGAATAGAAAACATGGAGCTTGTGATATAGCTTAGTGATAGAAAGCTTGTCTAGCATGGGCAAGACCCTAGGCTGTCTCTAGAATGACAAAAAACAAGAAAGGAAAAGAAAAAAGAAAAGGGAGGAAAGGGAAAGGAAGGGGAGGGATGGAGAGCAGAGAGGAGAGGAGAGGAGAAGGGAAGGGAAGGGAAGGGAAGGGAAGGGAAGGGAAGGGAAGGAATAAAAGCACATAACATTTAGATCTGAGCAGGGTTAGAATTAAGCACAGAGTGAAATCACTAGGTATAACAGAATAAAGAGATACTATATTGTTTGGCTGTTGACCATAAAAGAACAAAATAAAAATAGCCTTTAAATTATGTAAACACTAAATAAATAAATAACAACAAAACAATGATGATGGCTAACTAGGAAGAAATAGCCAGAGTTTAAGCTAAAGAGGGCCATGTGAAAGGAGAAAACTGTGTAAATTACTTTTAAGGCTATTTAGAAGTCATTAAAGTATGGAGGCATTAAAAATGTGCTAGGCAAGCTTACATCCTACGAGAGTGTCATTTAATGTACATCACTGAAAGCTGCACAAATAACATAGTATAAACCATCTACCAGTAGTACTTATTTACACTGAGAAGACTGGGGAAAAATGATATTTACACTATTCCTTTCCAAGAGATGATGTATATACATGCTTTAGAAAAAAAGTGAATGCATAGAATGCCATTAATCTTTGTCTAAAATGTTTAGATATTTCATACTGGTTAACATAAATATTATTTCCATTGATGTCACAAATCTACATGTTTTCTTAGCAAATCCAGCACTGAGCCAGAGAAAATCAGAAAGGATATAGTTGTTCAGAGTTTTCAAAACATCTGGAAAGTTATTCTGGCAAGTAGAATCAAATCCATTAGCAAAACAGATGTTTTCCACTGTAGAGGGAAAACATGACCTTCTTATATGCATTGCATATGGTCCAAATACACTTGAGAAATAGAACTGCACCTCTCAAAGACCACAGTGCTCTCAGGCACTCTGCCAGTAAAATCACAGCCAACACCATTTAGGTGTTTGCACAACAATATTTTATAATGATCTTTTTATCTTGTGTTTCATAAAGCAAGAAGAAAAAAGTTCTAAAAGTCCGGGTTGCCTTGCCAAGACATTGGTTAAAAAGTTGGAGCTGGATTAAAACCAACTGGTAAGTTTTGCCCAAACTCCGGAGAACTAAAAGTGGTGAGAAACAGGAGGTCAGAAGAGAGCAGAGAAGCCTCGGACTCATTGAATTTCTTTGCTTGGAAAAAGTGAAGGGAAGTTTCTTTCCACTGGCCATTTGAAAAGAGTCTTAGAAACTCTAGGAGACCAGCCTTTTGAAAAACCCCGGATGCTTCTGTGCCCTAGCTATACAGGAAGTGAATCCATTCAAAAGTCATTTAGGGAAATTTCCTTGTAAAGATGAATCTCACATTCTCCTATACAGATCCATTTAATTCTTTGATGGTAAACACCACACATTCTAGCTTTACAATAATCTTTCAAAAAAGATGTGTAAATTTTGTCGTGTTGAAATGAAGTCTTTCTACCCTGACCAGGCTGACCCTGAATTCTTAGACTCAATTGATTCTTCTGCCTCATCCCTCCAAGTAGCTAAGCATCACTATCCCTGGCTCAGATAGATATAAAATTTTAATGGGTCAAAAGGATTTGCATTTGCCATTTTTCAGTTAGTTATTTTAAGTTAAAATGCTCCGTACTTGATAGAACCAATTTCCTGGACATTAGAACCTCTTCTAAAGCAACATTTTCCTGGTTTAACAAATAGGTTTTCAACTTTCTTTTAACTAAGAAAATAAATAGAGATAAAGGAAAAATAGAAAACAGGAATGCTTTTTTTTCTGAAACAGATGTAAAAATAAATTTTTCTAAGAATTAAATGAAGGAAACTTATTTGAATAAGTTGGTCAAACTGGCTTAGGGTCATCATAATTGTCAATATCTGAAAATATTTGCTCAACTAAATAGAGAAGTGCACAGGTTCTCGCAAATCACCATTGAGTGTTCCAAAATATTTTATAGTTTTAAAAGCACAACCTTTAAAGAGGAAGAGTACAAATCATTACTTTAGTTTGGAGCTACTGAGATGTCTATTTCTAGATAAGTATTGTCTCCTGGCACAAGATGCTTTATGTGTCTCTATAATGAGGTGCAGCCTTGGCATCGACTACGGCGCTGGCAGACATTCTCTGTTGGTGGCATGTTCCTCTCAGCTGGTACATATACCTGCCAAAATAACTACGATTAGGAGTGACAAGATCTGAATTTACATGTCAGGGAAAATGTGAGTAGAGTCAATTACTGATACTTAGCAGACACAGTTAACTTCCAGCTCATTAGCATTATACCCTTAGCATCGCAATTTCTGTTTGTTCTCATTCTTGTGTGAAGTTAGCTTCTCAGGTCTTTTAGAGAGAATGCCTTTGAACCTGAAACACATTAATCATCACTGTTCTCCAGCAAATTGTGAGCTAGAAAGATACCATACTTTAGAAGGAAAAATAAAGATCTTTCCATGAAGATTATTTGCATTTGTCTAAGAGATAATACTATTCATCCATTGCATGGAAGAATGCCCAGAATAGAAATAAGTGAGGAGCAAAGATTTGCTAAGTGGATAGCTTTCTAATTCCTTTTGAGATATGTCTTCCAACTATAACTTTACTTTGTTTGAAGTGTTGTGAATTTCCAAAACTGGGTATGTAGCAATTTTGGTAAGTGTGAAAATACATATCAAAGTTAGAAAAAAATTGTATATTTTTTTCAGATAATCTCACCCCATTGTTAGAATCCTACTAAGGGGTTGTTGAAAACTGACATTATGTAAACAAGAAAAGGAGTATCTGGAAATAGAAAATGCAAAAAGTGATGAGAAAAAGGATTTAAAACATGGTCTCACTATGCAGTCCAGGCTTACCTTAAATTCACTATGCAGCCGAAGCTGGCCTTAAACTACCAGGGATATACCTGCCTCAGTTTCCTAAGGACTGAGATTACAGGCATGTGTCACAACACCTGACCCCAAAATAGGAAATTGGTAATCAAAAGATTTGCCCCCAGAAAAGGGCTTTGTGCAGTGGTGTAAAGCCAAAATGGAGTTCTGGTGTATTTTCCCAGATTGATATACACCCATTGTTTACTGGAAGAAGAACAAAGTTTAACATAAGAAGGACATTTCAGGCTGGAAGAAAACCTGAGGGATGAAGTAAATGCAGGGGTCAGTACCACAGATTATATTAGTTTAGGACAGATTGCAAAGAAAAAAATCATTGTGACTTTGCTATTATTTCCTGCACTCAATTTTTCCTCTCCTGTAATAGAAGAGGCAGAGTAAAAAGGGAAAAAGTCAATGGAGAAAGAGAGTATGAGCTCAGAATACCTTGATTCCTTCTTAACTGTAGAAAGGAAAACAAAAACATACCTTTAGACCAAATCTAATGATGACAAAACCCTTAGTTCCTATTAAGGATTTTTTGAAAAAATACCACAGGCTAGGGTGGGGAAATGCTCATAAATCATGTATTAGTTTTCTGTCACTGTAACAAAATACTTCTGTTAAACAACTTAAATGAGAAAATGTGTTTTGGCTCACCGTTTTAGAGGTCTCAGTCTACGGTCAGCTGTCTCCATTGTTTCTGAGGTGAGGCAGAATATCATGGAGCAAAAATTAGTGGAACAAAACTATTTACTTCATGGCAACAGGAAGCAAAGTGTGAGGGGGACAAAGGCTTGGAACAATACATATTCACAGATACAGACCCCCTCCTTCATCCTGTGGGCTGTCCCTTCCAAGAAGGCCCTACTCCTGAAGTGTCTACTATCTCCCACTTGCACCAGCGTGAGGGGCAAGTCTTCATTCAACATAGGAGCACCTGGGGTGGCGAATCTGTAATCCCAGTACTTTAGGACACTGAGGCAGGAAGATTGCAAATTAAAGGTCAGACTCGGCAATTTAGTAAAGATAAGAAAACAGATAAAATATAAAAAAGGGTTGGGGATTGTATCAGTTAGTGTTTCACAAGAGAAGTAGATATAGCACAAGTTATACAGATGTATAAGAAATTACAAAATCAGATTCCAGAGATAGTCACGGAGTTTGATAAGAAAGAGTACAGAGGTTGCCTACACACTGTAGAGGCCAAAGGCTTCAGTCCAAGTTCTGGGGTTCATTCCAGTGTACACACAAATTCCTATCGGGAAGCTGTTGGGTCTATGCTGGAAGGTCAAAGGATCTGTGGCAGAAGCTGAAGAATCTGCAGAAAGCCAAGAGGACGTCCAAGCTAAAGGTGCAGACTGGAGCTCCTCTGAAGAAACAGAAACCCATCAGTCCTTCACTTCCCCTTTCCACTGTCCAGACTCTAGTTTGGGTCCTCTATACACTAGGGGGTACAATTGCTGATTTACTTAAGCTTCTAAATTTCTCAAATTGACACAATCAACCATTACAGGGGGGTAGCTCAGTGTGAAGGTCCTGGGTTTAAGCCCCAGAATTAGAAGAGCAAGTTCCAGATTCAAATTATAAAAAATTAGAACTTTTAGGCTTTCATTTAAATATCTCTTTAAAAATGAACCGAATGATTTTTTTTTCCCAACTCATTTTATCAAGTGAAATCTTCATTTGGCTTTGCTGAAAAAGAATTTCAAGGTTGTGGAATAGTAGAATCAGAGCTGGAAGGAATCTGCATGTCTTTTTATCCAACCCCCTCATTTTTGCCTAGCAATTGTGGAGACTGGTGTAAACAGAATCCGTGGAGTTCACATGCTACAGACTTTCTCGTTAAACACACAAAACAGTTTCTCAGCACTCTGCTCCCTTCCAGCTAGTAGACTATCTTTCTTGCTTTCCAGCTAGGCTCCCTGCAACAGTGGCAGGCAGCTCCTCATCTTTCCTAGGTCTCCCACAGCGAAGCTCCTCTCTAGCCCCCAGACTCTCTGCAGCTCTCTCTGTGCAATCTCTTCAGTCTGTGCAGCATGGCTTTGGAGCAGAGCAGCTGGGCTTTACATTGACTTCAGTGTAATGCGTGCAAGTTCCAACCTCTGGCTTCACTTTCTCATCTGTAAATTGGAGATGATAACTCTACATCACAGGGTTGTCGCAAGAATTGAATCAGTTGAACCATGTCAACTCCTTTTCACAGTGTCTGGTATGTTATAATCCCCTAATAAAATACATTTTAAATTTGTAGCTATTGCTATCTTTCTGGACACTTTTGTAGTATTACTGTTAACCAGTTCTAAGCCTCCTTCTAGTCCTCTTTCTTTCCTTCTTCCTCTAGGTCCTTTGGTCCCCCACAGCCCACACGGCTTTTCCGTGAGCCGGGACTGGGACCATGATGAGTGAACCATGATGGTGTCTGTTCTTGTGGAGCTCAGACAACTGTTTCTTCCTATGCCCCTCTTAGCTGCTTCTCCACTTCTTGTGTAGATTCTTTTTCTGTCCCTACCTCTTGGCCTCTTAAACAGTCATGATATTTTGTCTCTTTGTTTTAATATAAAATCCTGAAGATGAAGGCATGCATACTATTCCAAACCTGTTGGCTGCCTTGACTTTACCTGTAGTCTAGACTTTCAACTACCTACGAGCAGTCTCCATCTATTAAAAAGGCACTTCCACCCCCAAATATCCCACGTAGACAGACTATTTCTCGATGGCAGCTACCTTTCACCAAGTCTAGTTGGACTATAGTCAGTGGCACTGCCACCCATGAGCTTCCTGAATACATATTCTTTATAACTCAGTTTAAATATCTCCTCCTTCATCCATTCCTTCAACTCTGCCCAGCACTCAGGGATATAGCAATAAACACAAGTGACAAATCAGTGCTGCACAGAATTTACATGAGGAAAATAGACAATAAATTATTGAAGAAAACTTTCAGATTGTGATAAGTGCCTTGGGGATAAAGGCATCATAATGCAATTGAAAAAGACAGTGGTGGTTGGCGGTGGGGGCTGGTGACACAATTTACATGGTGGCCATTTAGAGAAATCTTCTGGGAGGTGACATCTGAGCGGAGCCCTGAATGAAGTCAGGGAGTGAGCCCCACTGCTGCTCTGCAGGTGAAGGATGCTCCAGGCAAGGGAGTACTGAGTGCTAGGGTGCTTGGGGGAAGTATGCCAATGTGCTGAAGGAACAGCATGGAGGCTGGAAAGGACTCAGCACCAGGCAGCTGAGCCATTCTCTGGGAGGCCACTCCTGGTTTGTACAGTGCACATGGGCACTCAGCTCTCAGCCCTTGGAGGCGCCTGATGTTTTGCTGCAGGGTTACAACACGGAGTCTGTTTGTATTGTTTATGTCTAATCGCTACATTGCAAGCCCTCAAGGGTGGGGGATCCTCTCATTGTCTCTTTAGTATCCCCAGGGTTTATCCCTGTGCTTGGCAGATGCCCAGTCCTTGGCTAACTGGATGAGTCAGAGGACTTTAAGATGAATAAGAAAATGTTTGAGTTACCTGGCTGGGTTTCTGGTTCTTACAGCCCTCACTATTTTTCTACACTTCAACTTTTGCCACCTTGCTCTCTCAGCACTCAGTAGTGATGATTTACCAGTGCTGGTTACTTCTCTCCTGAAACCATGAATCATGGACACTCCTGTGTTGATTTCTGGATGTGACCCTTTATTTCTCCCTAGATTTCTTAGGTGTTGCAGTGTAAATGTGGTCTGTGCGGGCAATGTTATTAAAGAGCTATACTAATCGGAGCTGTGGGGTGGCTCATGGTGGGAGTACTAATAATTGAGGATTAAGTGCAAAGTGTGAGGTCAGAGTATGGAAGAGCTTGCAAGTTTAACAGAGAAGAAAAATACTGACCACTGACCTGGATTGTTTACAGATTCCAGCCTAAGTCTGTATTTTTGAAGTTTTATAAATAATATTCATTATTATCACCTATTTTTGTGTGAGAGTGAATCGTTTTTAGACTTTAGCTTTTTTGGGGGGGATCTAAACTCTCATATATGTGTGTATTAGAGAAAATGATATCACAAGATATCTTTCCCTGAGAGTTGGAGACAATTACAGAATGAGATGGTACATTTTCTTTTCTTCCTAGGGAAGGAAATTAGTTATTTTTAAAAAGATAACAATCTCAAAACCTGTGAAATGTGAGAACATTCCGTCCCAGCCCCCAGTCTCACAAAGTCCGTATCATTATGTAAAATGTGTTTAATTCATAGCTAAGAGTTGCCAAAGCAAACAAACAAAGCCACTATAATCATTGAAATAAGTGTCACAAATGTGAGCAAGGTTTATATATCCTATCACACAGTAACTTTGGCCTATGTATTCTAGTTTCATATGCAATTCTAATAACTTTATTACCTCATTTTAAAGTCTCAGAAGATTTCAATAAATAAATTATCAAGGCAGGAAAGGTGATAGAGGAGGTCAGAGCAATAAACAAATGAAAGGATCCTAACTGAACAAAGAAAACAGTAAGATTTCAAGCGAGATGTTAAACTCTCAGGGTAGCAGCAATTTAGTTCTGCTATGTCCAGGGCGCACAAATCAGTTTCCCCTTTTCACTCCATTACTCAGCTATACTGTGTCTTAGCTGCAATGTCAAATCGAAAGATTTATTTTTAAAAGTTATTCTTTTGTTTGTTTGCTCTCAAATTCCATTTGATTTGTACTTGTTTGTCAGCAACAACCGATCTGAACTGATATGAGCTGCTTACAAGCTTCATTCTAATCTGTGAGACTATTTTGCTGCAAAAAATAATGTGTTCATTACAAACCCTTTTCCTCATCTGATGAATACATCATCTAAGGACTACAGTGCCTTTACAAAACTAAAAACATCTGGTCACAAGCATTTTGGATGAGAGTTTTGTATACCTATACAGTACAGTCATGAATACTTGTAAAAGGCTGGTTAAAAACATAAGAAATGCTATGATTCATAAGATAAGAAAGCACAGAAAATACTTTGAAAGTTTTGCATTTTGAAACATTCATTAGGGGGATGGGAATGTGTCTTAGTTGCTTTCCTTGCCAGGACAGAGTACCCAACACCTACAACTTAAAGGAGGAGAGGTTTATTCTGGCTCTTGGTTTTAGTTCATGGTCAACTGGCTTCAAGACAGAAATAGGATGGCAGAGAGGCAAGGCAGAGGTAAAAGTGCTCAGTCTAGGACAGGCAGGAAATGGGGCAAGGAAGGAAGAGAGAAGGATAAAGTAATAGCCTTCCAGGCCACATCTCCAGGGTCCCATCTCCAAGCAAGCTCCTTCTCCTAACAGTACAGTTAACTAAGAACTCTTCATTTGATAAATCCACTGATGAGGATAGCAACCATATGATCAAATCACCTTTACACTCAAGAAGATTTTTGTGAATATTTTAGATCTAAATCATAACATTCTGCCTCAGCCCCTCAAAAGATTCTTGTCCATCTCATTAGGCAAAATGTGTTTAATGCATCACTAAGAGTTGCCGAAGTCTTAATAGTTCTTGCTCTACTGAAAAGTTCAATTCATATTCTCCTCTGAGATTTGTAGCAAATTCTTAGTTGTTGGCTCCAGTGAAAATAAAGCAAAAAAAAAGTTAAATATTTTCAACGTTCAATGACACAGGGTAAATATACCTATTCCAACATAGAATAGGGAGATAAGAAGGAATGAGTTCAAAATGAGACCAAAATCCAGCAGGGAAAACTGAATTTTGCAGCTGTGTGTGAATTCACAAGTCTCACATGGCTGTGGCCCACTCCCTTTTTGCTTGTAGCCTTCATGGCTTCTCATTAGCAGTGGCTCCACTTCCTGCCTGCAGCTTTCCTTAGCAGACAGTCTACATTCCTAAAATCTCCAAATTCCTGAGATCTCGACTGCACTTTTGGCTTCATTCTCAAACCTTCATTCCTGGCCTCCTCGCTCTTCTTCTGAAATCTAAGTGGAAGCTTCAGTAACCTATTAACTCTTACATTTTGTATGCCTATAAAACCAGCAACACATAGGTGAAATCAAGGTTTGTTTCCAGTTCCAGTAGTAGTCAGGTCCCCTTGTATCATGGCTGTAGCGGTCTCTGAGTGGACTAGCTGACTGAACATGGTGAAAGGAATCCAAGGCACCACTTTTCTAGGTGGCCCATCTCAAACAGAGAGGTGAGGACCTCTTTTCTCAAATGAAAGTCTTGAAATTTGGAGCCTAGGAAGAGTGGGATCTTTCTGATTCCTGAGATTCCTTCAAAGCATGTTTCCTATTGTCCCAGTGCAAACTACTGTGTCTTTTAAAATGCAAATATTTTTAGCCAGCATGCTCCCCATTTGCCCCAACTTTCAGGGGCTTTCTTTCTGGTGAAACTGCAAAGTTTTCACATTTGATTTTTTCTTCCTGATTTTCACTGTAGATCTCATTAATAGCAGTCAGCAGTACCTATGCCACAATCTGAATGTTGGGTCACCTTGAAATTTTGTCTACATTAATTAGTCCACTGCCCTTAATCTCAGTCTCCTGCAAATTCTCAGGACTTGGAAAAAAGTGCAGACAAATATTCCACCAGAAAATAACCCACATGACCTCTACTCCAACTGTCAATGGATAAATGCCTTATTCCTAACTAAAGGAGCTTGTCCTTTACTGTCTGCATTTCTATAAGCATTCTGGTCTTCAGAGTCCTGATGAGACTCTCCCTTCAAGATCCATCTGTAGCATTCTAGTGCTTCTTTGACAGCAGGCACCTCCAAATTCCTCCCACAACCTGGTTCCAGTGGGTTCTAAACCACACAGTCAGGTATGATCGTAACAACAGCTCCACTGTCCATACCAAAATTCTATTTTAGTCACTTGCCTTATCAATCGGACAAACCACCAGATATTCACAATTTAAGGAAGGAAAGATTTATTTGGGCTCCCAGTTTCAATTCATGGTCAGTTGGCTCTGAGTCATAATAAATAAGATAGCAGAGGGGCAAATGAGAGAGGAAAAGATGCTCACTCTACAGTAGCCAAGGAGCAAAGTGAAGAGGCGGGAGATGGGGACAACAATATGCCCCTCTAGGTCAAACCTTCAGTGACTCACCTCCAGCCAGCGCCGTCTCCTGACAGCACATTTGCCTATGAACTCATCAGTGGGCTCCTCCACTGATGAGCACAGACCTCCCGTGATCCAATCACTTTCCACACACTTGAGAATTCTGGAGGACATGTTAGATCTAAAACAAAAGAGCCTCTGCAGCAATAGTGTTAAACCCAGGGCCTTCGTACTGAGCTGTATCTTCAACCTTTTTCATTTTTTGAGACAGGGTTTTTGCTAAGTTACTGATTTTCCCAGGCTGGGCTTGAATTGAGATCTTTCTGCCCACACTTTCCAGAGTGCTGGAGCCTGACCTAGAAGGATCACAAATTTAAACTCAGCTTAAGCAATTTAGCAATTTGTTGAGACACTGCCTCAATATTTAAGATAAAACAAAAAATTCAGCTCAGTGCAAAGGCCCAAGGGCCATTGTCTAGTATGCCCAGACAAACAAACAAACAAACAAAAGGTGAGATTTTTTTTTTTAAAGGGTTTCACTATGCAGTTCATGTTGGCCTTAACTCATTTTGTAGCCCAGGCTGGCCTTGAACTCATACTGATCCTATTTCCTCAGCCTCCTGAGTTGGATTATAGGCATGCATTACCACTCCCAGCCTAGCAATGTTTAAATAGGGTAGTTTAGAAACTTTTGACGCATATGTGTGTGTCTGTCTGTTTTTGAGTCTTTGGAGTGAGGCTATATTAGAGTTATTGGAGTCTGGAGGATACATTGCTTATTTATTTATTTATTTATTTGGTACCAGGAACCAACTCAGGACCTTGCACTTGCCAGGCAGGCACTTATGCTGCTGAGATACATCTCTGGCCAGATATAATGCTTTTGCCCTGCTAAAATTTGGGGGGTTTGCACTGTGGTCAGGAAAATCATCCCTAAAGTTGAAGTTTCCTTGATTAATTAAAAAATCATCCCTAAAGTTGAGGTTTCCTTGATTATGAAAAAAATCTGAGTGAGGTAGCTATTCACAGATGTGAATTTACATTTTAAAACCTTTCAAAGTTGCAATGGGTGCTTTCTTTTGTTTTATTTTCCTCTCCCTGAGCATTTTCTTGTCAATGAAGAAAGTTTGAGTGCCAAGGAAAGGAAACACAGCCTGTGTGTGCAATATAAATAAGTGTACCCAAGGAGAATTGTTCAGTAGCGTGAGGGCTACTCTAGCTCAGCAAACTTAAAGATATAGAAAACACAGTTTGGATATCAGGGTTAAAAATTGTAAAAAATCTGGCCGAGCTCTAGTAGTAAAGAATTCAGAAACATACAAAATTCACAATGAATAATAAACTATTTCTGTTAAATTTTCTTTTCTACCAAATATTGTGAACCCATAGTTCATAATTCAACTACTCAATATTATAGAAAAATAACAACTCTAATAGTGAAACAAAATCCTAATTTGTACTGTTGCCCACCCATAAAAATACTGTTAAAGTGTTCGCTTTTGTTTCTCTAGTGGTTATTCTTTTTGACATGCACTAATTTATGCTACACAGTATGTGGCACTTGTCTATTTTTTTTGCTACTTTATAACTGTATATTTTCCTGTATATCAGGTTTGTAATGTTACCATGACATTTTTTCAGTTGTGAGTCAAAATTCTATTTTATGGCTATATTGTAAGATATAAAATTTTTGAGATTTTTCTTCTATCCATGATTACTGTTGTTATTATTTTATTTTGAGTCTTATCTGCTTTCTTGATTAGATACAAGTACAATCTAAACGGGTTTTTTTGGAAAAAG
The DNA here is from genome assembly GCA_004027455.1 of Hydrochoerus hydrochaeris. Lineage (NCBI taxonomy): Eukaryota > Metazoa > Chordata > Mammalia > Rodentia > Hydrochaeridae > Hydrochoerus > Hydrochoerus hydrochaeris. The sequence goes on from PVLA01003745.1 coordinate 130,513, forward strand.
CTGTGAATTATGGGACAAATAATGCTTTTGAATAGCAACTTAGCAGTTTTATGGAATAAGTAGCAGCATTATCTCCAAAAAAATAAAACAAAAGATGCCTTTTTTACATTTAAAAAACTATTCAGATATTATGAGTATACAGAGCAGTAACTTTCAATCAAAAATTAAATTTTCCCCAATTATACAGAAGCATAAAGGTTAAAATACATGTTTGTGTTTAAAATTAGAAACAGATTATCTGCAGTCCTGCCAAGAATGCAGTGCTTTATGTTTTCTTGTAATAGACAAAGAAGCATTCTGCTAACCCATGTTCAGAAAAATAAGAGAGCCAGACTGGATCACTTTAACCACAAGTTCAAGCAACAATCACCTTGTCCTTTGTCATTCAGTCTTCATCTCATTCAGATTTTGTCTAGCAAGAGGCTATGTTACTGTGTTAAAATACTCCATGAGTGTACAGAAATATTCCACGATTGTTACAGTTTGTGTCTAGATGTCCCCTCAGAGCCTTATGTGGTCATAGCAGTGTTTTGGAAATGGCTGAACCAAGAGTTTATGATTAATTCCTAGTCCAATTCTGGAATTAAGGGTGTGGGTGGTACACTGCACTAGAATGGGTAGCCTGCATACAACATAAATGACAGAATCTTGTCCTCTCTCTTTTTTTGCCGCTTTGGCTGTCTTCTGCTGCCATGAACTGTTGCCCCTCTGCCATGTGCCACTTTGCCTTGCGGCCAATTGGTTATGGACTGACCCTATTACAAACTGCGAGTTGCAGCGCCCTTTTCTGTCCATGCCGTGTCCTAGTCCATCCACGCCTTGTGACAATTGCTTCTCCAGGAAAAGGACACCGCATGTGGGTATTGGGCGTGGGATCTTGGAATGTTTTGTACTGATAATTGTAATTTGTGTAGTTCACATGTGTATGTTTTTATGTAATGCTCAATATGAAGTCGAGGGTGGAGACTCCAGGGGGGTTGCTGGAGGCCCTCTAGATAACCCCTTTGTGAGGACTGATTGTGGGGTTTTGCCTTCTGTAAATAATGTGAGAGAAATGGGAGAGCTCATGGAGGAGGATTTGCAGGGTTCCTGTGAGACAACTGCCCTGAGACACTGGACAAGCAGCCAAAGACGGGCAACTGGGACACATATGTTACCCACCGGCCGCCTAAGACAGGCACAGGACCAATTGCTGTCCTGCAGGCCCATGACGGGTAAGACCTGGTTGGGTTCATATGAAGAGTCCTTGACCTAAGACAGGCGCTGTCCTACGGGCAGCCAGAGATGGGTAACTAGGACACATATGTTATGCCACCGGCTGCCTAAGACAGGCACAGGACCAATTGCTGTCCTGCAGGCCCATGACGGGTAAGGCCTGGTTGGATTCATATAAAGAGTCCTTGACCTAAGACAGGCGCTGTCCTCACAGGAACTGCCATACTCCCATAAGTGATAAGGGAAACAATGTAGGGAGCAACATAATAGCCTCAAGCGCATCTCTTCCTCCTGCAGGCATCCAGGTGCCTCGGATTACATTTCCCAAACTAACTAAGTAACAAGATTGAGATGTTACAAAGATGAAAAAAGTTAATTAACACCTGCTAAGCCTGGGGCGCTTCCTGCTTGGGGCTGGGGGTTGCTGCCAAGGTTAACATATATATATTCCAACTTCTAAAAAATAAAGCGGATTCAGATTCACTCACAGACTGGCGTGCAGTGTTTTCTGTCTCTCACTCGCCGACTCCCTGTCCACCTTTGGGAAACCCTAGCCCTGCCGCAGCTGGACTCCGGCAGCGAGTTAAATAAATCTTTCCTCCCTTAACTTGGGAGTTTTTTTTTTTTTTTTTGTCTCAGCGACAAGGAAAGTCACTAAGACAGTGATGAATGTAATGCCACAGTGTTTTCTTCCTGTAGCTACAAGGATAATAATTAAGGTAAACAATTCTGACCTACCTTACAATACTATTCCACTATTTATTTTTCATTTATTTTTGTGCCACTGGGGATTTAAAGCAGGGCTTTTGCATTGAGCTACATTGCCAGCCCTCCCCTTTTTTGAAATAGGGTGTTTCTACGTCATTAAGTTGTCTAGGCTGATCTTGAAATTGGCATCCTCCTGCCTCAGCTTCCTAGAGTGCTCAGATTACAGGTGTGTACTATCATGTCCTGTCCTCTATTGCACTTTGTCTGTATTAGTTTCTGCATTTCCTCTCCCTCTTGCACTCAGAAGTAAACAGTATCCTAAATTCTATGATAATAATTCTTTTGTTTATGAACAAGTTATTAGCAAATGGGCATGGTCTTAAATAATATATCATTTAGTTTTTATTTTTCTAGACTGTAAAAAGGGCATCTTATTGTATATACTCTTTGTTAATTTTTTACACAGGTTAATGGTCTAAGAGTAATGTATGCAACTGAACAGAGGATTTGCTTCTTTGTGTTTACTGCTATAGAATATTTCATTATCTGAATATACTAAAATGCATCTCTTACAGTTCTAAGTACTTTTTAATTCTCATTGATTTCCTCTGTGATACATGAGTTACTTGGAAGTCCTTTTAAATCCCTCTTATTTAATCATTAGAAATATTCTCTCATTGAAATTTTAAGTTAATTTTGAACTTAAATCTTAAAAAAATAGACTTATTAGTTTCTATTATCTTCTAGACTGAGAAGTGTATAGATTAGCGGTAAATGAACTACTCTCTGTTTTTCTACAGCTGGCAGGCTAAGAATGGTTGGCACATCTTACATGGTTAAAAAATGTACAAGTATGATGCTTTGATGCCTACAGGAAGTATATGAAATTATAATTTACATGTCTAAATAAAGTTTTATAAGCAACCAGCTCACAACCCTGGTAAGTGGCTGTGGCCTGGCAAGCTGTGGCAGCCCCAGGGTGAGAATCACACGTGTCTCCTGAGATCTACGCCATGTTGGAACTTAGGGCGCCAGGAAACCAAGCAACCAGCTCACCACCCTGGTAAGTGGCTGTGAGCCTACCAGCATGCCAGCTGAGAATCAAACGTTCCACCCCCACCCCCCTTAGTAAATGGGAGCCAGAGGTCTGAGCAGCTCTTGGGAGGTTGACTATATGCAGTGTAGCAAATAGGGGGTATTTCCCTCTACCACCTCTTTGAAGGCAAATATTGTTTTCATTGTTTTGCTTTGTGCTGATTAATTGCTCTGCTCTAGTCAATATTCTGTTTTGGAAAGTTCTATAATGTTCTGTATTTCCTTTGATTTTGCTATACCTGATTAAAAGAACAGCTATTGGGAAGATAGTGAGATATACTATTGCACCTATTACTGTTATCTCAGTAACCTGCTGTGAAGTCTTGTACCAGTTTCACTGCACTGTCTCAGTTGGCTTTGTTCTGTCTTGTTCTGTTGTATTTTGCTACCTTGAAAAAAAAAAAGAGAGCGATAACAAAGTAACAAAATACCTCCACAAACTTCCTACTCCACCAAAGCTGACCCATGGGGAATGGATGAGGAGAAACTCAAAAACAAAGCAACAGAATTATATAAGGTGATTAAAAAGTAAATAACAACAACAAAACGGATCAGCAAGGTACTGAGCAAGCTGAAACATGATATAACTAAACAGATAATGGACTTAAAAAGCAAAAGGAGGAAAAGAAAGTGCTCCAAAGGGCATAACTTCATGTATGCTTAAGTGTGTAGGATTGATAACCATGTTGCTAAATTTTTGTTGAACAGAACTCTTTGTAGCCTCACTGTTTGAATGTCCACTTTGTATGCTTTAATATTGTAACTTGAACAACTATATCTAAGAAGACAATATGTAATTTATCAACTAGTGATTTCTTACTGTTTATTTTTTTAAATTCTGTATTGTTTCTACCCTTTTTTCTGTTTTGCTTTTTTTCTCTTTAAATAAAATTTAATAAATAAATAAAGTTTTATTGGAATACAGTGATGGTCATTTGCTTATGTATTGTCTATGGCTGTTTTTGAACTATACAGTGGCAGAATAGAATGGTTTTACAGACCTGAAAAGCTAAGATATTTACTATCTGGCCTCTTACAGAAAAAAAATTGTCCAGGTAATACAAATATTTTGAAATGTATTAAGGTGTGCTAGTTGTGTAAATATTTCTTATAAGTTTGATAAGAATATGCATTTTCTAATTGTTATATGCTATATACGTATACAGATATATGTGTGCACACACACATACATATTATATATATATTATATATATACACACACATGTGGAGAGAGAGATAAAGAGGGAATGAACTATCAATAACTTAGTAGGTAAGTGGGTGTGGAAAATTTTCACCATTGTAGTGGATTTATCAATTGTTCCTCATAGGTTTTATCACAACGTGATGATTCTACCAACAAAAGTGCTTTATTTTAAAAATCTTTAACCCATTGAGTACAATGTCAATAGTTATTCCAAACCTCTTTTCATTGTTATCTTAGGTTACCTATATCCTTTTGTTTATAAATAATATGTTTATTTGATTGCTTTCTCTTCTACATATTTGAATGTTTTCCCTTCTGCCTCTGCTTGGTCTTTGTTTCCCCTTTTAAACATTTCTTATCTTTGTTTTTGTTTTTGCACAGTATAGAAAATTAACTTTTTTTAAAAATTATTTTATTTTTTGATACTGGGAAATCAAAACTACTCGTGCACATCAAGAATCTTTTTTACCACTGAGCTACATCTGCTAAAGTTTGTTTATTCATTTTTTATTTCCTTTCTCTCCATTTTCTGGTTTGGAACTTCTATGTACTATTTTTATTTCCTTTCTCTCCATTTTCTGCTTTGGAACTTCTATTCTTTTAGTCTTTAAGATACTGAATAGGGTAGGTCAAAATAATGTTCTTTGGAGCCAAGTTGTTTGAATACATATTTCACTAGCTCCATGACTTTTGTACTCTGTGTGTGTGTGTATGTGTGTGTGTGAGAGTGTATATGTTTGTGAGTGTGTGCACGCGTGTTTACCTGTGCGATGGAGATTGTTGCCTGGGGATAAAGCTTCGTGGCACAGTGCCTGCCTGGGAAACACAAGATCCTCAGTTTGATTCCTGGTAAAAAAAAAAAAAAAAGAAAGGAAGGAAGGAAGAAAGAAAGAAAGAAAGAAAGAAAGAAAAGGAGATTGTCATAAGACTGCTGTGAGGACTTAAATGAGTTAATTCATACAAAGAAAACATTTAGATATTATGAGTACCTCATGAGTAGTTTCTCTTCAAGTCTAGTAAATGTTTTGTTTATGAACATTTAAAATGAATACCTTAGCCTCCTCATATCAGAACTTCACAACAATTTACCTGGGACCCTCTCCTACTTGATCCATTATTGTCTGGTATTTCAGTTCTACCATTTTCTAACTTCACAAATTTCATATTATTTTACACAAGCTAGGTTCTTTTAGATTAATCCAAATATTTATCAGTTTGTTTGCTCACCATTTTTCTCTGCAGCCTAGTATTTCCCACTGGCTCACTTCCTTCCTTTGGTTACTTACTTCCTGATTCAGAAGTTATCTAGTCAATATTGTATAAAGGACAGATTTGCTAATCTAACGTGTCTTAATTCCATTTTTGTTCTGGAAATGTAATTTTTCTGGATGCAAAATTATATCTTAGCAATTATTTTCACTTAGCATTTTAAAAATTTATTTTTATTAGTATATGTTTGCAGTACACAACGATCATCACATTTATCTTGGGGAGTTGGTGCATTTACGTGGTATTTGCCAATTTCTTTTTCATCTACTTTTCCTCTCTGCTCCTTCCAACTTTAGATCCCCTTCCCATTTGTAAAACTCTACTTCTATTTTTTCTACTGCTCTTTTTTCTCAGTCCCCTTTCCTTCCATTCTGCCCTCTATCTCTTGTCCTCCTCATTTGAAAAAGATTTCCCTACTTCCCATTACCTATCTTTTATTTTGCTTTTTAGTTACATTTTTGTGTTTCTCATATAAAAGAAACCATATGATATTTCAACTTGTGTGTCTGATTTATTTCACTTAACATTATGGTCTCAAGGTGCGCCCATTTACCTGTGAATGTGAATCTTTCTTTATGACAGAATATTACTCCATTGGATATAATATCACATTTTCTTTAGCATTCATCTGTTGATGGGGATATAGGCCATTTCCAAGAGTTAGCCATTATAAATTGCATTCCTATAAACTTGAATATGTGTGTATTGCTGTGATATAATGACTCTGACATCTTTGGGAGATTTCTGGAAGGGGAAAAGCTGGGTCAAGTGGAATTTCTAGTATGCTTTTTTGAGGACTCTCCATACTGATTTACATAGTGATTTTACTGGTTTACATTCCCACCAATGAAATGGAAGGGTTTCTCCCTCCCACCCCCAAGCTTTAAATAACAGCATTTGTTATTTTTTGATTTCTAGATGATAGCCATTTTTTTCTGGAGTAAGATGGTATTTCAGCATTTACTTAGCATTTTAAAGATATATTCCACTGTTTTTTGACTGTCATTATTAGCACTGAGCATTTTTTAATCTACTTGTTTTTTCTTGTAGGTCATTTTATTTTCATATGTATGTGTGTGTGTGTGTGTGTGTGTGTGTGTGTGTGCATTACTGGAATTTAAACCCAAAGGCTTTTATATACTTGGCCATTTGAATTTTTTTTTTTCAATTTTGATCCAAGGTCTTGCTAAGTTGCTAACTTGTCCAGACTGAACATGTGATCCTCCTGCCTCAGATTCCCCAAGTTCTTACAGTATTAGCAATATGTGCTATTATATGCAGTTACTTTTTTCCTTCCTTGCTGCTTTTCAGATAGTTTGTTCCTCTCATCTGGTGGTTTCACAATAGAATATATTGGTTTGTTTTGTCTTACGTGATATAAGCACATGTTGTATCCTTGGTCTGGTTTTGTTTTCAGGTGCTCTACTTGGTCCACATATATGTCAGCTCTTCTTCTTTGTACTGTTATTTTACATTAATCTTGGAATATTATCAGCCACTTTTATTGAGTTCTTGCCTCTGCTGTTCTCTTTCTAAAGCTTCTTTTTGGGATGCATATTGTAATATTCTATCTTCCATATCTCTTCATCTTCATCTTTCATGCCCCCTCACTTGTGTTGCACACTTAAATATTTCTTCACATGTACATTGCATTACTGTTTTCTTCTATATTAATGTACACTAACTAATTCCTAGAGTTTCCAAATTTAACAGTTATGCTTTCCTTTCCAAAAGTTCTGAAAGGTTCCTTTTCATGTATGCCTAGTTGTTTTAGTCAGTCTTTTATGTATGATTTCATTTTTTAATTTCTTTTAACAGCTAGGTTAATTAGGGTATTTTTGCCTCATGAATCTAATCATCTTTGTTTATTTTGTTGATAATCATGATGATTAATTTTACTTTTTTTTTCAGGGAGGGGGCAGGGTCTCACTGTGTAGTTCAGGCTGGACTTAAACTCACTATAGCTAACCCTGTCCTCAAACTCATGATCCTCCTGCATCTTTCTCCTGAGTTCTGGGATTACAGGTGTGCCCCATCATGCCTGGCTTATTTATTTATTTTTGACTAGTAAAATTCCTTGTAAGTTCCTTCACGATTTTCACATATGTATATTTATATAATAATTTAAAACATTTTGTTTAGTTTCAAAGCATTTGCATGTTAACTAGAACTGAGTTTGTTAACTCCAATGAATGTAAAGAACCATAACACACAAGAAATATAAACAGCAATTAGAAAGTAAGAAGCAAGTCCAAGCACCTTCTAAAGGCGAAAGCATATATAATAATCCAAGTAATTGGGCTTGCTCTTTCAAATGAGACTTAATAATGATGGTCAAAGAGAAATTACTCCTCTACCAAGTTATCCTTAGAAGACTTAGATTGGATCATCATCATGATAATGTTCTAAACAACACTATACTTTTTTGAGATTTACCTACAAATATGCTTTAAGACTACATGTCTGCAGAGATAACAGTCTTTAAATGACATTCGTGCATCTAACTGGGGGTGGGCATGGGCTATAGTTGGCTGATTTCTTTGCCGCAGGCCCAAGGTGATGCAGAATATGGTGGAGGAAAGCTGTGGTGGGACAAAAGGAGGTCACCTCACAGGTGGGAAGCACAGAGCAGGGGAAAATTCAGAAAGCATGAAGATGGGGACCAGATACAGTCCCCAAGAAAGTACACCATGATTTATTCCCTCCAACCAGGTGCCACCTCCTATTTCCGTCACCTCCCAATAATGCCATCAAATTATAATCTCAGCACATTAATCCTCTGATGAGGTGAGAGTCCTGGTGACCCAGTTGTCCCTGGCAATAACCACAGACACATGCAGAAGTATACTCTACTAATTCCCTAGGTGTTTCTCCATATGATCAAGTTGACAATCAAGATTAAGCATCAGAGCTCCCCAGACAAAATTCCATCTTCATTATTTCTCCACATTAAAAATATCTTCTATCACCTATTTTATTTTAATGTTTAAAAATTTTTGTTTTTATTATTTACAGGATAGAGTGTGATATTTTGATAATGTATACATTATGTGATAATCAAATCAGGGTGTTTAGCATATCTGTTACCTCATTCATCATTTTTTTGTGGTGAGAACATTCAACATTTTTCCATTTATTTTAAAGTATCTAGTACAATTTTTGTATGTAATTTTTACACTGAGGAATAGTTTCTATCTGATCCTGTTTTGTTCTCTACTTTGAAATTTATTGTGCTTTTGATCCTCATTAAAATGATTTTTGTCAGTATATGTTTGTAATAGTGATTACATTAAGGTTAGAGCATGACACATATACAGATCACACCTTCATCATTTTTACTCTCCTTTCCTTCCTTCCTTATGTCTCTTTCCTATCTCTACAGAGTCTACCTTTCTATTTCTTAACATGGTTCTTTTATTTTGCCCTTTAAATTACTTTGGGTCTTTTATATTAGAGAAACCACAAGGTATTTCACTTTCTGTGACTGACTTATTTCACTTAGCATTGTGGTCTCAATATCCATCCCTTTTCTACCAATGGCTCTAAGTTTTGATCTGCATATGGTTTCTGTATTTACTCAATGTGTGTATCTATATTTATTGCCTTACATTGTTTTTTCCTCTATGTTTACATTAACAAATGAGATTTATAAACCAGAAAAAAACTTGTATATGGTGGCTTTTATAAGTGGGTAAATTTGAAATTGACTCATCAAAAGTACCACATTATAACAGCTTAAGTACTCAAGTCTAGGTTTAAACGCAGACAAAGGGAAATGCATTTGTTAAATCTACAGATAAGTTCAAAGTAACTCTTGATATTTCTTTATCTAAAATTATGTCCTAAAACAAAGATGAAATTGAATAAAGGAAAAATAAGGTTTAAACATATAGAATCATAGAAGTATAGACTGTGTAAGGTGAAAGATATGTGTTGTAGTCAGTGTTTACAAGGGAAAGGAATTAACACAGGACACATAATTGATAGGATTATTTTATAATATTTACCCAAAGACTCAAATGCAAAAGAGTGCAAGAGATCTGGCCACACACTAGAGACCCAAAGAATCCAGCTGAGGGCCTGGATCCCATGGCAATGTCCTGCTCAAGTCCAGCTGAAGATCTAGAGCCCAGGACAATGTCCTCCACGAGTACAGCTGGAGGCCTAGAGCCCATGATAATGTCTCATGCAATTTTATATAAAGGACCTGCACTGGGAAGGCCTACAGTTCAGGGTTAGAAGCTAGAAAGTTTGCAACAGTTGGATGAAGGATCTGTATCAACAGGCCGAGGGAGCTGCACTAGAGCCAGGAACTTACACTCAAAACAAAGACCAGAGCTCCCCTCAAAAGAACCGCAGCTATCTTCAACAACAGCAAGAACCTGAGCTCCTCCAATGATGAGAACAGGCAAGTTCATATCAGGAAAGCCAGTGTGACAAGCTTCTCCAGAAGAATCAGTAGCACACCATCTTTGCCTCAGTTCTCTTTTTATGCTGTTGATGACAATCCTCAGGTGGGTCTTCCAACCCAGCACCTCATTGCTTCAGTTCATTTGGGTGTTACAAGTTGACCATTAGTTAACCCACCACAATATGTTTGATTTTAGTCCATGGGAAATGGATCTGGGTATTCTATTTGACTCTAGGTAGTATGCTTGCTAAAAGATGAATTTAATGCAGGTTTAGGATGCCTAACTATCAGAGTTGCTTAGGTCAAAGGGCCACTGATGACCTCAGATTTAGTTTTCTGCCCATTGTATTTGTACGTTGCAATCTGTTCTAAACCCACAAATTAGGGGTAAAAGTGAAAAATGAAAGAAAGTAAGGAGTGGTTACTTGTGCACACTGTTATTTGAGAAACAATGAAAGGAAACAATTGAGGTAATTAGATCTTCTGGTGGTTGCTTTATAGTTTGATTCTTCTATTTCAATGTCTTGCAATGTCTCTAAGAAATATGATTAATCTTGTATAAATCCTAAAGACAGAACCAGAACTGTGATACAAGTTAACAGAAGTGGATTTGCACTCATAAATCAAATGATACAGGCTTTGGATTAAAACAGGTCGGAATTTCAATTCACACATTAGAATTGGCTTTTCCAGAAAGAAGGAAACTCTAAGCTTCATTTTCTTAATGTGCTAAGTTAAGAAAATGTCTTAATTGGCTTAATAAGGCCCATTTCATTTTATGGGTTGGTAATAATGTATGTAAATCGTTTAGCTCCTGGCATAGATAAATATTCAGCAAATAATTATGGTTATACAGACTATTGATAAAAACAAATGATTGCTGACACTGGAAATGTTCAAGCACATGGTGGTCTGGGTGAACTACGGAAGAGGAGGGACTGCATCTATCTAAGCTAGAATGGATTGCAACACTTTCCCCCTCTGCCTTGTGCTAATATCTCTCCGTTCCTCACAACTCCACTTTTACCTGCCTTACAATGCAAGTGGGGCCAATATTTTAACCAGTCTTTCGCTGACTTTTAGAAGTCATTTGGTTTGGAAGTTAGACGGCAAACGATGTGACAAATGAGATACTGTAACAGCAAGAAATGACAACGTTCAGGAGTGCCCGTTCTCTTTGTGGCTCCATGAGGGAGGAGGAAAAGGTTAGGAGGGTTGGTTTTGGTACCAGAGACAAAACTGGTAAAAACAAAACACAACCACCGCCACCACAACACACAAAAACACTAATCAAACAACCACCCACTACTTCAAGCTACACCAGGCTCTTGGCAAGAACCACTAAAGTGGGATCCTAGGCAGCCCTGTGGGGCGGGTCCGGGCTTGCTAACCGGAGCCAGAGACCCGGAGTTTGGAGATGTAGGGACCCAAGCTGGCCCTCGGATAGCAGCTTTACAGCCCGGGTGCAGGAGTCAAAATGGAAAGAGGCAAGCGCTCGGTGGAGGAAACTAGGTCAGAGAGCCAGAGAAGGCAGACAAAAGGTGGCGGGTCCTCGGTGCAGCTGGCGGCCGGGCCTGAGCAGCAGGGCCCCGGGCTGTGTGGCCCGGGGCGCACACCTTGTCCAGAGCGAGCCGCCCCACAGCTCCGCAGCTCTGCTCGCGTCTCCGGGCTGCTAGTCGGTCCTGCTCGGGCACTTCTGGAAACCCGTCGGCGGCTCGGCACCTCTGCGCGACTTTGATCTTGGCTTTGATAACTCGGCGCAAGGCCCCGCCTCCTTTGCTTTCCTCCCGTGGGTCTTCCGCCCCCGCCAGCCCCTGGGCTCGCAGCCCGGGTCGACCAGAACTCCGCGGCGCGGTTGCTCGCAAGACCCGGAGCGCGGAGCCGCCTTCCCACCCGGAGCGCGCTCGCCCGCTGCGGGCTGGTGACGGCCGCTCTGGGCATGCGCGGCGCGCAGCCGGCGGCGGCAGGCGGCGGGCGGCTGCTCCGGACTTCGCGGCCGCGGAGAGCGCGGCGGTGTCGCCAGGGCGCGAGGCGGGCAGGCGGGCACGGGGCTCGCCCGGGAGAGCCCTTGTTCCCAGCGAGCGGGGCCCAGCGGCGGCCGTGCAGCTTGGCCGGGGATCCGGAGGGCGCGGTCCAGGTGGGGTCCTCCCCCCCGCCGCTTCCCAGCGCCCCGGGATCCGAGGTAAGAGCTGGCGGGGCGTGGGGGCGCGGGGCGCGGGGCGGACCCCTGGGGTCCGGAGCCCGCCTTTGTGTGCTGGGCTCGGAGCCGCGCCCCGAGCCTGCCTTTCCCCCGACTGCCTGCAACTGGTGTCGGCGGCCAGGTGTGCGCGGCGCTGCGCCCGGGCCGCGTCCTCCCGCCGTCCCCGAGCGCCGGGAGGGTCGGATGCCGGGGTCCCCCAAACTCCCGGCCCCGGGACGGCCGCAGACCGGGCAGACCCTCGCCCCTTGTATTGCCCTGGGCTCGGGGCTTGCGGGGCCACTGTCCGGCCCCACCCCAAGTTGGAGGTTGTGGTTTCTAAGTGACCGGGCAGGACAGTGTCCCGTCGTCCCGTCACCCATCACGTTGAGAGAGCTCTCTGTTCGAGAGTAGGTGCCAGTTCTTAGCGGCTGTGGAGTTTGCTTTCTCAGCTCGCCCCGCTCGGCTTACACCATTTTACTTTGGGGAAGATGGCTTTCCTCTGGTCGTGGGCAGTTCACGTGCGCGGAGTGGGTTTCCCGCCCACGAAGACCCTCCCCTGACTCCGAGGCGCCCGCTCTTTACTTTGCATTCGAGAACTACCTGTGGGTGCAGGATCGTTGTCTCAGTTGTCCTCGCGCCGGGTTTCCCGGCGAGCCTCCTTTCCCTGTAGCCCCCCCACCCCGTGCTGCTGGAGGGGCGCAGGGCTCTGGGCGCAGGGCGCAGGGCGCGGTGGGCATTGAACCCATAGGCATCTACAGCGGCCACGCGTTAGGAATGGGTCCTCCCATACTAAATCGGTTCCAGTGGAATGTATTAGTGCTTTTTCTTCTAAGAGGTTCCTGTTTTTTCCCTGTGTTAATAAGAGGGATAGGTAAAATAACTAGTATTTCAGGAATGGGTTCTGATAAAACTTGGTTTCAGGGCTGTGAATAGTTTGACTCCGGGCTTGTTATTTTTTGGGAGCTAGAAGAATTGGAATGTTGTTACATTAAACTAGAAAAACCTCAACGTAGATGCATTATTTGTTGCTTCTAATTCATTTCCATTGAAAGACTACCATTCCACGGCTCCTTGGGGTTTAGGAAGCTAGATCATGTGGTAGTGAGTCTATCGAAATTACAGTGTTATGCTCTGTCACCTGGTATAGATGTGTTCTTTGGGACTGGAGATTTCTGGATTAATCACAATAGTTTTTAAGTTGCTGGTATAGAAGAGTTTTGGTCACGGGTTCACACTTACACTTTGTAAACTTGCCACATGAAGGGTAGAATAGAATGTATCATAAATATGTTCCTAGAATGCCTTTAGTGCCCAATACACAGATTAATACTTGGTAAAATTCCACAAGTCATTCACTTCACAACAGGAAAAAAGGAAGGAATACGCCTTTAATTCTGTTCTGAGATAACTGCGGTTTACAACATTTGTTGCATATGGTTTGTAATTTTTATCAATTCGCAATGTCACTAATGTTATCATACAGTAGTTTTTAGACTATTATGAATAGCAGGCGATACTTTAAATGAAATGATATTTAGAGCGATATTTCTTTTGTTTCCTATCTGGAACGCTCTTTAATTTTGAACACTTTGTGATTAAAGATAAAGACTCCTTTTGTTTTTTTTTTCTCCTTTTTCCTGCTTTAGCATTCTTATCTTTGCTGATTACTCATAAGACATTAGCCCTTCACTGTGATGAGGGCTTGCTGTTTTCTGTTTAGTGTTGTTAGTGTGTACATTTCAAATCTTAGTCCTTTCTTTCTGTTAACAGTTACACATCCATTCCACCACTGCTTTTTATTTTTTCCTCAGTCTCTTTTCTTCATTTACCTGTTTTAACTCTGCAGCAGTTCAGACTAATTTTGAATACGAAAACATAGACTCCAGAAGAGAAAAACGACACTTTTTAAACACGTTCTCTTTCTACTTGCTGGAAGTTTTACTGGATGAGTAGTGTAGCAGTAAGGTGATGTATATAAAGTTTACTCTATTCTGAATCCTGTTAAACATGCGTGGTAATTTTTTTCTTTATCAACACAAAACAACATCAGTTAACAAAAGGTTATAAACTTTCAGACATCTGCAGAAGTATGTAAGGGAGGAAATGGAACTTTAGTTAATGTACTAAAGTTATAGTACATCCCTGCTGGGAATTACTGCATGAAATTGTTTGCAGCTGTTAGTGTTTGAAAATACTTTCTTAAGAAAAATTCCGTAGTGGAATAGTTGCAAACATTTTAAGTTGAACATATGCAAGAAAGTGGGTGGTTCTTCATTGCTACACTACAACGCCTTCAATGTTTCCTAGATACATCTCTTAATGGGATTTTAAAAAATAAACCATATTTTTTAGAACAGTTTTAGATTTACAGAAAAAGTGCAGAAATAGTATAGTAACTTCGCATGTAGACCTACACTATTTCCCTCTCCTTGACATCTTTTATTAGTATTTGTTACAAATAATGAATTGGTGTTGGTGCATTGCTATTCATACTTTCTATTTCCTTACTGTTGTTGGGGTTGTGTGCTGGGCCAGTGCTCTGTTTTTGAGTTACATCCTTGACCCTTCCTTAGTTGTGATTTAATATCTTTTTTTTTTTTTCCTGTTTCAAGACCTTAATGTCCAGGATAACATTGCATTTAGCTGTCACATCTCTTAGGCTGCTCTTGGCATGACAGTTTCTCAGGCATTCCTTCTTTTTGATGATATTGAGAGTTTTGAGCAGTACTGGTCATGCAGAACACCCTTCCTTTTAAATTTATTTAATGTTTTTTTCTCGTGATAAGACTGTGATGATGGGTATTGGGGAGGGAGATTTCAGAGATAAAGTACAGTTTTCACCGTTTATGAAAGGAACATGATAATGTTGTGGTCATACCCGGTAAAGGTCATCCTTATGAAGAAGGGTGCATCTTCATAGTCATCTTGATTACCTGGCTGAGGTGGTGTTTGCTGGTTTTCTTTTTTGTTGTTTTTGTTTTTTGAGGCAGAGTCTTCTTACGTAGTTTAGACAAGCCTTGAACTCACTGTGTAACCCCAAGCTGGGCTTGAACTTGTAGCAATCCTCCTGCCTCAGCCTTCTGAGTGCTGCGGTTACAGAAGTGTCCCACAATGTCCAGGTGTTTTGTCAAATGTTGCCATGCAAAAGTTCCTTATTTCTTCCCTTTGTACTCTTGAAAGTCACCACTGTGTGTAACTCATACTTAAGGAGTAGAGAATTATGGTCTCTATGTTTCTCTATGGAATCTGATTCCTTTTGCTGGGAAATGGTATAGAAACCAAGATCTGGGTGTGAAGAGTACTTGTTGCTACTGAAGCATGTGTGTTGCTTCCAGGCTTTTATGGGAAAAAGCAGGAGATGCCTGGGTGTATCCAAACCTCCAGCTAGGAGCATAACTGTACGTATCTCTCTATATATGCTGTGATCAGAAAATATAATGAATGTTTACAATTTAAAAAAATTATTACAATAAAAGACACATTGCCAGTAATCATCCCCAAATTTTTTGCTTTGAACACACTTATCCTATTGTTCTTACCATTTTCAGTTACCAATTCTGGAAACTCTTGCATTTTTGGTTGTGTCATTGTAACTGCCTTGACATTCTGAGTTGATTCAAAACATTTATCTTTCATGACCATTTTGACTTTGGAGAAGAGCCAGAAGTCATGCAGTGCTGGATCCACAGAACAGGGTGGATGAGGGCACACTGCAGTGTTTTTATGTACCTGCCCTTCTGTTGGATGGCTCTCAGTAGCCGTGGTCACCATAGTTTGTGTTTTTGATCATAGTTGGTAAAGATACTTATGAAAGAGAAGACTGCTTCAGAAGTGGCAAGAATAAGGGGTTAAGTGTGTTGAAAGCAAGCAGGAGCACTCAGGGATCAATAGCAATGTGTCTTTTACTGTAGTATTTTTCATAAATTTAAGTATTCACCATATACTTTTATCATTCCTCATATGTTTACATATTTCTGTGTAGCTGTGTGTACCCACATTAAACTCAGTGAGTTAATACCGATGTCTCTAACTGGAATCCAGTACCATATACATCATCCAGTCTCCTGTTTACCTGTAAACTCACTTCAGTAGTAAAACAAAATCGAGCTTTCACAATCCCCCATTCATTTGCTTACTTACTTGTTTCTGTTACATGAGCAGAGCAATATTGGAAACTCATGAAAAACAATTTTATGAACTTGAGTGCAGTACTTATTTGCAGTTCTTTTTGCTTTTAATTTCATAATCTCTGCTGCTTTCCAAAGTTAGTTAACTAAGAACTATTTCCTCCCATCTTCTTTTAGTGAGATTATTGCACACATTTATATTTTATCTTTTGAGACAGGATCCAGCTATGTAGCTCAGGCTGGCCTTGAATTCACTATGTAGCACAGGCTGGCCTTGAACTCTTGGCAGTCCTCCTGCCTTAGCCCCCCAGAGTTCTGGGATTACAGGTGTGTGCTACCATACCCAGCTATCTGAACATGTTAAAATCTCCTGTGCTCTATCTAGAACCCTCTTTACCCTCACCCCCTGATAGCCAGTGAGTTTTTATTGTCTCTTTAGTTTTCTCTTCTCCAGACATCATATGATTAAAAGCATGCAATCTTGCCAGACTGGCCTCTTCCCTCAGCGGTATGTATTTAAGGGTCACCCACGTCTTCTGGGGTTTGAGAGTTTCTTTCTTTCTATTGCATAACAGTATCACGCTGAATGGATGTATCATGGTTTATTCATCTGTTGAAGGATATTTTGGTTACTTCCAGTTTTGACAACTGTAAATAAGTTGTGATGAACATTTCTATGCAGGTTTAGGGTAAACACCTAGGGATATGTTTGCAAAGACTTACATTAAGATGATGGTTAACTTTGCAAGAAATTACCAGGCTGTTTTCCAAAGTGACTTGTATCATTTTACAGTCACACCAGCAATGTATGAGATTTCCTCTTATTCACATACTTGATAGCATTTGTTTTGTCAGTTCTTTGGATTTGATTAACTTTAATAGGTGCACGGCAATTCTGTATCTCGTTGTGGCTTTCATTCCTCAGCGGTGTGATAGGAACCTCTTCACATGCTTATCTCTGTGGTAAGATATCTGTTAAGATCATTTGTCCAACTTCTAATCAGTTTGTTTATTTCCTTATTGTCAAGTTCTAAGTTTTTTTAAAAAAGACAGTTCTGTTTTTCAAGAGTTAGGGACCAAGCCCATGTCCTTGTTCGTGCTAAGCGTGTGTTCTACCAATGAGATACATCCTCAGCATCCTAAGAGTTTGAAAAATAAACTTCATATATAAATTCTTTTTATAGCTATATTTTGTAAATATTTCCTCCAGGACTAGCATGTCTTTTTATTTTTTCAACAGTGTCATCGGAACAGATGCTTTTAATTTTGATAAGACAAACATCAATTTCATTATGATCTGGTGACATATTTGACAGCATTGCCAACCCCAGGGCCACCTGTCCTTTATCTTATTTACTTATTTTTGATTCTCCAGTAAAGACAGGTGAAGAGATGACTTACTGTACATGCCTTAAACACATCGGAAAACACAAATAGTCCAGACCATCACGGGTTCAGTGTAAAGGAAGAGCAGATCTCTTTTGGTGTGAGCAGGATGGGTCTTTCTGAAGTGGTTGCAGATTCTCATACTCCCAATCAGCCCTGTGCTCCGTGAGAGCATAAACTTTTAGCATTATTTTGTACCCTCCTCGTATGGGGGATTGAACCTAGGGCCTTTGTACTGAGCTGCACCCCCAACCCTTACTTCTTATTTGGAGTTAGTCTCACTGTGTTGCTAAATTGCCCAGACTGGGCTTGAACTTGTAATCCACCTGCCTCAGCCTCCCAGAGTGCTAGGATTAAAGAAGAATACCACCATACGCTCCAGTCTGGCCTGCACAGACAGCAGTGAATGCTGTGTAGGGGAGGGCACAGTGCAGCGTTAACTCTGCCACCTGTGTAGGTCACACACAGTCAGTACATTTGAAACCAGTTGAAAGGAAAATGTTACATGGCTTCGGCAACTTGGCAGGTAAAACTCACAGATTGCTGATAGTGGTATTTGAACCTGCCTGCAATCTATGCGTGCTTGTGAAGCCAGGCTTGCTTGTTATTAAGGAGACATACAAGTTTTCTTGTTTAATTATGAAACTTGAGCTTATTATATTATTTCATAAAATAATTTACTATGTTAAAATATTAGCAAGGAAGTTTTGCTACTTGACATATATATCTGCATTATATTTTATATTACATATTCTAAGCATATATATATCTGCATTATATATTTTATATGTGACCCAGGAAAATTGCTCTTCTCTCAGGGTAGTCCCAGTAAGCCAAAAGGTTGGACATTCATGGTCTAGATCCATTGAGAGACAAATCCTAGACAGTAGCATACAGTGCAATAACTTGTACAGTTTTATAGCTTTGCAGTTCATATTTAGATTTGTGATTCACTAAATACTTTTTGAAAAAGGTATAAGATCTCTGTCTAGATTTATTTTTTGTGCATAGGTAGCCAATTGTATTAGCAAAAGTAAATGTGGCTATAGTAGTACACATAAATGTATTTTAATAGATTGTAAATGAGGGTTAGAATTAAAAAGGATTTTTTTTTGTTTTGTTTTTTGGAGGGGAAGTATCAGGAATACAACTCAGCCTCATGCTTGCCAGGCAGACACTGTGCTGCTGAGCTAAATCCCCAGGCCTCATTTTGTTTTTTAATGTGTTTTCCAAAGTTGCTTAATAGAAATAGTGGAGAAATGACTAGGAAATTAAAATTTAACATAATGCACACTCTGTGCTGGTGTCATTTCTTGGACATTGTACAGGATTCATTTCCTCTTTCTCATCACAGATTCTCCTATATGAAAATCTTTGAAGCTGGACATTGTGGCACATACCTGTAACCCAGCACTCAGGAGGCTGAGGCAGGAGGATTGTTGCGAGTTCAAGGCCAGCCTGAACTGCATAGGGAGAACCTGTCTCAAAAAAACAAAACAAAACAAAACAAAATTTTTGTATAGAGTAACAGCCAGTCTTACCATGGAAAGTAATTAATAAAGTTTGATTTTTTTTCCATAAAGAGGATCTAGGGCAGTGGTGGTGAACCTATGGCGTGCCTGCCTCAGCTGGCACGCAGAGCCTGCTTTTTGCCCCAGCATCACCCTGGCACCAAGCCTTCTGGATTAATTGCTGTGTGGTTATTTCATGGTAAATAAGTGGGCTTTGGTTTGCAGTTTGGCCTCTTGGTCTCTAAAATGTTCTCCATCGCTGATCTAGCATCAGGGATTTGTAAGGTGTGTGTTGGGAAGAGGTAGATGATGTCCATAACGTCTAGACGCCCACAATGTAACCACAGTATCTGGTCTCGAATTGAGTCTCATGCCTCTTTTGTCACAAGTGGCTTTTTTCAAGGCCATTTCATTCACTAAACATTTTGTTGTTGACACTGGAAACAGAAATATTTATATGGTTCCATGAAAGTTAGAACCAGTAACCTTCAAGAAGCATCTGGAGAGGCTGACAGGTGTGGCAGGTGTTAAATCCATTATGCCTTTAAGTTTTACTAGTACTCTTTCAGGTCAGTCCCTTTATCTCCATGTTAAAGAGAAGGAATAGGCTTAGCAAAATAAAGCCACTTGCGTATAATTGACAGTGTTGGGGTGGGGACCCTGATAGTCCCCCCAAGTCCAAGTCTCTTTCTACTTAGCTCTGCTGCTTTTCACAAAAGAATCGGTGTAAGGATAGTAATAGTATCAGGTGCCCTTGATTTTATTCTCTCCTTTAATCCTGTATGTTATTTAAGTGACCACTGAGCCAAATAAAAATGGCTCAACAGAGGACACATTTGAGATCCGTTCTTGTTGACCGATTTATGCTTGATTGACTTAGAGGTGTGTGGTGCTGAACATGTTTATAAAGAATGAGGTTCTTTTGAGGAGGAGATTATAGGGGATTAGAAAAAATAAAAAATAAAATAGTTAATGGTAGTGCTAGTTAGTTGCTTGCCCTTTTCTTCCACTGAGTTTTAAGTTTCTCAGGAGCAGGGAACTGAGTCTGTTACCTGGAGACTGTGGAATGCATGTTGAAGCATAGCACACCACATATGACACACCGTGTTGAATAAAGTTAGCACTCGTGAACCTTTTCGCGGACTAAATATATAAGAGTTGAACATTGTTGTATTTCACTTGTTTATTTACTTTTCATTGATTGAGCATTTGTTGAGTGTCTGTTCTGTGCCAGACACTGGGAATCCTGTACAAAGATGAATAAAATACGATGTCTGGCCAGATGTGGTGTGTAATCCTAGCACTTGGGAGGCTGAGGCAGGAGGATCACTGTGAGTTTGAGGCTAACCTGGGCTACATAGTGAAACCCTGTTTCAAAAAAAAAAATTGATAAAAGGATCTCTGCCTTCTGTCATTAGGAGACCCAAGAAATAGAGGCAGCAAGACGACAGATGTCCATTTCAGTGCAGTGTGGAGCTAAAGGAAGTGTGTTAATAAAAACAGTGGACTTTGGAATTAGTTTTCTTGACACAGTTTTGCTGGGGGGAAGGAGTTAAATAAAAGAGAGAGAGAGAGAGAGAGAGAGAGAGAAAGAGAGAGAGAGTGGTAGTTTATGTTACATGGTTAAAAACAAAAAGGAAAGCCGTTCATGGTGGGTGAGAAGTCAGCAATTTCCAGGCCCACAGGAGAGTTCGAGGCTGGACTTGGTGTCCCGGGCAGAGCGGGTGTCTGGCAAGTGCTGAATGGGTTGGCACCGTGGGAGTGGGAGAGAGTCTGGGCATTCCCACACTCAGAGCTCCCAGAGAACTGAAAAACCAGTTATTTTTCATTTTCCTAAGTGACAGAACAATAGACTATTCATGACGTCAGGGCAGGAGAGAATAAAAATACCAAACCTGCTAGAGAACTGTGGAAATCTCTTCAGTCCTATGGCTTTCTGAACGCAGCCCTTTATGTTCGGCAAACTCTGCCGTATGTTTTGAGTCCTGTGACCCTTAAGTGATTGCACGGGACTTCAGAAGGAGAACTGGCACTTTTTTTTGGCAAAGTCAGAGATTCTGTGTCACACCATTCTTATATTTAATAGCACAGCAATTTAAGAATGCATTTGGCTTCAATCTAGAATGCTGGGCCTTAAAACAGGTTCTGAACAGAACCTTGAACCACTGTACTTAAGAGTGGGCTGAAATGATTTGTTAAATGAATTGTGGCTTGATGGGAGGTCAGAGTCCTACAGTTGAAAAAAATTTTTTTAATATAAGAGAAGAAAATAGAAAAGCAAAATGGTGATGGAAGAATGAAGCTAAATAGATGGAAGAAAAGTTTAAACATAAAAGGAGAGAAAACCGTTTTTTTGAAGGCTGGTGGATTCTGTCGTATTCAGAAAATCTTGTATTAGTAGCATTAAAATGTTATCTCCCTAAATTATTCTTTATTTCTAGAGATCAGTGTGTATTACTAGGCTGTTTATTGGTTTACTGCACCAATGAAATGGTTCCCAGTGTATGACCTATGTTTGTTATCATTAAATACTGTAATTTTATCCTGCTGATTCTAATATTTTAATTATAATTGTTTGTAGTATTCATTAGAAATTAAAATATTGAGAAAAGCATAAGTGAAAAAATACAACTGTAAAGGAAAATAAGTGTAAGTCCTGACCCTTTTGAAAATACATTTAATACAATTTATCAGATTTTCTATCGTGATTTCGATACTCAAGGTTAATGGTGATTTTATGCACAAACTTAGTTTTAAAAGGTTGCTTTAAATTTAAAGAAAGATACACTGTGATGATGGAGAAGATGTGCCTAGTTGCTTAGATAGTAAACATCACATTTTAAAAACTCTCTTTGCTTTTCTGGGGATGGCCTAGATTTCTTGAAATTCAGTTTGTAACCTGGAATATTAATGACTTGTTTTGTATCAGTGCACAGAAGCTCCATGTTTGGTTCTTTCATATAGAGAAGAAAAGAGAACATTGCTGTACCTCTGTGGACTTCTCCCTCACCCACTTAAAAGTATGCTCAGCTTGTGTTTGTGTTTATGTTTGTGTGTGTCAATCTACAATTTCTCTTTCTAGTGTGTTTTCAGATCTTTGGCTGTTTTATGACAAACTGTATGTTTGGCAATTTTAAAATGTTTAATCAAGGAATGTTAATTTAGAAACCCTATTTTAAGTTGAGCTTCCCTTATAATTTTATTGTGTTATTCCATATTAGCAGAATTTCTCCAGTGTAGTTTGTTTTTGGTATATGTAGATATAGACACATACTACTAATATATATATATATATATATATATATATATACACACACACACACACTACTGTATGTATATATATATTTTTGATGACAATTTTTTTATTTTAAAGAGAATAAAACGAAACAAAAGAAAACAGAATAAAGCCGATTAAAACAAAGCAATAAAATCAATATAGGCCTTCAAAATGAGAATAGGAAATCAAAACTGGCTCCTACAATGCCTCTTGTTATATTCAAAATAGCTGCCTGTACCATCAGACATAATAAAACCAATCAAAACAAAACAATGAAAGTGATAATGGACTTCAAAACAAGATAATAGGAAATCAACAATGGCTACCACCTTCCCTTTTTAGACTATGTTATATTTTTTGTGCATCAAGACCCTTTAAGTCAAGAGAGAATATTAATTTTGAGGATAGTTTTTCATTTCACATTTTTGTGGGCCTTGTGAAATTTTGAATAATTTTGTGATAAAAATTTGGCCATTGGACAATTCTTGTAGCATTATTCACGTGATACCCATATAAAGGTGTAGAGTTAAAATATATAACTGAAGGATATGTGTTAGATTGGTTTCAACTACTGAGGAAAATAACCTTTTAAAGATTTTAATGTGCGTTATCTCACAGCTTGCTTGAAGTATTAAACACTTCTATTTTTAAAATGAATAATCTGTGATAGCCAAGACTGAACAATAATGTATAGAGAATAATAAAAGAAAACGATGACTTAGCCGAGCAGGGTGGTATATACCTGTGGTGACAGCACCTGAAAAGCTGGAGCAGGGGGCTCACTTGAGTTTAGGAGTTTCAGACCAGCTCTTAGTGAGACCCTGTCTCAAAACAAGATTATCTCCCTCCCTCCCTCTATATCATCACTTAAATTTAGGAATAACCAGGTGTGTATATTTCACATGTTAGTATGTGTGCTGTTTTATAAAATTACATAGTCAGTGATTTAACGCCTCTTTCCTAAGTCATTTTAACTTTTCACATTTCTTATTGAGGCAAAAAGTTTCAGTACTAGTTACCGCAATATCTATGTACTTGGCCACATTTCAGGTTTTTCAGCTTTATCTTTAGCCTTCCTACTTTTGATGGTCTCGTGAAAACGGTCCTATAAAAATCCTGAAGCAGATGAATGATCACTTGGGCTTTCCCTTCTCTAACCTGTTTCGCTTTTCTCCACTTTCCCTGTCCTCTAGCCCCTGTGTCTGGCAGCCTTATTCAATCATCAGATGACTTTAGTTGAAAAGTGTATCTTTCATAACTTTGATATCTTTTCAGTTAGTACTATTGTACCTCTTTCTCACTGTCTGGTGAGATGTCAGCTATGGTGAGGGAAGTCTCAATAAAAGAGACATTCATAGTAATTATCACAGTGAATGTCAAGGTTAGGTAACTTGGGGGTTTTGAAACAAAGGAGTAATTGAAGCCCTTATTACCTTCCTTCTTGTTTGGGTACAGTTTATTTTGAAGATAGTAAAATCTTACTGTAAAGATCATGAAATCTTGTCTAGACTCAGTATGATAACAGTGTTAAGCTAAAATAGTATGGGGGACCCAGTTTCAAAATAAAACCATTCAGTTTTTATACTAGTTAGAATGATCCATTGTGGTTTTTGTTTGTATTTCAGAATGCATACATGCTACAGATTTTAAAAAAAACTTCATTTTGTTTTATGGAAGTCTCATCACTGTAGAGAATTTTGGACTTTGAATTGAAATATGTCTCAAGTGAAGTTATGTAAAAGAATTTTGTATGGTATACTTAGTCCATAACGTTTGAAGAGGAATCAGAGTTTCAGCTTAACTCCAAGGCTTGTGTCCTCCACCAGTATGTTATCTATAATTATTTCCATTTTCTCTCTGCCAGGCAGTTAATGGAATAGTTGAAGTATGATTTTGTAACTCTCCCAGTGCTACATGATAAAAGATCTATTGATAAAGAGTAATCGAATAGAGTGGATCAGTTACATTTTGTGTTATATTTATGGTTTTCAAAGATGTCAAGATCAAGCAACTGTTACCTAGAAATATCAAATTTTAAATAAGATTTCAAACTGATTAATGAAATGGTAAAATGATTGGAAAAAGAAGTGCTGTTGGTAGAGTCTGATAGAGAAATAGTTCACTGGTTGTTAGTGTAGAAACACTAAAATTTCTCAAGTCAGAAGTCATTTTTATCACCACTGTGCTGTTCATGAGCTGTATCTAAGGAACTTGGATTGTATGTTGTAAGAAACAATATATTCTTTGACTTAAGAATGTAGTGAGTATTCAGTAAATAAAGATAAGATAAAAGGATTTGGGTTCTGAACTCAGAAATTCCTATTTTTACAAGATTTAATAGCTAGGTACTTTATTTCCAGCTCACAATGATTTTAGTAGACTAAGGTGGACATTAATTGGATTTTGTGCATTAGTATAGTAAATGCCTGCAGATTCATAGAGGCTAGTCTTGTTCTGGTTAGTTCCTGAGGGCGTGGCTATGAATTTGGGGTGGATTGTGCAGATTAGGTAGCTAATCTAAGCCTGTCAGCTTTCTCTTTTTCCAAAGAATTATGGTGTCTGCAGATTTTTGCAAGGATTGCTTTGAGAACATGCCTTAACTTTTAAGGCCAGAGGGACTAATTCAGCCAGAAGTGTATTTTTTTTTTAACCTCTGAAAGAATTTTTAAAAGCATCTAGTTGTGATCATTTTAGCTTCCTCTTCCATATTCTTTAATTACTCTTGCTAAATTTTCATTATCGCTGTCAGCCATTGGAAAGGATAGAACTGGGACAGAAATTTCTTTTAAAAGAAAAAATGTGGAAGAAAAATATTTCATAAAGACATGTAGAAATTAATAAAATATGTAGTGACTCTCCTTTGCATGTGAAGATATTTTGTTATAGCAATGTTAGCTTTCTTAGCTTTCTTGAGTGATCCTTCTTGTGACGTGCATCTCTAAGGTAGTTTATGTAGGATTAGAAGATTGCCTGAGTCATTAGCAGGCCCACTGGCTTAATGCAACCCAATTTAATTTCTTGATCTTACAGTATTGGACATAAACAACTTTATTTAGTACAATTTCATTTTAGTTAGTGAAATTTATCTGTCAGTAAGGAAGTACCAAATAAGTGCCATTAAATGCTAGTTCTATTACTAAATAATGAGGATATTGTAATTAACAGTACAGTCAAGGTTTTTATCTTTACTAAGTGCCCAATGTTAGGTTGAATGAAAAGAAGCTTAAAAACTTTAAAGTAGCATCAGACAGGCATGGCACGCCTGTAACCCTAGCTACTCTGGAGGCTGAGGTAGGAGGATTTCAAGTTTAAAGTCACCCTGGGAAACTGAGTAAGACCCTGTTGCAATGTTAAAAAATAAGGACTGGAGATGTAGTTCAGTGGTTATACAGTTGAGGTTCTGGGTTTCATCTCTCTCAGTGGGAAGAAAAAATAAAAGAGGTGAATGTTAAAAAAAATGTGGAAAATAAAGGAAAACCTCATTCTCTGCAATTGCTTTTCATATCTTTTAAAAAATTCACTTTTAATTCTAATAAGATATTCATATTTTCTGTTATAATTTTATGTGTACTGCTATTGTGGGTTATAAAATAAGTCTAGTTCTAAATTATGTCTGATTTTACAATAATTTCACAAAGGAATATTTGTTATTTATGAGCTTTGGGAAAGTTACAGTATATCAGTCCTCCCTTTAAAAGATTTTCAACTATTAAAGTCAATTTAAGATCATATCAGACAAGTCTGGTTTGTGTTATTTTTATATACTCTTCAATATTTTTCCTCTGAAAACTTCAGGAATGAAGAAACCATTACTTATAAAGTGAAGTCATACCATGGACTTTAAGTTGGTGGCAGCGTTAAACTTTAGAGATGGAACAATTATCTTGAATTTTGAATGTGGGTAAGACTGTCATAAGAATTGTAAAATTGCTCTTGCATTTCACTTGCAAGAGAGAAAAATGTGTACTTCTTCTCCTTTAGTAGAGCCAAGCCTTTCTAACTTGCTTCTCAAATTACACACAATTGAAATGATCCCCACAATGTGTGTGGCTCATGTGTTTGTAGTTAGGTAATATGAATGAAAGATTCATAACTATCTGTTTCAAAAAACTTCTTTATTTGCATTGCAGAGAGCGTGGTAGTTTGGTAGCGTGATCAAGGATTAGTTTTAAATCTTGTCAGTATGTAGAGGTTGTGCTATGATGGACGAAGAACTTAAAAATAAAAAGATTTCAGCATGCAGTGTTCTAGATAGTTATTACATTATCGATGACTTTGTTGGCTGTGGAAGGACCAAGGTGCCTGAGTTTTCTCACATTTGTAACAACCTGAATCAGATATTTTTGTCTCTGTTATAGAAAGCCTTGCTAACCTTTCCCTTATCTTGCCTACTGGGCACTGTACCACAGGATCATAGGGAGGAGGAAGTCATACAAACTTGCCAGACAGATGGTTGGACTCCCTGTGGCAACCTTGTGACCTAATTTTCCAGTATCTGTCTACCTACCTGGAGAGCAGTAACTGTCTGCTGTGAGCTTCGGTAACACTAGGCTTGTGTACAAGCTGGGGGTGGTACGGGGAGGAGGAGGCAGCACAGGTGGATATAAAAATTCATCTCTGCAGCTTTGCCAAATCCTTAACATACAAGCACTTTTGTTCTAAAATAAATCTCAATTCATTGTTTCCTCATTCTGGATGGTCCTCCTGTGTCTTAAATCATTACCAGAGGATCTTGATAATATTCTAAAACACGGTTATTTTAGAAGACCTATTTTAAAAAGAAAAAAGATAATGTTTGAATATATTATTATATAGTGGAATTATTTCTGTTCTTTTGTTCTCCAGTAAATTAGTTTGACAGTTGTTCAGCTATCCGAATAGAATGAGGCTGTTTCTCTTCTGTTTAACAAATATTTCTGAATACATGTAATTAATTATGCTAATGAAAATTTTATAAGATTTTCAGTCTTAGTTATACATTTTATAAATCATTACTTCTAACATTATAGC
Organism: Hydrochoerus hydrochaeris; assembly: GCA_004027455.1. NCBI lineage: Eukaryota > Metazoa > Chordata > Mammalia > Rodentia > Hydrochaeridae > Hydrochoerus > Hydrochoerus hydrochaeris. The sequence continues at coordinate 157,905 of PVLA01003745.1, forward strand.
TACAGTATGAATTATTATTTTTATTTGGTTAAACAGTGACTTCTAATTGTCTTGTCTCTCTGTAGACTGACGCAGATAGCAATTTATTCTTTCCATTCATGTGTTTCACGTCGTATGTTTTGCCAGTGTAATGTACAGAGATTATTTGCCGAGATAAAATACATGCAGGCTATTTCATCTAGATGCATTTAAATCATTATTTAAATACCTGGACTTAGAACACTTATTTGCTTCTGCCACATTGTATTTTTCTTCCCATTCCCAAAATTTTTTAGCCCTCCTCAGCATCTTTTCAAGGGTTTGGTGAACACAGTTTTAAAATATTTCATATATTCCTTTGACAGGGAACAGATCTTACGAATACCTCCAATGTCAACTGCTTCAGGGAATCTCCATTCATTTTCTTCTTCCTCTAGAGTTGACTGAAGTTCTGTGGCCTCAGGATTACCTTCTAATTTTCAACTCAGCTTAAACCAAAGTACAATAATAGAGACACTAATAATTAAAATTAATAACATTGTAATTATTTTTAATAGTTTAGGCCTCTGTCTACTGTAAAATGTGTTATGTAGTCACTTTAAAATGTTTTCTTTCTCATGTGTTCATATCCATGTCTGAATGTTTATATAGAAAGCTCTTGGAGTCTAGCTGTGTCTTGCTGTGGTAATTTGCGCATTTGTTGCTGTCTTATTTCTCTATTGTTCCTGCTTAGATTTTTGCAGAAAAGTCTTTACCTGCTGTCTCTTTGTCCTCACTTCTACGTTAGTCAACCCACTGAGGTCTGGTACCTGAGCTCATGTCTCCAAAATTATAAGGAAAACGTATTATTAAAAAAAAAATCTTACTTCCTTTTGCTGTTGTATTTACCTGTAAGCTACTTGAGGACATGGACTGTGTTTCCTACTGAATTTTTATCGCAGTTTCTGGTTACTTTGCAGATTTGTCTGTTTGCAGAATGAATGTGAATTTGTAACGGTCTTTGCCACTTGCTTAAAAGAAACTTTCCCTTTCTTTGGCTCCCCTGGGCTATTGTTTGGTAGTGAGCATCCTCCTCTCTTTTCAGATGCTATTTCAGAAGCAGTGCACCTTGGGTGGAACAGGTGTCTAAAAGTCCTTGGAAGGGGGAGTCTACTCAAGCAAGTCTAGCACCATCTGTTGGTAGTAGTGAGAACAGCCCCCCTCACCCTCCAGCTCATGGTGTATCTAAAACACTCACAAGTTGAGAAGGTTCTGAATTTCCAGAATTCTTTTCTCAGCCCTCATTTCCTTTCGTATTGCAGTCTTTGTTTCATTACCTTTCAAGATGACCTCAGTTTTTACGTGGTTTCCATTAGCAGGTGCCTCTCACTTCTTCGCTTCAGTCCGTGCCTTTCTTCTAAGAGTGGGCCGACCCTTCATTTCTGACCACCGCAAAGACACAAGCCCCTTCGACTTCACATTTCCCCAAGTAAAAGTGTTGCATCCCCCCCCCCCCGCCTCACTCTTCTTTTCCATCCCTTTACATAGTGCAACTGTTACCCAGGTGGCAACATCTGGTATTTGACTTTTTCTGGATGCTCTTTTGCACCTTCTGCCCCACCTTTTACTGAGCTGTCCTTGAATCCTGGTGATTCCTGTTCCTGGTGGCTGGCACAGTACTCCCCTCTGCTGATCGCATTGCTACCCTGCTTAACGTTTCTCCACACGCTCATCATGAAGTCCTGCTCTTCTTTGTAGTGGCACACAGTGAAGGGCCTCTGTCACACAGTCCCTGCTTTCTCTTTGAGCCTCATTCTTTCATTTTTCCTCCATAAAGACCATAATAATTGAAATTTCCCGAATGTACTTGGTTTCCCTCTTCTGTGACTTTGCCGTGCTGTTTCCTTTGCCTTGAATTGCTGCTTTGTCAGCTGTGTCTGTGCAAAACTACACATTATTTTGGATTAAACTTAAAAATCTCTTTACTGGGAAAAATTAGTCAGCTCTTCATTGTACCCAAGTGGCTTCGCATACTTCCTTTAAACAGTTACCATGTTGTATTCTGTGGGTTACTAACTTGCTTTTCTCTCAAACTAATCTATGAACACTTAGATAATCTTTGGTCTCATCTGTGTTTTAGCTCAATGCTGGCTGCATACTGTATCCTGAAGCTAGCTAGCTTGCTTGCTTGCTTGCTTTCTTTCTTTCTTTCTTTCTTTCTTTCTTTCTTTCTTTCTTTCTTGAATATGTGTTCAGTGAATAAATACTTAGACGGTTTTTGGTGCTAGTGATGCCAGTTCCTCCTTTTCAAGTAAACAGAGTATGACAGAAACACTGAACAGAATTAATGCGTTCACTGTTTGACTGTTACACCCGTTTTCTTTCCTAGACCATTTGGAGGTGAAATTGTGAACCAGATGCAGTTTGTCTACAGTATCATTCTGCTTCCCCATCTCTTGTCATTCTCATATATTTTTATCTTTACATTTGAGCGGGGCTTACTCTTACATTCAGTGGCTTCGGGTCTGGAGTTGAAAAGAAAAGTTATGATCGGCTGATATTTGAGTATTGAGAGTTTCGTCAGTTGGATGACTTCCATGCTTTCACCAATTTATTTCTAAAGCTTAAAACAGTAAAAAAACTCCTGAAGAAAAAAATGGGATAATTTCTTTATGATGTCTCGTTTGAGTTCATGATTAGATTATATGAAATAGTTCTTTTTCCCTTTTGCATTTTTAAGTCAACTCTCAATTTGGCCATAAGTAATCCTTCATAATAGATTCAGAAATAGTTCAGTTCTAGGGAGAATTTCTAGTCCATCAGAAGAATATATCTTTGATCCCGTCTCCTTCATGATTGGTTGCTAAATACTACTGTTAACTCTTAACTTTATCTCTTCTGCTTAATTTTTCACCATTTTGGGGTCTCGTGACATTTTCTTAAACTATTGTCTCCTTTTTTTTCTGCCTTTGTGTCTGTGTCTTGCTATATCTGAATAAACCTGCCCACTTCAGATTATTTAAATTGCTTCTTTCAAATCTGTTTTGCCAAAGTTTAGGTGACACTAGTCTTTATTTAATGTACTAGTCTCCCTGTAATACTTCAGTCTTTCCAATTTTTCTGCTTTGAGTGTCTCTCCTGTTGTGACTTGGAATGTCTTTGGGACTTTTATCAGCATATACAAATCTAATCTGTCATTATATTCCAGTTTCTCTGCCATTTAGAATAATTTTTATTGGCTCCCTCCCAATAAACTTTCTCAGGATCTGTTAGATACATATTTCTACTGTGTATTGTAAGCTGTCTGTCTGGTTGCTGCCAGTACCAGGCTTCTTGCAGGTAGACTCTGTATCTGATTTTTACATCTAGACAAGCCGCAAAGCCTGCGCTAGGGCTCCTTTTGTATATGGGAGGAGCTCAATACTTGTTAAATGATGAAGGAAATAAGTTTCTGTCTTGCATACCAATCTTAAAATTCATATGGGTAACTCTCCAACACAGTCTGAAAAGTAAAAGGCCACAAGTTTTACTGAAACTAAACTGAAGTACTCTGAAAAAGTTTAATTACAGGGACAGGCAAAAGGCACTGTTATTCTGGCAAACACACCTGTTTTTCAGATTCTCATTCTTGTAAATATGGGCTATGATAATTTCCTTTGACATTTCCCGTATTTCGAAAGTAGACCATTGTTGTAAAGCATTTTGTAATCTTTGAATAAACTGAATTCTCAATGAAAAGGCTGACAAAAGCGAGAGTACTTCAGCCTCACACCTTCCTTTTCCATCCTATCATTAGAGGACAATTTTCAAGGTTTGTGTGAAAAGCCAATTTAGGATTAAGACAATGAGACCTTTCTGATACTCTCATTATGTAAAAATGGAAAAGACTCCATAAGCTGTACTTTAGTGCAGTTTTTACCAAGTACCTTTGTAATTATGAATATTTTTAGTGCCCCTTCCCAGGGTCACGGTGGGCAGCAAGATGGTATCAACCAGCATGGTTGTTCAGTTGGTCACCTGTGCCATTAATGATGTTGCTCGGCAGAAGAGCGAATCCTAAACCAGTGTTTGAGAAGTTTTGAGATCAGCAAGGATGTCATCTCAGTCTTAGGATTTCACAGCATTTATGGGAAATAAATCTTCAAGTTGCTGATGAAACAGGGTCTGGTAGGTACAGCAGAAATAATAAAAACGTTACTACAGAATTACAGAAATAAACTTCTGCTCAAGAAGAAACAGAATTTATCTAACATAGAGGTCCCAAATAATGAATAAGAGTGCTGTTTGTCATCAGACAAAGAATTAGCTTTGTAATAAAAAGTTTCCAGCTGGGCATGGTGGCACACACTTGTAATCCCAGCACTGAGGCTGAAGGAGGAGGATCGCCATGAGTTGGAGGCCAGTCTAGCTGCATAGTAAGTTCAAGGCCATTTGGAATAGTGAGAGCTTGTCTCAAAACAAAAAACAGCCGGGCATATAGCTTAGTGACACAGTGCCTGCCTGGCAAGCACGAAGTCCTCAGTTTGATTCCTGGTACCAGAAAAAAATGAAAATCATAAAAAGACTTCCAAAATGACATATGAAAGTTGATTATTAACCAACTTTAATAAACTGCAAAAAAAGGAGTATGGAAAATTTAAATGGATATGTGTATTTTTTTATTTATGCATCTTGGTCAGCTCTTCCATCAGCTTATCTAATTATATACTTTACATTTATTAAAGTATACATTTCAAAATATTAGCCTAAGAATTTACTCTAATTAAAAAGAGTAATAAAAATAGCCTAATTTAATTTACTCTTGATTTCAAGTATTACCAGCAGTGAATTATGAAAAGCACACGTCTTGTAAACTGGAATTTTCCTATGATTTCACTTTTCTTTCTGATTCTGTTTAGAAATGCAAAAAACTTTATTGGATAGAATGACTGTTTTGGGGAAGTGAGTTTCCCAAGATTAGATGAAGATCATTAAAGAAATACAGTATCTACATTATTCTTTATCCTGTACCATTTTTTTCATTTACAAGTTTATTGGAGTATAACTGGATTCATAGGTATAACCTACTATAAATGATACATGTGTAACTGAGATTAAAAACAGTGATCTTGAGATTAAGATAAGGGAAAAGTGCTTATTTAGAAAAAAATATTAAATGAGATATAAGAGGTCAAGATGAACATATGTAGGAATAGATGTTTCACTGGAATTATAATTTGTTATGTTTAGGGGGATATAAACAGAGTCTTGTTCTTTAATTCATTATTTTAGGTGTGATCATGTGTGCAATTCCTGATGATATTAACTCTCTCAAACTTTAATGTCTGAAAGCCTCATAAAGTCAACCTAAATATTTACCTTATGAAGGGAAGCTGTGAAGCTTTAAATAGGATCTTTCCATGCCTAGGGATGTATATTGTGAAAGTAAAACCTTGTAAAAGCCAAACAAATTCTCTTCATATATTAAAAAAAGAGTATTTTAATAGTGTGAACATTATGTATTATTTTCTTGGCTTTTTACAGTTTATTTTGGATTTTATTGGCAAAGTGTATTAGACCCACTGTTGTTTGTTAGGTCATTATTAACTAGGTGATTTTTATTCAGGTTTTCATAATGAGTAAAAGTTAAAATGTAAAAATTACAAGTAATTATGGCACTGAAATTATTTTGAGTACTACTCACCTGCTGAGAATAAAATAAGCGTAATTGTAAGAAAAGTGAGAAACAATACAATTATGTCTGGTCAGAAAACTCAGGGAATTTTTGTACTGTGTCCAATTTATTTTGCTCCATAATCAGATTCTTGTGGATACTTGTACTAGACAAAGGCTGAAAGCATGGCTATTCTTCAGTGATATTTATAGTCTGGAAGGCATTCACTGGGATCTTGAGTGTTCTCATGACATGAAATAAGTTTATAGCACTTGTTATAAATCATACATTATCTTATATGTTAATATCTTAACTATGTTTTGCTTTTCAGATATGATATTTAAAATATTTCTAACAAAAATTTTATTCTAACATTTGCCAGTGCATGTTAGCGCTTTATAGAATATTTGTGTGGCCTTTTGGATGTTGATTAATAATCTCCCTGCTACTTTGCTTATTTTATTTAAAATTAGGAATAACTTTTAAATATGTCCTTGAAAAAAACATTTGTAATTTCTTTCTTCCTTATTCTTGTTATAGTTTTATACCAAAGTGGCGTTTCTTCTTTTTCTTTTTTGTCTCACTATGTAGTATGGTCTTGAACTCACTACATAGCCTAAGCAAGTCACACACTAGGAGAGCTCTTTCTGCCTCGGTCTCTTGAATGCTGGGTTTACAGGCATGTGCCATCATGAACCCAACCAAATGTGGCATTTCTTTTAATGAGATCCTGCTGATAAAATTTGCTACATGTGTTTATGATATGTTATTTTGTGTGCTGTTTCTTGAGCATATATCAATTTGTTTTGCCATCATTATTGTACAGAATGATAACTCTGTTCTGTTCTTTGGGTTTATTTTATGCAATCTTGGCTAGTAGAACATAAAATGAAATTTTACAAGGGACAAGAAGAGAGATTACATTTGACTTGGTGCACATGGAAAAAAGTAGGGGGAGTATTTCTTCACAAGGAATTTATTATTTTATAAGAAAACTGTTTGCCACTCTATAATTATGAATACCAGTAGTTGTGCCTAATGTTTGTTTTTTACATGCCCTAGAGATTCTAACTTCATTTATAAAATATTAAAAATGTAGTGTGATTAAAATAAGAAATGGGTCCTTTTAGTTTTTTCATCTTTTTTTTTTTTTTTTCCAAGCTGGATCAAAAGATGTGTAAACCTGGAAAATTTTCAGAGTGCCAGACTACTCTTTTTGTCTTTTCTACCTATTGTGTTGTATTTCCCCTGGTAGAATTGTTAAGACGATTTCACAAGACTAGTGTCAGTACTGTTTAGTGTTACTTGTCTACTTATCCAGCTAGGGAAAACATTGTTTTTCCTGTATAGATATGGTTGGATAGCCAAACCACTACTGTGTTGGAAGGAAGTTATATTTGGTGGAGATTAATATTGAAAAAGTCCATTCTTTCCTTCTGTAAAAAAAAAAAAATCAAAACATTGGTTTCTGGTATTTCTGTCATTTAAACAATCAGGTTCCCAACTTTTATGGTAGTATTCTTGTAATAACTAGTAAGTACTATACACCTATCTGGTTGGATAACTGTTATTTCTGCTTTTAACATTCTTAAATCCTTGTTTTTTTGCCCCTTTGAGTTTATTCTGTATTTAACTGTATTGCCCAGATCAAGCTTTTTTAGTTTTTAAAAATTAAAAAAATTTTTTTTATTGCTATCTTTAAAATCCTGCCAACTTTTAGTCTGTAGACTTTTTTTTTTTTTTTAATAGGTCAGTTCTTAACTGTGGAGGAGCAAGAGCATGACTGTAATTTCCAGGGTAAAATTCACCATTTCTTTACAGTGTTCTAAACTGAGCAAAAAAAAATGTTACTTGTAAAACAACCAAAACAAAGCCAAAACTTAGCTTTTATCCTCAGGGGAAAGGCAATTCTATATTATTTTTTCTACTTGAATTATTTTTACTGTGGGAAATCCTAGTGGGAAAATAGATTTCCAGATAATTTAAAACTGACTAATGAGTATTTTGACAGGTATATTGGCCAGGAGAGCTGTAGGACCATTTCTATCTCCAGATTATGCTAGGGCAAGTGGTGACTATAAATAAGGCACTTTACTTTGATGAAGAATAGAACAACAGTGTTCATGGTAGTGTTTTCTTATGGACTAAGAGTGACCTGATCCTGTAAGCTTTTGTGTCTTACATTCAGTCAGAGTGTTCTTAGAGAGAATTCACTTTATATATCTACTTTCTTTAGGAATTCTAAGTTGGCTGTGATCCCGTAATTTGAAGGGCCCCTATGGTTAATTATAACCTAATTGATACCATTGCATGTGACTTGCCCTGTTTGTAGAAAAAGATATTTCTGATGTTCAGTATAAAGTAACTGAATGGAAAATGAGCGATGATCTTCAGTTTTTAGAAGGTGATCTCATGCTGGACTTGGTTGGTGCTTACTTGTGGTGGCTATAGATCTGAGCTACTTTTTTTGAATTGGTTTTATTATTTCCTCTTTCCCTAGAAAGTTTGAGGCCTTATGTTGTTACATCAAGTGATAGCTTAAAAAAGATGTCAGAGTTTTAGCCAGAATGACTGATCCTCTTTCTCTAAGATCTGGCTCCTTAGAATTGCTGTCAGTGACCATGATGTTGACTGAGAAGAGATAAATTGACAGAGTATAAAGTCTTGTTCTTGAGGTTCAGACATTCTTTTACTTAAAGTTATACTCACCAAGCCCATAAACTATATTTAGGATTTATAGTCACAGACTCATAGACAGAAAAGGTCATCAAAAGGGTGTTGGTTTTGCATTATACAGAGAATTAGTGTTTGACTGATAGTTTCTAGCTGATATTTTGGCTCTTTTCTTGCTGGCTTATTTCTTAATTTGCTTTTGCCTGGAACCTTGTGGACTTGAACATATTATCTCTGAAGCTCTCATCCAGTACTTCTAACTTTCCTGATAGAATAATGTTTGTATTATGACTTTATACAGGTATTGTGTTGAATATGTTGTGAATAAAAAATAAGTCGTGGTTTTTACCATAGCAAGAAATATACTTGGAAGATAATTAGTTTTTGTGTACTTTCATAAAAAACTTATGAGAACATAAACGAGTAGAGGAGGAAATGATTTTCAAACTTTTGACTTAGACTTGCCCCTAGAGCATTAGCATGTGGTATGGAGGAAATATTTCCTCCCATGCTGAAGTGGGAAGGAGAGAAAAGTATGCTCTGTAGCACACACATAGACTTGTGAGCTTTTTCCTTTTCTGACTTCATCATGTAGTTGCAAGCCCTATAATTTGCTTCATCAATACCATTTAAAGATGAGAATCTCTGGGTTTTTCCATTAAGAAGCAGAGGCCCCTTGTGAAGCCAGCTTAGTCACTGTGGTGTGGGGTGCTCCATTTCCTTGCCTGTCAACGCTGCCTCTGTCTCTTATTCTTTTGGATTAAGGCAACAGTCAGGCTATTTCTGCATTCTCTCATCAGTGTTTCCTCTGTTGTGCTTTTTTTGTATGTGTTATATACCAGGTTGGAAAGTTTAGGGCTTGAACCGAGTTAGATATAAGTATTAATCATTAGCATACACAACCATTTCCCCTCTACTGGATATGATTATGACCTGTATTCTTAGGAAAAAAAAAAACCCAAATCCTCTCTGTTTTACACTATACCATATGCTTATATAAGAAATACACACACACACACACACACACACACACACACATATTTTTTTGGCAGTGTTTGGGGTGGAAGAAGGAACCCAGGCTCTAGATCATGCTAGGCAAGTGACTGTTCCACTGAGCTCCATCCCAAGCCTTAACTATAATTTTATAATGAAAACACAATTGAAACTGTATTTTCCCTGCTGAAATTTAAAAGACACTAAGAACTGTTTTTCACACTGAAATGTTTAATTGTAGATGCTGGCATGTTCTGTAGTGGGAAACTATTAAATGTAATAGATGGTCATCTTTATTGCATAAAGTCAGTTCTGTATTGAATCAGATCAAAATTAGATAAATATAGTCAATTACTACCCTTGTAATACAATGTTGTTATACATAATATAACTTTATTTTGCAAAAATAATTCTACTTGTCAATTGAATTAACAGTTATGCCTTTTAATATTAACTAGTTAAAACAGGTTTATTGGGGGCATTTTTGGTGTGTCCTAGCACTCTGTGGATTATTATGAAATCCAAAAGAAAATGTAGAGGATCTATAATACCAAGTCATAAAATATTAAAGTATAAGATAATGTTGATGATACAGTTTATATGAAAGATATTATAAAAGAGAACTTAATTTCTCTGCATCTTTTTATTTAAACATTTTAGACCAATGAAAATGTTGAACTGTACATTGAACATCTGTATGTTTCATCCAAATATACTAATTATTTCCATTTTGCCACCATTTGTATTTATCCCCCATGTATACATGAACATGCATGCACACATATGCTTCTTTTTTCTCCTTTTTATTCGATTGCAAACTACAGACATTAAGCACTTCATCACTGACTTCATAACTCTCAAGAACCAGGATATTCTACTACATACTCTACCACTTTCATTGTCAAAAATTTTAGTACCGATTTAGTATTATCGTCAACTATGTAGGCTAGTTTCAGATTTCTCCAGTCATAGGAAAATTGCTCTTCATTATCGTTTTGGTTTGTTTAAGGTAGAATCTAGTCAAGGCAAATGCACTGCATTTGATTATCCTGTCCCTGCAGGACAGGTCTCCTTTAATCTATACCAGTGCTGTGCAGTATTGATAGCTGTGTGTGATTATTTAAATTGAGATTGATTAAAAAGTGATGAAATTAACTCAGTTCATCAGTCACACTAGCAGAATTTCAAGTACCCACTGGTCATGTGTGGCTAATGGCTGCCTTGTTAGATGGCACGCATGCAGAGTACTTCCATTATCACAGGAAATTCTATTGGTAAGACATAGAATACTTCCCACCTTTTTCTGTCTTTCATGAAATTGATTTTTGGAAAGGTTCAGTCCAGTTGTCTTGTTGAATGTTCTACATTATAAATTCTTTCCTTATGATTGGATTTAGGTTATGGCAGATTGTATCTTCCAAAGGTACTGTGGCTAAGCTCATACATATATCTAGCCCTTTCCTCATCCTTTTAAAAAACGTGACTGGCACTTCTCTAACCAAGAGGTGAGGTCTTTGTTCTCCTCACCTGGAAGTGGGCAAGGACTTGTTACAGCTAACCAAAGAATGAAGGAGGAGGTCACCCCATGTGAATTAAGGCTCCCCCTCTCTGTCCTGGGCTGCTTCCCTTAGGAGCCCATCTGGCCGGTTCTGAGGAAGTCCGGGCTGTGTGAGGCTGCTACATAGTACTGGCCTGAACAAGTGAATGGACTCTCAGATGCTTCTGTCTCCTGGTCTTACTTCTAGGTGAGGCTAAGATACAGTGAAACAGACAATCTGTCATCTGAGGGCTGTCTGAATTCCTGATGCACAGCACTGAGAGCACTAGTAAATTATTACTATTGTTTTTCCAGGTTTGTAAGTTTTGGAGAATTTGTTACACAGCAATAAAAACTAATATACAGATTAAATAATTTCAGCAAGAGCACTGTGTGTGATGATGTACATCTCATTAAGAGGCATGTAATGTCGGTGTGACTGACTTATTGGTGATGTTTGATTACTTGGTTAAGATGACGGCCAGTGGATCTCTCTATCATAAATAAAACGTTTCCTTTTGTTGTAGGTACACAATCTGAAGGAAAGTTTAATTTCTCATAGGATAATCTTTGCCAGGTTGCTTGTCACAAACATACTATTCTATACCAGTTAAAAATATTTTTATTTCAGATTGACACAAGGTAATTATACATGTTGATGAGGTACAGTGTGATTATTTAAGTACACATGTGAAATATGTAATGTTCAGATCAGGGTAATTGGCACAACTATCACTGGAGACGTACTATTCTGTGTATTGGGAACATTTGAGATCCTTTCTGCTAGGAATTTGGTCATACACAATTGTTGCCAACCATAGTTGCCCGGCTGTGCTATAGAACACTAGAGGTTGTTCTACTCATCCAGATGCTGCACCTCTGTACCTGATAACTTTCCTGTGTTCCAACATCTTTTCCAAGCTCTTGCATCATTGTTTTGAGTGGATTTTAGAGTGAAAATTATCATATGAATCATTTTCTTCAATTTTTTGTAACTCATTTTAATATAATATTACTAAAGTTCCATTATTAGTTACTATTTTGAAACTGGGAACATAGAAATATCTAAGATATGATCACTGATTGGAGCATATACATGTACACTAACATGACTAGAATTGAAAGAGTTGATTAACACTGAAAGATGATTCGACTCAGTGATTTGTATTTTATAAAAGACTAATGATATCATTTTGGTATCTGTGCATTCCTATTTCTCTAAGGCTAGTCGTTGCTGCTTTTTGAATTATATTCTTATTATTCAGAGTTAAAGGAGAATTTTTTTCTGAAAAGTATACTTTTATGTTAGGAGTTTCATTAGTCCTTTGTTCTAGGGATTTTAATGTATACTTCTGCATGTATAAATTATGTATTTAAAAATATACACTAGTCATGTCCCAAATTTCTTTTTACTTTTTTATATATTTATTTTTGGATGGAAAATATTACCTTTTATTTTCACCAACATCCAAGCATAATTTTCTTCAATAACAAGTACAGGAAATCAATTACTGTAGCCAATAGCCATACCTAGAATAGGTTACCAATAGAATTTAGAGATTTTCATATTAAATTATAACTTTGTAAGTATTTAAAAATACTGTTTTCACTCATTGTTGCCTTGAAGTTATTGCAGTTACTGAGCTTACTATTCATTTTTTGGTCAAAATAGTTCTACCAAAAATGAAGAGCTTTGTATTTTTTGTGGAGCCCTTAATAAATGCTTTACATCATCATTTAACACATTCACATTCAGTACTTACAGCAAAACTCTTCATACCATGATTTATTTTCATGTAAATAACAAAATACTGAGCTGAATAAATGCCTGTGGATTGAAGACTGAAAAGATACAATTAAACAATTGGAGGTACAATTGGCTGGGGAGCTCGGTAGCGTGTAACACTATACCTTAAGTAGTTGTTGAATGGGAGTGAGTTCTACACAGATGACCCGTGCTTTATAATCCTTGTTATTTGCTTATGAATAAAGTAACTTAAAATTAACTATATTGTAGGGCTTTTTTTTACTTAAAAGTTAATTTTTAAAATTTTAATTAGTACATGCTTAGAGTATATAATGGTTATTGCATTATATACTGTAATCCTTGAAAAAGGAATTAATTACCATGGGCTTGCTAACATTGGTAAAATAGTCTAATCAGTAGTGTTTCACCAGAAGGAGAAAACAAATAAAATACATGAGACCTACTTCTTTTTCATTTGTTTTAAATTATATGTTCTACCAAGAACTTTAACTCGAATTTGGGCCAAAAATATCAAGGTAGATGTGCCACTGGAAGGAGCTGTACATAGTGTATTCTCATTCTTTTTATGTCCCCTTCTGCTCCACACCCTTTTTCCTTCCTCCATCTCTTGGTCCTCTACCTGTTTCCAAAAAATGTATGTCTCTGTTTCCTATTATGTTATTTTTTCTTTTTAATTTACTTATGCTTTACATTTCTCATATAAACTATGCAATAAACTCATGTGTCTTATGTATTTTACTTTATGTTACCATTTTCCGGTGTATCCAGTAACCTACATATAACTCAAATTTATTTTAATAGCAGAGTGGTATCTCATTGTATATAAATACATTTTATTTATCCATCCATCTGTTGATGGACATGTAGGTTGCTTCTCAGATTTAGCTGTTGTGAATTGTGCTACTATAAACCTGAGATGCGTGTATCATTGTAATACAGTGCCTTTAACTCTTGCAGGAATAGCTGAGTTGAATAAAATTTCTAGTTTTAGTTTTTTGAGGAATCTCCGTACTGATTTCCATAGTGGTTATACTAGTTTACATTCCCACCAACAATGTAGGTTTCCTTTCCCCTCTGTAGCCTCACCAGCAAAAGTTATTGGTTGATTTCTTGATGATACCCATTCTTTATGGGTTGAGATGGAACCTCAGTGTTATTTTAATTTGAATTTATCTAATAGCCATAGATATTGACCATCTGTATTTCTGAAATACAGTCCATTTCAGTTGCCCATTTTTTGACTGAGTCTTATTTTGGGGGTCTAATTTTGGGTCCTTTATGTATTTTAGATACTAGTCCTTTGTCTGAGGGGTAGTTGACAAAATTTTTTCCCATTCTGTAGGTTGTTTCTTCACTATGTTGGTTTTTCCTTTGCTGTGCAGAAATATTTTTTTAAAATTTGATATAATCACATTTGTTGATTCTTGATATTATTAATTTGTGTTCTGTTCAAAAAGTCTTTGCTGATGCTTGTATATTCAAGAATTTTATCTATTTTATCTTCTAGCAGATTATTTCTGTTTCAGTATTTGTGCCTTTGATCCATCCTCCCTATGTGCCAGCGGCAGCACTGTTGGCCAGGGGGAAGCAGCAAGGAAGCCATGCGGCCTCCCTGTGTGCCAGTGGAGGCCCTGTCAGCTGGGGAGAAGCAGAAGGAAGCTGCCTCTGCCTCCTGCCCCCACCACCCATAAGCAACCAGACGTGACATAGGCTGAGATGATAATAACTGAAGTAGGGAAGCAATCTAACATTTATGTTGCTTGACTGACTTTGCAAGCCAGGGACCAGTAGTCTGAGCAACTATTTAGAGGATAACAGTATGTAATATAGTAACAATTCTGGATTTCCTACTGTCATAATAAAAAGTAGTTCCATACATACTTCATTTGTTGTCTCTTTCTGGTGAAATTCTATTTATTAGATGACTTCACTAATGTCAGTAGGCCCATGGTATTTAATTCCTTTGCCAGGTATACAGTTTCCCATACTTGCTGTCTTAGTTAATTTTGTCATTGCTGAGACAGATTTATTACAGCTCACAGTTTGTAGAGGTTTCAGTCCATGGCTGGCTTCAGGGAAGGATGGCATAGCAGAGGGGCATTGCAGAGAAACAGTCCACCATGCGGCAGGAAGAAGGCAGCAAGCAGCATCTGCAGCAGCAGCAGCAATGACTACCCTTTTCCTTTTGTTCCATTCAGGCTACAGACATTTGGGGTGGTGCCATCCACTCCCAGCATAGACCTTCCCAGTAATCACGCCCACAAGTATGCTACTGCCAGTCAGTGGAGCAGTTTAGTGTCACACATCCTTAAGCCCAGTATCACACACCCTGGATCCAGCCAACTCCAAAAAGCTCCACCTATCAGTGCTTGAGACTTTTATAGACACAAGCCTTAACACTTGCTTTTTGGCTGAATATTTAGGAATAGTTTCTTTTATGTAACTTTGATAATAGGAAAAATCTCAGGAAAGGCTGAAAGAATTATTTAACAATTTCATAAAATAAACCACAATATGACTCTTGCTAAGTAAAACAGTATGTATCTTTACATAGACAGGAAATGTGGTCAGAGCCACACTTGTGGGATGATTAAGAGTAATGCTATTTGCTGCATATGAATGATGCAAATAAAAATGAGTTCTGGAAAGTGAACAATTCTGAGCCATGCAGTGATAGGGGGAGGTAAATGTGAAGACAATATGGGGCTACGCTTATACCCTGGTTTGCCATAGATTGGTTCAAGAGCCCTTGTAGATACCAGAATCCATGAATCTCAAGTCCCTTATGTAAAATGGCTTAGTATTTGCATATAAATATTCTCTTAGTTCTTTAAAATCATCTCTAGATTGCTTATAATAATGTATAATATAATAATACAATGTAAATGCTATATAAATACTTGTTACACCATATTGTTTAGGGAATAGTGAGAGAAAAAAAATCTCTCCACTTTAGTACATACCCCGTGTTGTTTCCCAAATATGTTTGATCCAAGGTTGGTTGAATCTGTACAGTAAACCTATGGGTAAAGAGGTCTGACTGCCTTCAAGAACTAGAGCAACACTGTAGAATAAAGAGTTCAAACAGGGACTGGCGAGGATCATTAGGTAACACTTTAGTCGGCAGACAAGAAAGGACATGGAGTGGAAGCTTGTTAAGTTTTGGAGAGGAGGTGGGGTTGGAGTGCTTACGAAAGACAGATCAGTTACAAGATTTGCTGAGCAGAGAACCCAGGAGAGTGTAGCACCATTAGTTTAGGTAGTTTCAAGATAACTATTATTAAGTGCCAAGAAGGAAGACCTGAATTTTTAAAACTTGAACACAGAAGGAAATGACTGATAGTCCTGCAAAATGTTTTGGAAATTTATCTGCATCTGTGTGAGGTCAGTTGCCCATACCTTTGATAAGGAATTTTGATAAACTTTTCTCCTGACATCTCTGACATCTCCACTTACTGAGTCTAAGCTGACCTGGCCTATGCGTGGCTTCCTGGGTGTGTACGTATCAGGCCAATGTGGCATCTTGGAAGACAGTAGTGATGGGGAGGAACTAAAGTCCTAAGGGCTTAAACTTCAGCTCAGATTGGGAGAGCAGGATCCCCTCCTTTTGTACCTTGAAGAGGTGGAGAAAATAACTGAGTGGTATGAATACCAGGGGAGGGTCATGACTACCCTAGCCTTGTTATATTACTTCACATTATGCATTGCTCAGCTGGCTTACAACCCTCTTTCAACGCCTAAGAAAAAAGAAAACTGATAGTTTTTTGCAACTTCTTGTTTCTTTTACACATTTCACTTATATGTTTAGCTAAATCAGGTAGACAGTTTTCTTAGAATAGATGGGATTGAGTACTCAGGGAAAGGAGAAATAATTTCCATTGATGGAGAGTTTGAGAATTGTGTGATTACCTTTATGTCTGTAGCATGCAGGACTATTGCTATTTTCTCAGGTTCTAAAGGTGAATGCCTGTTCATTTATTTCTAACTTACTATAAAGCCATGATAAGTAAGATATACATGGATTAGCTACTAAATAAGAATATGTAATGATGTGACTCATCTTTCTTGAGTTTTTCCTCCTGTACATCAAGTTATACGTAAGTATACAATTATGCATAAGTATAATTGTGTGATGTGAAGAAATTCAAGATTTCCATTCCAGTTCTAACCTTGCTTGCCCAGTTCCTAACTCTTGCCAATCCCATCTTTTCCTTCATCTGCTTACACTTTTGATTTGGGTTCTGGTCTCTTTGGGAGTTTATAGAATAGGAGGTCATTTAAACTCTTCTTCCCCAAATGGAACAAACATCTTAATTGAGGTCAGGTATACACCTAGTGTGACAAAATCTTCTCCTTCATCCTCCCTGAAACAGAAAGTGGGAATTCATAGAATAAAAGAATGGTGTAAAACTGTGTACCCAAATAGTGTCCACTGGGATAGAGCTAATGCCCAGTTGGATATACAGCACAGTGACTCCTATGCCAAGCTCTGTTGTTCTGTTTGGTCCCACGCCAGATGGCAACCTAGCGGGTGACCCATTGGCTCTGATCTTTCTTCAGCCTCCTCAGTTCTAGGATTAAATACCCAGCTGTCTCTTCCTTGGCAGGAGCAAGCCTATGGAAACAGTAATTGCCTTCACTGTTGCTTAATATTTACACAGTTTTGTTTAAATTCATAACTGTTGAGCTACCAATATGGTTTTGTTGGCTTTATGAAAGCTTTAAGTTACTTGATAACATTCAGGAATGGAACCCATTTAACACCAACTCATCATTGTTGAAGAGTTTGTGGAGTTATGATGGGAGAGAGTAAGTGAGAACATTTGAACTAGATTGAACTGGTATAGCTTGTATCATTCACAATTTGATCATTAGAATAAGTTTATTGAGATTTTATGAATTAGTTTTAGTACCTTTTATCTTCTAGCTACTGCTGGACATCTGGGATAAAAAAATGAGCATCCATAATGTTCCTCAAGTAGAAACACCCGCTGAATCTGATGGTTCTTAGCTTTTGTGCCTGGATGACACTGGACTATATATTACGTACACATTATCTGAGTAATGGAAATAGAATTTATAGCTGATATGATGTATTTTCCCATCTCAGTAGTATTTAGAAGGATATGAAGAAATTAAGGAAGGATTCTGAAAAAGAAACAGAGAGCTAGTCATTCCACAGAGCATCCCCTGTATCCTCCATTTCAACACTAGTTTTGCCTTTTATAACTGTGATCTATTATTAATAGCATTCTAACAATTGCATTTCACTTTTTCTTAGAAAATACTATTGGAGAATGCAAGGAAAAGTCCACTAACTTCATTGATAATGTTTCTGAAACACATCAATATTTTCAAACAGAGATTAATGACTTTGGCATGTTGAGGGAAAAATATGTGGCTTTAATTGGGGTCTCTTGTTTGCCATGGAATTCACAGCTTGAGGACATATTCTGAGTTCTTAAAGATCCAGTTACTGCCTGTGCTACATTTCTCTAAGACACCATGCCCTCAATAAATGATGGTTTATTCTACAAAGGCCTCTTCTACTATACTGTAACTAAAATGATGCAGCTAACATGATTGATGTCATTAGAAAAGTGATAATTTTTGCCTTACATCCTGTTGAGATTTTATAACAAAGAAATAAGCTTTACTGTATTCTAAAGTATTTTTGAGGTATGAAGTAGTTAATAAATAGAGTCATTATTGTTGTTATAGCAGTAACTTTCCTACTATTTCTTCTTCCACCCCCACACATTCTAGATTAAAGCCCTGCTTGCATCTCAGTTTCTTCATTAGCAGTGCAGTTAGTATCTGTTTGTCATCTAAACTGTGGCATAAGTAGAATTTGGTTGGACTGACCCTACAGGGGAGGAAAAGTATGGAGGAACTTTGTTATGGAGAGGGGAAATGATATGAACAAAAGATAAAAGTAAAAAGGGATGATATCCTTCTTCATTCACCAAAAACTTTGTCCCATCTTTGATCATTGTGTCCCCAATGTGTGGAATGTACCTGCATTTAACCTGTCCATAAACACTCAGTACTTACTGAGTTTTTGAGGACAGGTTGACCAGAGCGTTTAAGAACATGAGTCATTAAAACTTTGTGTATTGTTATAGCTCTTTTTTTCCCTTGCTGACTGAATATTGATATTATTGAAGGTGTGGCTAGAATGCTGAAATTGATAATGCAGAATCTTGACTGATGAGGTGAAAATTTTTCCTTTTTGTCATAAGGAAAGAAGCAGAATTCTGTATCTTATTATTTACTTTTACTGTATAATGCAATAAAGGATTTATTCTTAGAGTCTGCTTTCATTTAAAGTACAGAGTTCAGAGAGAAATTTGATACTAAAAAAAGTGTTATTTTTACATTTGATGCTCCTTTTTGAGTTGAGCCCAGGCCTAAATTGGTGGGTATGTTTCTGAAATACGCTGTGAAAATGCTTACATGGATAGTCAACATATTCACACACAGGAATACTAGAAGTACAGTATATTTTCATTCAGTATCATATAAATAATAATTGTGGTTTCAAGTACTGAACAAGGTGATAAAAGGCATCTGTGGTTTTCAGTCTTGCTGGTCTACTTTGGCATCTTGTAATGTTAAGTGATAAGTCACTACTTGAGGCTCCTTGAATCTGGGCACCAGAGTATGAATTTGTAGGGATCAGGTTCACTTCATGTATTTATACCCCTGGACTCCAGCAAGACTATTTTATTTTTTTGTGTTTTTGAGACAGAATTTCACTAAGCAGTTCAGACTGGCTTTGAACTAACTTAGTAGTCCAGGCTGGCCTCAGACTTGTAGCAGTCCTCCTTCCTCAACCTCCCAAGTGCTGAGATTATAGGTGTAAACTGCCACATCTGGCCTGAGGTCCATTTTAGATCATAATGATACAGATTTTTTAAACACTGCTACTCTGGGGATACATCTTGCTACTCCAGGATACATCTTAATTGGTCACATTGAAGGAGGGAGTTTGTCTTCATAGATCCATATAAAGGAGTTTCATCTTTAGTTTTTATTTTTATTGAGTGCTTGGAATGAATACTTATGGACTCAGATCCCACTCAGACTGTGATAAGCATTGTTCCATATAAAAGCAGAATTTTCTGTGTTGTGTGTGCACATATGTCTGCCCAAGAACAGAATATAAATCCCAGTTCTTTAATTAAGGACAATTGCATCTGCCAGATATAAACTAAAACTGGAGTTGGCATTAGGCAGGGCCATGGCAAACACACACTGAGGGCCAGAGTGGCAGGTGTGTCCTGAACAGGGTGGGAGATCATGGTCACTCCTGGCTCCCTGCTTTCTCCTTCATCCAAACACCCAGCAGATTTAGAAAGGTAGACCCATTCTCAAGGCAGTTCTCCACAGGAAGAAACAAAGCAAAGTTATTATCTGAAATCTTGGACTGAGGGGACCAAGGCAGGAAGCTTGAAGTTTCTGAAATGTAAATATAGAAGATTCATTTTTCTTAGATGAGCTACTGTAGTGTACTAGATTTTGTTTACATAGGAACTGATCCTTCTGAGGCTTAGTGGTGTAGGTAAACAGAACTAAAACTTTTAACTAAAGTTGATAAACAGAAAATAAGGAAGAACATAATCATCCATAATCTCATGATATAACGATAATCCCTTAATACTTTGAGGGTTTTCTTGATGATGAACAGTAAGTATTTTCCAATATGTTGTTTTGATGAGGTTAATTTGTCTTATTGCTTCTACTATCTATAATCATCACTGTTGCAATCATCAAATATTTACTGAGTTCTTGCTATGAGCAAGATGCAGTATCAGGAAGAGTAGAGACGATAAAGCTCCATCTTTAGAGATGATTTCCTTTTTAGGCCTGAATATATATCTTGGAAAAATTACAGTGATTTATTCATTCAACAAATGATTATTGAAGCCAGGGTTGTGGTGCACGCCTGTAATCCCAGCACACAGAAGCTGAGGTGGGGTGGGGGGTCATTGCCAGTTTGAGATCAGCCTGAGCTACAAAGTGAGCTCAAGGCCAACCTGAACTGTATAGCAAGACCCTGTCTCAAAAAGGTAAACAAACAAACAAACAAACGATTATTGAGCCTTATTATGTGCCGCACACTATGCTTAGCATTTCAGAAGTCATGTTGGGACAAGATGTAGTTTCTGCACTTGAGGTTACCATGTCAGGGAAGTAGTAGACAAGTAAGAATTTCAACAAATTTAATGTATGAATTGTCAATGACAGGTTGTAGACAATAAGTACTGTGGGAAGACATGGTAATAAGAATCAACAGAAAAATATATTGGATAGTGATGGAGCACAGAATAAAAATATTCTTTTAAGGTATTCATTTCCTATGTTTCTCAGTGACAGCCTAAGGCATAGTCATAAATTGTCAGCCAATCATTACTGTGCATTCTATGAAAAGTGAAAGCAATATTATTCAGATATATTGTATTCAGCTCTTCAAAAAAAAAACCCACTGGTTTTTAACTAAAGTTTTTGTGTAGATCTTAGAAATTCTTATTTTTCTAGTGTAAGTTGAGAATCTCTTATCCTAAAATGCTTGGGCTTTCAGATTTAGAAGTTTTCCAGTGTTTGAGGTTTTAGAGTTTTACAGATTTTGGAATATTTACCTGAACTCTACAAGCAAAAGATCCCTAATCTGAAATTCCAAAATCTGAAATCATCTGAAGTCCAAACTTTCTGAGTAACATCATGTCAGTACTCAAAAAAGTTGTGGGTTTCAGGCCATTTTGGATTAAAGCTAGCTTAATGTGTGCTTTTCTCAGAGTTTTACATAGTATTTGGCAAATGCAGGAAGTGCTGATGCTCTGTGGTAAGAAGGAAGAGAAAGACTTCTCTTTCTTGTCCTGGATTAGCAGGTGTCAAGTTTCCATTAAGAAAACCAGGAAACTGGATAGGAGGAAATTAGAATGAAAGAGAAATGTTTAGGTCCTCAGATAAAACTTGTTGTAGAATCAAACTGTATATCTAATGTTTTAAAACACTGGGTGTATTTTCCTTTTTTTTTTTTCCCCCAAATTGAGGAAATGAGAGAACTTTCTTGTTTCTGTCTTGTTTGGGTTGTTCAGTTCCAGAGTGAAAAATCCCAAGGGAGCTGTGGAACATTTCTCCCAGGAGATCTTTAAGGAGAGATGTTCAGACACTTAACTGCCTGAAATGATATAGAATTTTGTGTATTTTAAGAAAAGAAACACAAAAACAAGATGTATAAAAATCCAGACTTAGAAAATGGATGTTAATTTTCCAGTAGACATATTTACTTGATGATAGATAAAAGTGGTGAGCATTTGACTTATAAAGAGTGCTTGCATAATACCTTAATTTATATTTGTGAATGATTTTACAGTTTTCAGAACACTTTTACATTATTATGATTTGAGCCTCAGTGGTCCTAACAGTAGGCATGGCTGGTATGACCGTTACTGCCATTTTACTGGTGAGGAATTTGAAGGTGAGAGTTAATGAGATTGATTCTGACTGAGTTACTAAATGGTGGGATTTGAAACAAGCCTTTTGTGGTAGCAAATTCTATGTTCCCTTTAGTCTGTTCTTTAGTCTGTATGATGCACTACTAGTGTTTTTTTTTTTTATTAATGTGATACTTATCATGCTTAATTCAAACTTGGGACTTCGGATTCTGGAGACATAGATGGTATCTCTGTACCATTGATTTCTTCTTCCTATGAGCTGATGACCAGTGAGGAAAGGGAAAACATTTGGCAGGCTTTCCCCAGGTTAGTATTTTATCACTTGCCACTTTCTGAGTCGGTATTTTTGCAACTAACCTGATAGTCATTAAATATTGCATTTCAATGTTTGAAACAAGAGGAGCTTCTAGGACTGGGGAATGAGTATGTTAATGTATTAAGATTAAGTGCTTTGATATAGCCACATTAACTGTGCACATTAACTAGATACATTATGTACTTCAGTTGGGTGTTAATAAATGAGAGACCTAAAATAAAAATAGTCCATTAACTATTGATTCGTTACATTGGAACCGCAGTTTACATTTTGTTAAGTTTTAAATTTTTTATTTTTTTATTTTGCAGTGTTAAGTATCAAATAGGTATTAAAAGTTAATGGAAGCCATATGTGTACAGCCAATAAAATCTCTTCAAAGAGAAGATACATTATTGACGAATACTAGATTAGGTATCATTTGTTAATTTTCTTTGTGGTTCTTGTGTGAGAACTTTCTTTTTTTCTTCCCTGAACATTTACTATCTACATGTTGACTGCAGAGGACTTGAAAAATGCCGGAAAAGAGTGAACTGGAAAATATTCCTTAACTTTTCTATGTAAGAACTTTTTAAGTAAGAGTAAAAAAGTTCTGTCATTTTAGAGGAAGGAATTAGACAAATGGCAGCTGAGAGTGGAAGAGTCTGCTGGGGGTGGATTTCTATGTGAGTTTGATTAGTCAGATTATAATGGATCACGAATTTTAGGACTATAATAGATCACAAATTTTAGGACAAGAACTTTGTTGTTGTTCAAAGTAGGAATCCTCAAGGTCTGCTAATCCAGAATTATTTTGCAGATAAGGAAACCAAATTTAGTTGCTTCAGTTAGTTAGTGGGGTAACTGGGGATTGAAAGCCAGGCTCTTTGATCAATCAGCTAAAAGCATTAGGTGTCATGCCTTGCTACTGTTGATTCTAAGAAAGGCCACATCAAAGTAAAATCACTACCCTTTGGGTAAATTCTCAGTCTTAGAAAAAGAGGACTAATTAGAAGTGGAAGTTATTGTAACTAGAGAGACCAACATGAGCTGATACCAAGAGGTAGAAGGAGATAGTAGTTCTAGAGTGACAAAGAGAAAAGTACCATTGAAATAAATGAGAAAATTTAAAGAGGAAGCTTGTGAGGAAGATCAAGTTCAATTTTGAATAAATGTGGCCATAAAAAAGAATGTCTTACTACTCAGACAGCATTATGGTGCTGATGTTGTGGATGTTCAGTTATACTTTAAGGATAGTGAGGATTAACTAGAAAGATAGCATGTAATACAGAACTAATCCTTTTACATAGTACCAGCAAGGGCAATTTATTTCCAGAAAGTCTGGAACTGCTGCTTCAGACAAAATTAGTTATCTATTAGATGTGTCACCAAATGAGACATCTGGTTAAGAAACTGGTGTAGACATGTTCACTTCAAAAAGACCTTCGTTGGTGTTATTGTATAATTGTATGATGCTTCTTTTTCTCCAGTAAAAATATCCACTGAATGTGCAACATGATGTAAAATCTATGTATTACAGCATGTGGTGTCACCCTTAAGCCATTGCTAATACAGCTTTGTGAGATTTTATGACATGATCACATTGATTGTCACAACTGTGATTCAGGTTAATAATCTTAGCCAGTTCCATTTGGGTAATGTGTTTACCCTGGCCATTCATTGTTTGTTTTTTTAAACTGTATATGTTTGTGAAACAAAATGGAACAATGGTTGATTTTCTCAGAGAGGAGAGTATCAGCTGTTACCCACATGGTCCATGAAAATCTTAAAATGGGGATAATAACTTTGCTTTCCCTCTTTTTGTTTATTTGTACAAAAGGATTTGAAAATAGGTGAAAACTCTGTATTTTGCTAGTAGTGATTAGTAAAATAAAAGTGGTTTCTTTTTCTGGGTTAAAGGGTCAAATGATTTTTTGGGGGGCGGTATGTAGTCTTAGCATTCTGGGTTCAGCTGTAACCACAGAGCTCCTGTAGTTCACAAGTGAGTGGGGAGCATCATGAGAAGGATTCTGATAGCTTGAAGTTCAGCATTAGAGGCGTAATGGTCAATATTGATGTCTCATCTGGCTCTGGGGAAGGAGAGCCAGATGCCACACGCATGCCACATATTTGCTGCACTCTTCTGGTCTGTTCTTTTGTTTTTCAGATTAGGAAACTAAGTGGTTAACTTAACTTATAATGAATAGCTAGATGGGATTTGAAGTATTCATTTTAAATCAGTGCTTTGAAGCAGGTAGAGTTTTCCTAATGTAGTTTTCAGTATAATCTATAAAAATTTTAAAAAATATCAACACTACCTATTACTATCTGGTTTACTTAAATTCTTGCTTGTGGATCTTTCCATAACCCAGGCTCCTGCATTTATCATACTGTTGTAATTATCTGCCTGAAATTAGCCTTCATCACTCAGCTGCATGGAGTAGCAAGTTATTAAAATTCTCCATGTTTCATGTTTTTCATCTCTAAAATAGGTGAGTGTTACTATTTACCTCCAACTACCTGTAAGAATTAAATTGTTAAATAAATAAAAACTAAAAAATAAGCCTGTCTTTTAAGAGCCTGACACTTAAAAAGAGGCATGAAAATCCTTTTGAACATAGCTCTGAGCATCAAATATTAACTAGCAAATACTCAAATAGTGTGGTAGCTATTGTTATTCTTACTGATTTTACTCACTGTCTTCTTCATAGCTCATTTTTGTGTACTTGGATGTAGAACTTTCCTGTGTTCCATTAATTCCTTCCAGAACTAGTTGAATGAGAAGTGGGAGAAGAGGTATTAACAGGATTTTCATAAGGAACAGAAAGAGAATAGCACCCCTCCTTCCATTTTTTTAAAACAAGTGGTATTTCCCCATTACCTTGGCTCTACCCTAGGTAGAACCTTTTCCTTAGTCGCGAAGTCACTGTGTTACTGATCTCAACATCATGTTGTAAGAGAAATAGTTTGTTTGAAATAGTTTGTTTGATTAATCTGAGTTGGGAGTCACTTACATTTATATTTTGAAAGTTGATACGTGCTAACCAAACACTTTACCTGTTGGCAGTTTTGTTGCCATCACAAGGTGAAGGACGGGCAGGTGACATCATTTGTAAGGCTGAAGAGAAATGAAAATGTAAAGAGTGGATCCAGGCAGGGTAGGAAAGTCAGTCTTTCTTCCTGCAGAATCTCACCCCAAACTGCAGGTAGTCAAGTTAATTCTTACGAGTGATCCCGCTAGAAAATACTTGGTACCTGAGTGGGGGCGGAAGCAGAAGGATGGCAGTGAGCAGCCCATAATGGTCCTTCTCCCTGCAGCTCATCACCAGCCTGGTTATTGGCCCTGCAGGGAGGTGGTTATCCATGAGCCACAGAGATGGAGATGGACTGAACATGAACCACGCCTCTCAGTCAAGCTCTATTATCCCGTTGACTCATGTAGAAAACACAGACTCAAAGAGAGTTATTAAATTAGCACTCTGCCTAGGGGTGTAATGGCCTGGCCCTTCTGGGTGTGAGACCCTGTGCATTCAGACTGGTGCAGATCTAGGATGACTACTCTGTGAGGTACCCTAGGTAGGCAGTTCCGTTCTGCCTGACAGGCAAAGCTTGAGGACAACTTTCCATTGCTTTTCAGTTTCTTTGCTGGTGCTACTTTTGAACATATAGGTCCCTGAGAGCACCAGCTTTTTTATATTGTGATTGCTTTTTTTTTTAATTTTTAAAAAATTTATTTAAAAAAGAAAAAAGCAAAACAGAAAAAGGGGTAGAAACAATACAGAATTTCAGAAAAAAAACCAGTAAGAAATCACTAGTTGATAAATTATATATTGTCTTCTTAGACATAGTTGTTCAAGTTACAAAATTAAAGCATACAAAGTAGACATTCAAACAGTGAGGCTGCAAAGAAGTTCAATGATCCAATAACTACTTAGCAACATGGTTATCAATCCTACACACTTAAACATAAATGCAGTTATATCCTTTAGAGTACTTTCTTTTCTTCCTTTTACTTTTTAAGTCCATTATCTGTTTAGTTATATCCTGTTTCACGTTGCTCAGTACCTTACTGACTTGTTTTGTTGTTATTTACTTTTTAATCAACTTATGTTATTCTTTTGCTTTATTTTTGAGTTTCTCCTCAACCATACCTCATGGATCAGCTTTGGTGTAGTACAGAGGTTTTTGGAGGTATTTTGTTACTTTGTTATCTACTTTTTTTTTTTTTTGAAGGTAGCAAAATACAGCAGATCAAGACCGAACAAACCCATGTGAGGCAGTGCAATGAAATTGGCTCAGAACCTCACAGCAGGTCACCAGGACACCAGCAATAGGCACAATAGTACATCCCATTCTGTTCACATTAGCTGTTCTTTCAATCAGGTAGAGCAAAATGGAAGGAAATATCGAACTTAGAAAAACAGAATATTGAATAGAACAGTACTATTAATCAGAACTGAGTAAAACAGTGATAAAAATATTTGCCTTCAAACAGATGGTAGAAGGAAATCCCCCTTACTTGCCACACTGCATATATTCATCCTCCCAAGAGATCCTCAGACCTCTGGCTCCCACTTGCTAATGGGGTGGTGGTGAATCCATGTCTGATTCTTAGCCCGCGTACCTTCAGGCCCCCAGCTGCTTACCAGGGCAGCAAGCAAGCTGCCTGTTCTCCCAGCACCCCAAGTTCCAACATGATGCAGAGCTCAGGAGTGGCCAAATAGTTCTCACCCTTGTGCGCTGGTGGCTTGTGAGGCCCCCAACTGCTTACCAGGGTGGCAAGCAAGCTGCCTGTTCTCCCAGTGCCCCAAGTTCCAACATGATCTGTATTGTGATTGTTTAAGAAGATTAATTTTTTTCCTATCCATTGCCAACCTACATAGTTGCATTTAATCTAATGGTTGTGAACATCATCACATATTAACTATGTTTCTCTTAATTTTCCTACAAGGGAGGTATTACTATTTATATTTTATATACCCTAATATTGAGGTTCAGAGGGGTTATTATTCATGAAGCTGAAATTCAAACTTAGGAAAGAGTAATTTTTTTTTCTTTCGTCTTTTTGAGACAGGGTCTTGCTATGCAGTTCAGGCTGGCCTTGAGCTCACTTTGTAACCCAGGCTGGTCTCGAACTCGCAATGAGCCTCCCGGCTCAGCCTCCCGAGTGCTGGGATTACAGGTGTGAGCCACCACACCTGGCTGAAGGAGTTATTCTTTATCTTATATGTTTCCATTGTCTTTCATGAAAGGTTTAATGTCATGATAGTTATGTTCTGGAGGCAGTTTTGTACTTCCAATTTAGTGTGTGCTTGTACATGTTCTATAAATTTTAGGCCTCATACAAGCTTTAGTTAATTAATAGAGACCTGGTCCTTTGTGCAATAATATTGTGAATCTATCAGTTTGAATTTTTTCTTAGTCATTGTTCACAAAATGTCTAGACTTCAGGTTTGTTCATTTCTCTCTCTCTCTCTCTCTCTCTCTCTCTCTCTCTCTCTCTCTCAGTGTGACTGTCATCCTTAACTTTTCTGTTGCCATCTCAGAGTAATTTTTTTGTTTAGTACTCTGAGTATCAGAAAGCAGCAGGAGAAAACGTATTAGAGTCCCACGAGGTTACTAATATTGCTTTGAAAAAGCTGATTAAAAGCATTTTATAGTGATCTCAAGGGACCTTTAGAGGCTTCTTTGAAAAGCTTTATTTGCCAACAGCTTTCTGCAGTAGTTATGATTCTCCAGGGACAGAGCCAGTAGCATGCATGGGTAGATGAATTAACATGTTCATGGTGGCTGAGGAGTCCCATGATAGGCTGTCTGCAAGCTGGCGAACTAAGGAAGTTGCTGGCATGGCTCAGCCCAAGACTAGAAGTCTCACAACCAGGAAAGCTGTGGTGTGATTCTTAGTCTGAGGACAAAGTCTTAGGAGCCTTAGGGATGTTGGTGTAAGTCTCAGAGTCCAAAAGCCAGAGTAGGAGTTCTGACACCCAAGGGCAGGAGATGGGTGCCCTGACTTCAGAAGAGAGAGCAAGAACCTGCACTTCCACCTCTTTCTTTACCATCTGTGCCTCCAGCTGATTGGATTATGCGGTCCTTATTCCCACTCAGTTCAGACTCATGTGTTCATCTCCACTGGAAATCCTCATGCAGTTATCGACAGAAATAATGCCTTATTTGCTATGTAGGTAGCCTTTGACACAATGAAACCGACACCTTAAATTAACAGTCACACTTTCTGTGTTTTTGGAGACTCAGTAGTGGAGAATATGGACTTTACTGTCAGATAGACCTGGCTTGAATCCTACTTCTGTACTATGTCTTTGGACTTGGAACATGTTTCATAACTTTCTTAAACCTTGACTTCTTCAGTTTTACATGGGAATAATACATAATGTCAGGATATTTGAAAGATCACATGTACTAAGGTATAATGTGTTTGGTGTATACCTGGTACTGAGAATGCTGTCAGGTGTTAGCTGTTATTGTGGTTGCCAGCACTGGGCTTTAAAGAGTAACACAGGCATAATCTGTGCTGAGTAAGAGTGGTCTATAGAAGGTGTGTTCTCTGTGGACTAACTAGTATGGATATGACCCAAGAAAAGCCTCTTGGGATTTTAGTCTGAGATTTGGTAGACCCAGCTCCACTGTGGAATACTTACTGATTTTGTATTACTCTGTTTCTGTGCTATACTTACTGATTTTGTATTACTCTGTTTCTGTGCTATAACAAAGTACCTGAGGCTAAATATTTTGTAAAGAAAAGAAGTTTAATTTGCTTACAGTTTTGGATCAGATGGCCCCTAGATTCAGCCTTTTAATGATGGCATTACCCATGAAGAGAGTGTGTGGGAGAGTGATGACACAATAAGCCAGGTGGCCAGAGAGAGTCGGAAGAATTCACTTTGTCAGGAACAGCTAGCTCACTCTTTAGACCAGCATTCAACCTTTCTGAAGGCAGCACCCCCAGTGGTTTAATTACCGTCCACTAAGCTCCACCTCTTCAAGGGTCTTTGCCTCTTAGTGCTGCCACCCTGAGGATTGAGCTCCCAAGCCAGGGACTTTTGGGGGATGCACTGGCACGATATCCAACCCATAGAAAGCCTGTGAATGAAGATGCACGTGCCCTTTAGGATTCAGCACTTAGTAAGTGCCTGCTCCTACTGAGCACTTTGCAAGTGCTGACATTACAAGCAAGTTAAGTCTGTCTCTGTCCTCATGGAGCTTGTATTTCAATTATGAGACAAAATGTGTAAGCAGAAGACTGGAACCACAAATGCTTTAAGGTACAAATGCTTTAAGAAGAAAGCTACTCTTTGTCAGTATTTTATTGTCAAAGGTAACATTTTCTTATATAGAAGCATTAATGAGAAAATCCAGTGAATTATTCTTATAAGTTTTAGTGCAGTTTGAGCCTTCAAAGAGAAAACATTGAAAATGAAAATTTGGGTATTGAACTGAAAAAGCCTACTTTTAAGCTTTTCTGAGAATATTATTTATCTGTAGACTTTACAACTGAGGGAAATAGGAGTGGATCTGTCTTCAAATGGTCATTTGCACCCATGGGAAATGTTGGCATTTGAAAAGTAAGTCTAAAATTAGCTAGCAATAATAACATTCACTAGCAAAATCATGATTAGACATTGAAAATTAGAATATTTGCTGTTATATATTAAATAGCTTCTGCCAGGAACAATTCTAGGAAACAGACTTCTATGGTTTAAATAAAAGATTAAAATCTTTGAAATCTATTGTGTACATATGAATGCAAATTTAAGTATGATAGTATTGCATGGAGGAAAGTGTTTTCCTTTATTTTGTAGAAGGAACTAAAACTTGCATGAGATAATAAATAGCTAATAAGTGGTAAGACCATAATTGAACTTCAGAACCTTTGTTCTGTCCACCTTTTTGTGATGAATACAACATTCTCATATAATTGGGTTTGTGATATAATAATTTAAATTACAAATGGATTATCCAGTCTTGAAAACGTGAGCCTCAATTTACCATTTGGCACATCATGTCTTTCTAGTGCCTATGGAAGTGAATAAAAAACTGAAAATGAAGAAAAATGAAACAAAACACAAACGTCTGGCAAGTTGCTAAAAGTTTAAATAGTTATTACATTTCAAAAAAAATTTCTGTTTTCACTCTACTGGCATTACCTAATAACAGATCAGCCATTACTTACAGATAGAGCATAACATTTTAGGTGCTATTGAGAAAAGTATCTAGTAGTCGAAACATTTTTAGTTAGTGTTATTATTTAGTCAAAGCAATTCTTTCTTTACAGGAATGTACAGTTAAATTTTAAATTGTTCTTAAAAATGAATCTGTTATAATACTTTATGTACCATTTTTTAATGAGTCATATTTCTTTGTTAAAAAACACATTTGTGTTGTGGAAAACTTTTTATATACAAAGTAGACCAAGTAGTACAGTGAGCCTATCTGTAGCCATATCTAACTTCCAACGGTTTATCCATATCCTCATTTTCCTTCCTACATTAAGTAAAGTGAATCTCAGGCATGCCATTTCTTTGTAAACATGTCAGTGTTTTATTCTAAAAGATAAAAATGTGCTTGAGAGACTTAATCATAATTTCATTATCATACCTTAGTTACTTTTCTTGTTGCTGAAACAAAATACCCACAGTATTTGGCTCACAGTTTGTAGAGGTTTCTGTTTGTAGTTGGCTGGCTCTAAGGCAGGTGGTATAGCAGAGGGATGTCACAGAGGAGAAAGAGTTCGTAGTGGGCAGAAGGTAGTAAAAAGCAAGCCAAGGCGGGCACAAGCCTCTTTTGTCCCTTTTATTGTATCAGGACAACTGGGATTAGGATGATGCCAACTCTGTCAGTGGACCCATTTAATCACCCAGTCTTTATCCTAGCACCCTTAATCCTAGCACTGAACCATGATTCGTCACACACTGTAGATTCAGCCGTCTCTGAAAAGTCCCCACCTATGACTGCATGAAGCTTTTGGGGGACATCTAGACACAAGCCATAACCATACCTGAAACTAAAAGTTAATAATTTCTTAATATTATTGACTATTCAGTTAATTTTCAACTTCCAGTAGTTCATCAAAGTCTTTTCATTTTATATCTTGTTTGAGAGTCCAAATAATGTTCTTTGTGGTTCAGGAATATGTTTTGAATATCTCTTAATATATAGATGTTTCTTTTCATCTTTTATTTTCCTTGCAGTTTATTCAATGAAGACACTGGTTCATTTGCCCTGTGAATTTCCTTCAGCTAGATATTGCTGATCACCTTGAGAGCAATTTAACATGTCCTTCTGTACTGTGTACTTTTTAATAAAGTGGTAGAAATATCTAGATATGGAATTTATATTATTTTCCTCTTTCCATCTTCATTTTCTTTCATGCCTTCCTTCTCCTCTCCTTCTGCCTCCTTACTTCCTAATTATATAGGTGTTACTTCTTTTTCCTTAAGGAAACATGTAATATGTGATTGTTTTTCCTTGTTTGATGCCAGTTGTTGTTATGCCTCAATACGTTGATTCACTAGTATTGAACCTTTCAATGATGCAGACAGCTCTGTGCAGCATGCATGCCACAGATTTCCCACCACTGCTAGGAGTGCAAACTATGGTATGGAAATTGTCTTTTTTTTAATCTCCATTCACTGTGTGGAATACTTCCTTAAAGAAAAACTTGCTATAATTTTCAGTTTGCTTAGGTAGTTTTATAGCTTATAAAAAAGAAAATGGTATGTGTTTGATTCACAGCTTCTGAATTTTTAATAATAGAAGTCATTGGGAAAATTATGATGTATTTATGAAAAAAAAACATGTAAATATAGTGGAGTTGTCAGAAAGCCAAAATTGAGACATTTTCATTTTTCAAAACTGAAAAGTGTTTTAAGGACTATGAAAATGTATAAGAATTTAATACTGTGTTCCTTGAGAGGCATAACTCCAAAAGACAGTGGGATTCTCAGATGTTTAGTTCATCCCTAGGAACATTGTAGTGGAGTGTGAACTCTGAAACCAAACTCCCTGTTTTCAAATTTTGGCTCTTCACTTCCTTCATGTCGTCGTGCCTCAGTTTTCTCATGGGTCACATCGGGATAATAATCAGACAGCACCTGAGGGGTGCTGTGAAGCTGACATGAGTGCTTGCACGTCAGCAGGGAGCAGAGCCTGCACACAGTGAGCTCTCAGTGTGAGCTGTTGCTGTTGTTAGTACTTTTCTTAGTCGGTAAAAAGGGGAGAGGGAACTTCTTGTCCTTATTTTTATCTGCGTTACAGTTTTACTTTTTGTATATATTTCTGTCATCTATTTCATGTGTTTTAGCCTTCTTAGTGTCTCATTTTGCAACCCCTACTGTTTCAAATGTCTAAGCAGTAAGTAGCTGATAATGCCATAAAAGGAGAAAAAAATGAAACATTTTTTTTCTTGCTGTACCTCTTTTATAGTACCAAATAGTGTTAACATTTATTTCTATGTATGGTAGTATTTTCTGTTAAGCTGTGGGCTCTTTGAATGAAGAGAATTACTTTATACTTTAGTGTTTAATACACTGTGACTCTTTTGAGGCATAAGCTTTTGATATTTTTGTTCTATTAAATCTGCTAACATCTAATGTTTCAGGTTTGTTTGACAATATGCTTTTCAGGATCACAAACAAATTAATTTCCTAGATATCTGTCTAGTTGGGTTAAAGTCCTTCCTTGTAAATATGAGGATTTAGTTTTTTTTAATGACTTAGGTTAAGAATATCTTTTTTTGATAGTGCTGGGGATTGAACCCAGATCCTTGCACATACCAAGCAAAAACTATACCACTGAGTCATAAACTTTGCCTGGGATTTTAATTTTTCTGGTGAGCATCAAGCATTTCCCAGCCTTTTAAAACAATATATGCACTCATCATTATGCATACAATGTGCTTGGGTAATAATATAGTCTGTACCTGGGGTCTAATGACAGGCTGGTATAATTCTACATTATGTATCTTCAAGTTGCCTTATAATTTTTTCCTTGCACCTTGTGTCTTATTTTTCTCTTGTTATTATAACCTACCAATATCTTTCTGCTATTGTTTCTTTCTACTCCATCTAGCAACAATGGCTTCTAGCAAAACTGGCTTCTTAGCTTCACATTTAGTGCTTTTTACCTAGAGAAGATTGATTTGGTTACTGATACGTTAGAACTTTAAAAAAGATTGAAGAAGATCTAAACCACGCTTGAGGTTTTGGTTTTGAGTAAAATACAAATCTTCAACATATAAACTATGTGACACTTAGCCATGTAACTTAAGTTTACTTTATGACATTGCTGAGGTTGTCATACAATTGGTTTAGGCAAATGATATTCTACTATATGAAGGCTGATTTGGAGGAATGAAATGCTCGTCTTTAATATTTCCATACTGTACAGCCGTACCTAGAGTTGGGATTCAAAGTCAGAACACCTTTATTCTAAAGTCTGTTTTCATAGCCACTAGACTAAGTAGCAATGAAAAAGAAGTTATAACTTTAAAAAATTTTTTTAAATGAGGGACCGGAGATTTAGCTCAGTGGCATAAACGCCTGCCTGGCAAGCACAAGGTCGTGAGTTCGATCCCCAGTACTGCAAAAAAAAAAATTTTTTTTAAATGAAAAAAGCAATGATACAAAATTTCACAACAACATAATAGGAGATTAACAATGATCAATATATTGCACACTGTCTTCAAAGTAGTTGCTCATATTATAAGATAGAGGCAAGAAAAAATGATCAATGAAAGCACAAACCATTCTTTTGATGAATTAATAGAGATTAATAGTATAATTATCTATTTTTTATATAAAAATATCACAACTATTTTTTGGTTTAAAATAAATCTCTTTTATCTTTGTTTTATTATTGACATTTTTCTGTATCCCACCTTTAAAACAATTGTCCTTAGGGCTGGGCATTTTGTTCAGTGGTTCTAGCACTTGCCTAGTAAACATGAGGTCATGAGTTCAGTCCCTGATACTAAAACAAATAAACAAACAGTTGTCCCATTTTTAGATCCTTTAATCACCT
The DNA here is from genome assembly GCA_004027455.1 of Hydrochoerus hydrochaeris. NCBI lineage: Eukaryota > Metazoa > Chordata > Mammalia > Rodentia > Hydrochaeridae > Hydrochoerus > Hydrochoerus hydrochaeris. Next base: position 192,276 of record PVLA01003745.1, read on the forward strand.
ATGGTCAAGATGTACTTTATAACTGTAAATATAGGACATATTTAATAACAGACACTTTATTTTTTAAAGAGGAAAAAAAGCACAGGAAAATCAAAAAGCAATCAAACAAGAAAACCCAATAAAAGCCAAAAAACATCAACAACAACATCATCAACAACAACAAAAAATAATGATACAGAATTTCAAAACAAGGTGATAGGAATTTAACAATGGTTGTTGTATTGCATAGTGTTGTCTTCAAAATAGTTGCTCGGTTACCAGATATAGGCATACAAAATTGATCAAACAATGTAATTTCTCTTAGAGCAGTTTCTTTTCCTTTCACTGTATCTATTGTAACTTTTGGATCTTATTTACTTTCAGTTTCTTATACCAATGAGGTAATATGATATTTACACATGTGAGTCTAATTTATTTCTTTTTTCAGAGTACGGTAATATTCAGTATATAAATTTTCCTTTGTTAGATTGATTCCTAAACATTTCATTTTTTTGGATGTTATTTGAAGGGTGTGGTTTCTCTAATTTCTTTCTCAGTGAGTTGTTTGTGTTTAGAAAAGTCTATTGACTTTTAAGTATTGACTTTGTACCCAGCTACACTGCTGAATTTACTTATTAAGTCTAGAAGTCTGTTGGTGGAGTTTTTGGGGTTCTTTATGTAGAGTACCATGTCATCTGCAAATAATAATAATTTAACTTCTTTCTTTCTTATCTTTATTCCTTTTATTTCTCTCTCTTGTCTAATTACTCTGGCTAATGTTTCCAAAAATATATTAAATAGGAATGTGATAGTGGACAACCTTGACTTGTTCCTGATTTTAGAGTGAAACTTTCAGTTTTTGGCCATTTAGTTGATGTTGGCTATTGATTTGTCATAGATGGCTTTTCTCAGATTGAGGTAAAGACCATCTATTCTGATTTTCTCTAGGGTTTTTAGCATGAATAAGTATTGGGATTTTATCAAAAGCTTTTTCTGCATCTATTGATATGAACATGTGATTTTTGTCTTTCACTCTGTTAATATAGTATATTACATTTAATGATTTGCATATGTTGAACCACCCCTGCACTCCTGGGAAGAACCCTGCTTGATTGTGGTGTATAATCTTCTTTATGATTTGCTGCATTCTGTTTTCTAATATTTTATTGAGGATTTTTGCATCCATATTCATTAGAGGGATTGGCCTGTAATTTTCCTTGTTGGTTGGATATTTCTCTGGTTTTGGTATCAGGGTAATATTTGCCTCCTGAAATGAGTTAGGGAGGATTGCTTGTTTTTCAATTTCATTAAAAGGTTTGAGGAGTGTTGATATTAAATCATCTCTAAATTTCTTGTAGAATTCAGCTGTGAATCCACCAGGACCTGGGCTTTTTTGTTGTTGTTGTTAAGTTTTTAATTACATTTTCAGTTTCATTAACTGATATTGAGTTATTTAGGACTTTTATGTTTTGATTCAATTTTGGTAATTCATGTTTCCACGAATCTGACTATTTGTTCTGTATTTTCTATCCTATGAAAGTATTGATTTTCTTCTTCTTCTTTTTTTTTTTTTAATCGGTACCAGGGATTGAACTCAGGACCACATGCTTGCAAGGCAGGTGCTTATGCCACTGAGCTAAATTCCCAGCCCCGAAAGTATCAATTTTCAAAATAGGTATTCCACAGGATCTGTAGTGATTTCACCCTTTTCATTTCAGATTGTGTGGATTTGAGGTTTTTCTTTCTGCTTTTTGATAAGGTTGGTTAGGGCTTTATCAATTTTATTTATTCTTTCAAAGAACCAACTTCTTAATTCATTAATTCTTTGTACTATTAGTCTCAATTGCATTAATTTTTACTCTAATCCTTATAATTTCCTTCTTTCTTTGGGCTTGATTTGCTCTCTCTCTCTTTTTGTAGAAGTTTGAGCTATAGTATTAGGTCGTTTATTTGTATTCATTCAATTTCCCTGATGTGAGAATTCACTGCTATAAATTTCTCTCTGAGGACCACTTTCATTGTGTCCCACAGATTCTGGTAAGTTGTATTTGCATTTTTGTTCAATTTTAGATGCTGTATAGTTTCTTCTGTAACTCATTGGTTGTTTAATTTCCATGTGTTTATGGAGTTTTTGTGGTTTCTTTTGTCATTAATTTCCAATTTTATTGCACTATGGTCAGATAATATGCCTGAAATTATTTCAATTCCTTTGCATTTACTTAAGCATGTTCCTTGGGGTAGTATATGTTCTATTTAGAGAACATCCCATGTGCAGCTGAGAAGAATGTGTATTCTGATGTTATTGGGTAAAACACTCTTATATGTCTATTAAGTCCATTTGTTTACAGGTTTCATTCAGTTCTGTTATTTCTTTGCTGATTTTTTGGTCTAGTTGATCTGTCTCTTTGTGACAATGGGGTATTAAGGTACCCTGTTATAATTGTGTTAATTATTTGATTTTTTCATATCTATTAAGATTTGTCTTACATAGTTTGGTACTCCCATATTTGGTGCGTATATATTTATGATTGTTCTCTCTTTCTCTTGAAGTTTTCCCCTAACAAGTATGTAGTGACCTTCTTTATCTCTTTTGATCATTCTTGGTTTGAAGTTCTCATTTTCTGCCAACAGAATAACCACCCCTGCTTTTTTCTGGGCTCTTCTTGCATGGAGTATTGTTTTTTATCCTTTGACTTTCAGTCCTTGAATTTCTTTTTGAGTTAAGTGTGTTTCTTGTATAAAGCATATTTTTGGATTTTGTTTGTTAATCCATTCTGCCACTGTTTCTTTTGATTGGTGAGTTTAGCCATTTACATTGATGGTTATAACTGATATGTACTGACTTACTTTATCATGTTACTTTCTTGTTGGTTCCCTACTTTTATTTCTGTTTGGCGGTTTCTTTCTGCTTTTGTTCTGGGAATTGTGGTCATCTTTATCTCTTTCTAGAGTATCTGTTAGCACTCTTTGTAGTATTGGTTTGGTGGGCATGAATTTCTTCATGTTCTTTGTCAGGGAAGTTATCTTATTTTTCTATCGATTTTGAAAGATAGTTTTGCAAGTTACATCAATTTGGGTTGGAAGTTGTTTTCTTTCAGGATTTGAAATACTTCACACCAAGCTCTTCTTGACTTGAAGGTTTCTATTGAGAAGTTTGCCATGATTCTGATGGACTTTCTCTGACAGTTTTTCTGTTTCTTTTCTCTGACAGTATTTAATATTCTGTTGTGCTGAATTTGGGGATCTTGATTGTTATATGTCTGGGTGTAGATCTGTTTTGGTTGTGGTTAGTTGGCATTCTTTATGCCTCACTTATCTGAATGTCAGGTCCTTTCCTCATGCTTGGGAAGTTTTCTGCTATTAGTTCTATAAATAGTCTCTTCATGTCATTTGTGTTAACTCCTGCTTTTTCATCAACTCCTGTTAGTTTTATATTGTTTTTGTGTCATCTTGCAGCTGTGAAATAGTTTCCTGATTCCTTATTATTCTTAAGAGATCTTTCCTTTTGTGATCAGTAACCTCCACCCAGTTTTCAAGGTTTGAGAGACTCTTTTCTGCTTCAATCAAGTGGTTTTGCCAGCTTTTAATGGAATTTTTAATTTCCTGTGTATCTCTTTGAATCTGTTTTATTCTAATTCTTTCCTATATTGTTTATTAAAGGTTTCCATGATTTTCTTATGTTGCTCAATTTTTTTATCTGTGTCTTCTTTAGATATATTTAATATTTCCTTGGTAATGTTTGTCATTTCTTTTTTTACTTGAGAGATTACTTCTGATCTGATTTCCTCTATTAGCCACATGAGTTGTTTCTTTAATTCAGTTGCTATCATTTCAGAAATTTCAATTGTGCAGTTTCCAATGTCTTCCATGTCTGTGGTTCCTGAGCATGTTCTCAGTGGGCTGGAGGTCTGAGACTGCATTTTGCCCTTTAGTTTTGTCATTTTTCTAGGTTCCACCAGACAAGCTGATTAAGTGAAAGGCACTTACCATGCTGACTATCCCATGGTGTAAATGGATGGACCAGGCACCTAGGTTTCTCTGAACAGAGGTTCTCAGGATGACAGAATGATGAATGGGGCGTCTGCCCTCCTTTGACTCACTGGTGCTCCCCTCCCCCCTCAGTGGCAGAGACTCTGGGCAGGACTTTTCTGGACCCATCCATCTCCCTGGGGTGCTCCACAGATGGTGCCTGAGCGCTGTACTGGTTTGAGTGGGGCTCTGCTCCACTAAGACCTATGAGGTTGGCCAGGGCACTCCCCCAGTGGATGGTGCCGTGGCATTGTACTAGGTTGGGTGGAGGTCCGATCCTCTAGGACCCACACAGCTAGCTAGGTGCACCCCCAAGTTATGGTGCCAGGGCCCTGTGTCTGGCTGGGGGAGCTTGAAACCTCCAGTACCCGATGGCTTGCTGGGGTACATCCCCAAACTATGGCACTGGGGCCTTGTTGCTGGCTGGTCAGAGCTCGGAACCTCCAGGACCCATGTGGCTGGCCAGGGCACACCCCTGAAGTATGAAGCTGGGGGACCTTGACAATAATAGACACTTTAAAAGGGGTCTACAGTTTAACTTGATTACTATGTTACTTAAAAGATTTGAGTCGAGTGTACTTCTCAAACTACATATAGGAAGTAAATGATTTTACTTACAGTTCATAAAATACTAAAAAGAATTAAAAAGATACAAAATAAAGTATCTTTGAGGCATTTGATATCAGACTTTTACTCAAATTCTGCTCTACATTTTAGAATTTTGGCTTGTTTAGTGCATTGCAGAGTAACTTAGAAGAGCTGGATGTGATGGCACATGCCTGCTGCGATCCCAGTACTAGGGAGGCTGAGGCAAGAAGATTGCAACTTAGAGGTATGCCAGAGGTATATACTGAGATCCTGTTTCAAACAAAACAAAACCAGAACCAGTTACTAAGAGGATTAAACCAGCAATCCTTTCCCTTCTTAGATCTCTGAACTAGATAAAAGTATAAGTAAAAGGAAATGAAACACTTTTCACACAAAAGGGATTGTTGATTGTAAGTGAATATGTAAATAAATATTTAACCTTTCTCATTTATTTTTACTTGCAGGCCACCTAAAACACATATCTCTTATTGGACTGAATTGGAAACATATGAATTGGAGCTTGTCTTCACTTTGAGGTGAGTGTATTTGTAGGATATTTAAAGCAGTCTGCTGTTTCTCAGGAAACTCTGTCATTCACACGTTGTGGGGAAATGTTACAATTATTCACAGAAATGCTGTCCATACGGAGTGTGGGTAAGTGCTGGAACTCCCTGACCATACCTGTGCCTGCAGTAGGTGTTCTTTGGGTGTCCTGGCCCTGGTTCCTCCATCTCTCAGTGTTACTGAGTCTATTTTTAAAATGAGAGTGATGAGTTCTTTGCTCTTAGCTTGCCTGCCAGGTTACATGTTGTGAGGATGAATTACCATCATGCATATGAAAATATTTCATTTAGGAAAATGTTAGGTGGAAGTATTAACATTGTGAACCATTGCCATGAATTACGTGGGAATTACCAGTGATAGGCAGAGACTTTTATGATGAAAATTTTGAATGTTATAGTAGTAAAACAGGGTATCTTACATGTTGTTATCTGACTAAACAAAATGAAAAGAAAGGAAGAGGAAGAAGCAGCACCAGAGGAAACAAAACTGAAACAATTACATATATGGTCTTTAAAGCACCTGGTGGGTTTAGCATTCCATACATTAATAGGAAATATTTGAAGAAGTTTTTAACCTATGTATTATGAAAAGTGAGCCATTAAAAATCTGCTCGCATTATTTTCAGGTTTTTTTTTTTTCACTTTCATTGCTGTGGAAAAAACTCCAATTTCTGGTTTTTCAATCAGTTTACCTGCATAGAGTGTGAGGCATTTATCTGTATGCTTTAATGTCTCTGATATGACGCTTAGTAAAACTGAATGGGTGTTTTCTTTTGTCTCCATCAGTATCTTGGCTTGGTTCATTTTTTTCCTTTATTTCTGTCATAGTTTTTTTTCCTCCCTATAGTCCTGGCACTGGGCTGAGGTTTTTGCACACTTTCTTTTCCTTAGTTTCCTTGAGGGTATATCCAGGCTTTGTAAAAGTGCCAGGATGCTGTTTTGTGAGTGGGATTCATATATTTGTTTCCAGTATCTATGTTTCTATAAACATAGATACTGGAAACATGTGAATCCTGTATCTGTGCTTTCAGAAACAAATGCTGGTCAGCTAGTAGTAAAATTATCCCGGAACTCAGCTACTATGTATTGTGCAATTTGTATGGTGGTCACTACTTTGTAACTAGATGGTTTGTTCCTCTTTGGTCTGAAGTTGCAGCTGTCAGTTATTTCTAGGTCATAATCTAGAAGAAAATGTTATATTTTTCACATACAGTTTGCTTAGTGGTTAAGGGATTGTCTAGGCCTTTAGTGGTTAAGGGATTGTCTAGGCCTTTAGTGGTTAAGGGAGTCCAAAAGCAGTTGTACAGGACGTTTACCAGTTGCCTGTTTTAGTGAGTATAGGATGTAGGACAAAGTGTGGTTTCATAATTTTCATCACTCATACTTAGGACATTTTTGGATACACCTTCTCTAAGCTTCCAGCTTCATGATTGTAAAGCAGCACAGGGTTCCCTATATATAGGATTGTTAGGATTAAGTGAGATAGCATAAAGAAAACATCTCGTACAGTACGGAGCGAAGTGTGTAATGTGTGTTATTGCTGATTTTTTTTCTTCCCTCTGTTGTCGCCGTCACCATGGTTATATAGGAAAGCCCAAGGGGAGTTCTGTACAGATGCGCTTGCTCAAAATGGAATGTGGCATTGATAAAAAGCTCATATTACAGTACATCAGCTTTAGAAATTGTGCGTGATTTGTTCGGATGAGAATGCCCTGGCCTAGAGCTGTGTCAATTTATCTCACTGAGATTACTGTAGATTTTTGGAGATAGATTAACTTGTCATTATTAAGCATTGTTTTAGGAAACAATTGTGAATTTCACAGTTTAACTTTAGACTTTCCTCTGTCAGGAGCAGGCAATTATATTTAAACTGCTTACTTTTGTGCACATGCATACAAAAGGAAATTAGCAATTTATTGTTTTATTTTATTTTATTTTATTTTATTTTATTTTATTTTATTTTATTTTTTGTCTTTTTGAGACAGGGTCTTACTATGCCATTCAGACTGGCCTTGAGCTCTCTCTAGCTCAGGCTGGTCTTGAACTCACAATAATACTGCTGCCTCAGCTTCCCAAGTGCTGGGATTACAGGCATGCACTACCATGCCTGGTGAAATTATCAATTTAAAGGAAAAATAATCTCCTCATTTAGTCTGTGTTTCTTCTTTTATGGATGAGATGAAAAATTCCACTAAATGGGAGTCTTTGCTAGCTACTCTTCTAACAGAGAATTAATGTCTAGAACATAAAAAGAACTTAAAGTACTCCCATAAAACAGTGAATTCAGTAAAAAAAAAAAAATGGGCATATAAACTGAATGTTTCTCAAAAAAAAAAAAAAACCTCAAATGGCCAAGAAATATATGAAAAAATGTTCAGCGTCTCTGGTCATTAAAATGTTAAACTAAAGCTAAATTGAGATTCTGTCTCATCCTGGTCACCAAGAATACAAAAACAGTGGATGCTGTTGAGAATATGGAGGGAAAAGGAACCCATCTACATTGTTGGTAGGAAAACTGCTGTAGAAATCACAGTGGAGATTCACAAAAGATTAAAGATAGAACTCAAGTATACAACTGGAGGCATATTCCTGAAAGAATTTAGGATTGCGCACTCTGTTGATATATGCATACAATCCACAATAGCTAAGTTACGGAAAGAGAATAGTTGCTTATCAGCAGATAAATGTATAAGGAAAATGTAGTATATATACATAGCAACATCTTGCCATTTACAGAAAAATAAATGGAACTAGAAATTACCATGTGACTGATACTAGCCAGACTCAGAAAGTTACATATGAGAAACATATGGAAAGAAAGAAAGAGGACCAGCAAGAGGGGGAGGAAAGGGAGAGGAAGGCAAGGGAAGTGAACTTGATTAATACATGTTAAATGTTTGTACCACCTTCCCAAAATAATCTTGTAATCTCAACTGCACTAATTCAATATATATGGGAGAAAAATTTATGTGACCTAGCATATGGATGTATTAGACTTCTTACATGGTTCTAGTGGGAATTTGAAATGATGTAGCCATGGTGGAAAACAGTTGATAGTTCAAAAACAAACCAACAGAATCAGTTTTGAAGAAAACAGACATTTTGGGGTGGGGATGTAGCTCAGTGATAGAGCACTAGCCTAGCACGCATGTGGCTCTGGGTTTAATCCCCATCCCCTCATAAACCCAATAATAATAACAACAAAAAGACCATTCAAGGTTGCAATTAACGCTGAGGAAGAAGCATTAAGTGTTAATATTAGCAAGAAAAAAGGTAACCAATGGATCTGGATCATTACTGCTGCTGGCATCATTAATGTTGTGATCATAAAATTGTCACCACCTCCAAGGAATTCCCCATTTTTCTTGGCCTTATCTGAACATGAGCTACAAAGTGCAGATTTAAAACAGATACAGAAAAGTTATTTCACCTGTGTGGAGGAAGCCAGGACCATGACAGGAGAGAGAGGCAAGAGGAGGTCCCCAGCTCAGAACCATGAGAGCACTGATCCAAGAGAGGGAAAAACAAGGGAGATTGAGGGTGGCAAACATGCAACATCAGACATGGCTTCAATGGACATTAAGAGATATCTTCAGGACCTTGTAGATGAGCTCAAAACCAAAATATTAAATCAGGTAAAGCAAGATATGAGTAGAGGAATAAAAGAAATGCTCTCAGGAAGCATCTCTTAGGAAGACACAGATGGAAGAAGGGAGGAACACAAAAAAAGGAGAGAAACATTCGATAAAGAATATAAAGAAAATATAGAATACATGAAGCAGATTCAAAGAGACTACCAGGAAATTAAAAACTCCATTGAAAGCTGGCAAAACTCCTTAAAAGAAACTAAGGATAGACTATCAAAACTTGAAGACAAGTTTGCAATGTGTGATCATG